>OY740791.1:68683804-69088804 GCA_963514005.1 Raja brachyura
ATAGTAGAATGGATAAGGGGGACAATAGACAATAAGTGCAGGAATAGGCCATTTGGCTCTTTGAGCCCGCCGTTCAAGGTGATCATGGCTGATCATCCACAATCAATATCCCGTTCCTGCCTTCTCCCCATATCCCTTGACCTCGTATAGTATTTACGTATCTCCGTTCTAATGGATGTGGTGTATCTAGACTTTCAAAAAGCATTTGACAAGGTCCCACATAAAAGATTAGTGTGCAAAATTAGAGCACATGGTATTGGGGGTGGGTATTGACATGGATAGAGAACTGGTTGGCAGACTGGAAGAAAGAGTAGGAATTAGTGAGACCTTTTCAGAATGGCAGTCAGTGACTAGTGGGGTGCCATAAGGCTCGGTGCTGGGACCCCAGTTATTTACAATATATATGAGACCATTGGTGAGGGCATTGGTGAGGGCATTGGTGAGACCAATTCTGGAGTATGGTGTACAATTTTGGTCGCCTAATTATAGGAAGGATGTCAACAAAATAGAGAGAGTGCAGAGGAGATTTACTAGAATGTTGCCTGGGTTCCAGCAACTAAGTTACAGAGAAAGGTTGAACAAGTTAGGTCTTTATTCTTTGGAGCGCAGAAGGTTGAGGGACTTGATTGAGGTCTTTAAAATGATGAAAGGGATAGACAGAGTTGACGTGGATAAGATTTTCCCATTGAGGGTAGGGAAGATTCAAACAAGAGGGCATGACATGAGAATTAAGGGACAGAAGTTTAGGGGTAACATGAGGGGGAACTTCTATACTCAGAGAGTGGTGGCTGTGTGGAATGATCTTCCAGCAGAAGTGGTGGAGGCAGGATCGATTTTAACATTTAAAAGTAAGGTGGATAGGTATATGGACGGGAAGGGAATGGAGGGGTATGGTCTGAGTGCAGGTAGATGGGACTAGGGGAAAATAAATGGTCAGCACGGACTGGAAGGGCCGAGAAGGCCTGTTTCCGTGCTGTAATTGTTATATGAACGATTTAGACAAGGAAATTAAATGTGACATCTCCAAGTTTGCCGATGACACAAAGCTGGGTGGCAGTGTGAGCTGCGAGGAGGATGCTATGAGGCTGCAGGGTGACTTGGATAGGCAGATGCTGGGCAGATGCAGTACAATGTGGATAAATGTGAGGTTATCCACTTTGGTGGCAAGAACAGGAAGGCAGATTATTATCTGAATTGAATTGAATTGAATTGAATAATTATTTTAATCCAAATATGTATACACACAAGGAATTTGCCTCGGTGCTTTGCTCGCAAGTAACAACACGATATACAGTAAACCATTAAGAATAAAACATTATAATTTAAACATGTGAAGAATGAAATAAAATACCAGAGCAAAAGGAGGCTACATACATTTGTTTGTTGAGTAGAGCTACTGCTCATGGAAAAAAGCTGTTTTATGTCTCACTGTGGCAGCTTTGACAGTCCAGAGTCACCTATGCTGAGGGTCAGTGGGTCCAAGATGTGCTTTCCCGGCCTCACATGCTGCTTCCTGTCTGTCAGGAAGTTGGTGATCCACTGACAGAGGGGTTCAGGCACAGTCAACTGGGAGAGTTTGGAATGTAGTAGCTCTGGCACAATGGTGTTGAATGCAGAGCTAAAATTTACAAACAAAATCCTTGCATAGGTTGCTTGGTGGGCTAGGTGCTGGAGGATGAAGTGCAGGATTAGGTTGACTGTGCCATCCACTGATCTATTGGCCCTATATGCAAACTGCAGGGGGTCCGGCAGAGGGTTGGTGATATTTTTCAGGTGGGCCAGCACAATTCTTTGAAGGGTCTTCATGATTTCAGAGGTCAGTGCGACAGGCCTGTCATCATTAAGACCAGTAATCCTTGGTCTAGGAATTAGGATTAGGAAAAGGGGAGATGCAATGCGGCTTGGGTGTCCTTGTACTTCAGTCGCTGAAGAAAGCACGCAGGTACAGCAGGCAGTGAAGAAAGCAAATGGCATGTTGGCCTTCATTGCGAGAGGATTTTAGTATAGGAGCAATGAGGTCCTACTGCAGTTGTACAGGGCTCTGATGTGACTACACCTGGAGTATTGTGTGTAGTTCTGGTCTCCTAATTTGAGGTAGGACATTCTTGCTATTGTTGGAGTGAAGCGTAGGTTCACCAGGTTAATTCCCGGGATGGCGGGACTGACACATGATGAAAGAATGGATCGACTGGGCTTATATTCACTGATTTAGAATTTAGAAGGATGAGAGGGGATCATATAGAAACATATAAAATTCTTAAGGGATTGGACAGGCTAGATACAGGAAAAATGTTCCTGATGTTGGACATTGTAAGAATAAGGGGTCGGCCATTTAGGACTGAGATGAGGAAAAACTTTTTCTCCCAGTGAGTTGTGAATCTGTGGAATTCTCTGCCACAGAGGCAGTGGAGGCAATTCACTGGATGTTTTCAAGAGAGAGTTAGATTTAGCTCTTAGGTCTAATGGAATCAAGGGAAATGGGGAGAAAGCAGGAATGGGGTACTGATTTTGGATGATCAGCCATGATTATATTGAATGGTTGTGCTACTCAAAGGGCCAAATGGCCTACTCCTGCACCTCTTTTCCATGTTTCTATTAAATCTCCCCACTCTCACCTTAAACCTATGTCCCCTGGTTCTTGATACCCCTATTTGGGGTAAAAGAATTACCTTATATTTTTTCCTCATGATCCTCTCCAGATCTATAAGATAACGAACCTGTCTGAAAGGATATTTGTCCTGCCCCAGTTCAGATGCAACTGGTCCCTCTTGTACATCACCTCTGCCGTAGAAGAGATCACAATGGTCCAAAAGAACATCATCCTCCTGCGCTCCAAGGAATAAAGATCGAGCCTGCTCAACCGAAAGTTCAACCTCAACCACAAAAGACAGTTAATGAAAATGTCTTGAGGACAGTCAATTTTACAGTCAAAGGGGTTCTGCACATTCCCAGGTGTATTAAGGAGAATAAATCTCCTGGGCCAAATCCGATATAACTGAGGACACTGTGGGAAGCTGGAGAAGTAACTGCAGGTGCCTTCGCTGATATATCTGAAGCATCCACAGGCGAACTGCCAGACAACTGGAGGAGGTCGAATGTTGTGCCTCTGTTTTAAAAGGGTTACAAGGTCATAAGGTCATAAAGAAAGTAAGTATGTAAGTAAGTTTATTGGCCAAGTATTCACATACAAGGAATTTGCCTTGGTGCTCCGCCCACAAGTAACAACATGACATGCAGTGACAGTTACGAATGACTCAGAAAACACTAAACATTACTAATAATAATAAAACACCATTGATCAAGCATGTAAACCAACAAAATACCAGATCAAAGAATAGGAGTAGAATTAGGCCATTCGGTTCACCTAATCTGCTCCACCATCAATCATGGCTGATCTATCTCTTCATCCTAACCACATTCTCCTGCCTTCTCCCCATAACCTCTGACACCTGTACTAATCAAGAATCTACCTATCTCTGCCTTAATGTGCTTAAAATCCCATTCCTTGGCAAAGTGCTTGAAACGCTGACTTGTGAATTGGCCACCATTGTCAGACGTGAGGGTTTGAGGTGCCCCATGGACCGAAAAATGCCACGCAAGTTTCCTGACGACTGCCGCAGCGGTAGCTGTGGGGAGCGGATCGATCGCAAACCACCCAGAGTAAGAGTCAACCAGGACCAAGTATTGGTTGCCACGCCAGTTGAAAATGGTGTGGCAATCACTGCCTTATGGCCCTTTTTGATGACCCCACCTTCAATGGCCAGTTCATCTCACACAGAAAAGTAAGGCCGAACAGCAAGCGGAAGCGAATGCGGATTGCCAGGCCCTCCATGATTGATGACTGGGGCAAGCATCTGCAGGTGGCATCTTCTGCCGTGTGAACCACCAACGTATCCAAATGTGAAGGATGAGTGAAATCAATTACCATAACGTCAAAAGTGTCTATTGCTGATGTGTGCTGGGAGCTCGACCTCCTGGGAGCACGGGATAATGTGTCAGCCAGATACACGTGCTCACCCTGCTTGTCAGCGAGAGAGATATCGTACATCTGGAGCTGCGTACCACTCTTTGCAGCCGCGCTGGGGCAACACGTATAGGATTATATAAAATGGTAACCAAGGGTTGGTGGTCAGTCTCTACGGTAACAGCCTTGCCAAAAATATAATCGTTGAATTTAACACATGCAAAGACCACTGCCAGTAATTCCTCTCGATCTGAGCATACCTTGTCTCCATGTCCATAATCGTCCTGGAAGCATAAACAACAGGCTGCTCATCCTGCAGACATGCTGCACCGAGGCCGTACTGGGATGCGTCACAGGTCACAGTAACAGGTTAGTACACAGGTTGATCATAGCTTTATATACATATTAGTACTGCATGCTTTATGTTTGCCCTCTGGGCAAAAGGCCAAGAAGGGGGATGTAGATCAAACAGTATTGCTGATTTGATCCGTGTCTGGTTTTGCTGCTGACCTGATCCACAATCCATGTCAGGTATCCACTACCACCTAGTGGCATGTGGGCAGCTGTATTAAGGGCCTGTCCCACCAGCATCCGACTCCATGTGATGAGCGCGATCAAACTAGAAGCGAGGGCCACGCGGAGGTCGGGTGATCCCTGTACAGGGCCGTTCCTACCAGCATGCACCTGCATGCGGCAAGCACGATCAAACCGGCAGCGAGGGCCGCGCGGAGGTCGGGTGAGTGGTGCAATGCGGCGCAAAGTGAGGCGAACTTGGGGCGAAGTCTTAAAGGTAAGTTCGCCAGGACAGAGAGGGGCACACAGAGAGGGGCACAGAGGCACACACACAGAGGGCCACGGAGCCACACACAGAGAGGGTCACAGAGGCACCTACAGAGAGGGTCACGGAGGCACGATGTCGAGGCGGTGTGTAATGCGTCGAGGTGACTGCGAGCCGACAAGTCATTGCCTCGCGGAATTTTTGAACATAGTCAGTTTTTCGGAGCCCCGCGCGATGTAGGGACGAGCTCCGCACAATTCCGCACGGCTCCGGCGATCGAAGTGGGATCGGCCCCGCGACGCCGGACGGCTCAAGCGACCACGTTAGGTCGCACTCATCGCATAGAGTTGCATGCTGGTGGGACAGGCCCTTTACTTAGTTCAACTTACGACTCCGAGCCTACAGTACTCATTCCGATGGTCTCTGTATGTATTCTAATTAAAGTACTTGTTATGATACATAATGACTCTGTATCAATGGTACTTTGTACAGGTGGGCCTATTGTAAGTCATGTTAGTCGTGGACAAGTTAAGCCTGTTTCCACACTGTATTCATCTATAACTCTCTATGACTCAGCATACCTGGTTAAATTCTTACCTGTAGCAGCACACTAGATATGTTCCGTATTGGGTCATGTGACAATAAAACACTTTTGCCCATTGTCTGTGTTATGAAAGTTATTGGAGAATATTCTGAAAATAAGGTATAGTTGCACTTGAATAGACAGGCCTGATTAGGGATAGTCAGCATGATTTTGTACATAGGAGACAGTCTCAGAAATCTGATTGAGTTTTTTAAGAAAGTAATTAAAAAGGTCAATGGTAGCAAAGCCATAGACATCATCTGTATGGACTTCAGCAATGCACTTAATCAGGTTTCGCATGGTAGGTAGGCTGCTCCAGAAGGTTGGATCGTATGCAAACTGGATAGAAAATTGGCTTCAAGCAGAGGGTGATGGTGAAAGATTGTTTTTTTAGACCAGAGTCCTGTGACTCATGGTGTGCCTCAGGAATCAGTGCTGGCCTTTTGCTGTTTGTGGTTTATGTCAAAGATATAAGTATATCTTAGAGCTAAAGGAATCAAGGGATATGGAGAAAAGCCCAGGAATGGGGTAATGATTTTGGATGATCAGCCATGTTCATATTGAAAGGAGTGCTGGCTCGAAGGGCCTACTCCTGCACCTATTTTCTATGTTTCTATATATAAAAGTATAAGATATAAGATAAAAGATACACAATGTATCTTTACATAACAGAATGTACAAGGCATAATTAGCAAATTTGCTGATGATGCAGAAGCGGGTGGCATAGTAGATAGTGAAGATGGTTATTAAAAATTACAGCAGGATCTTGAAGATGAAATATTTAGTAGGAACCTGAGGCAAGAGAGGAGATTGTGGGAACCTTGACAAAGATCTTTGTGTTTTTTTCCAGCCACAGGTGAGTTTTTTTTACACAAAGTGTGATGGATATACGGAACAAGGTGGCAGAGGAGGCAGGTAAATGGATAGGATCGGTTTAGAAGGATATGGGCCAAACACAGGCAGGTGGGACTAGTACAGATGGGGCATTTTGGTTGGTGTGGCAAGTTGGGCCAAAGGGCTTCTTTCCACACTGTATAACTCTAAAATGAAGATCTCATGCCTTAATGTCTTCTGTCCGATGGTCTTGACATTGACCATCATCAAGTGTTTTGAGGCCAGTTATATCACAAAATACCTCCAGCCTAAGCGTGGCACAGCAGTAGATTTGCAGCCTTACAGCGCCAGAGACCCTGGTTTGATCCTGACTGGGTGCTGTCTGTACAGAGTTTGTACGTTTTCCCTGTGATCATTCCTTCTCTCCAGAGATGCTGCCTCACCCCCTGATTTACTCCAGTATTTTGTGTCTCCCTGTGACTGCGTGGGGTTCCACTGGGTGCTCTGGTTTCCTCCCATATTTCAAAGCCGTGCAGGTTTATAGCTTAATTGTAAATTGTAAATTTCCCTTGTGTATGGGGTTAATGTTGGCCGGCGTGGGTGCACGCTGTATCCCTAGTCTAAATTCTAAAGCCTACCACGCAGCCTTGATCCACTGGAGTTCGCCTACGACCACAACAGCTCTATGGCTGATGTCATCTCCCTGGCCCTTCACTCATCCCCAGAATACCTGGATGAGAAGGACACCTGGAATACCTGGATGAGAAGGACACCCAGGATAGGCTCTGCTTTCAATATCATTATCCCAACCAAACTCCCGAATTTGGGGAACTTGGAGTGAGCACTCCGCCCTGCAACTGGACCCTTGACTTCATGACCAATAGACCACAATCAGTGGTCCACAATAGGGGACAAATCATCCTCTGTGATTATCCTCAATACTGGGGCCCTGCAAGGATGTGTTCTCAGCCCCCTACTGTAGTCCCCATATACACTGGACTGTGCAGCCAAATACCAACCCAACTCAATCTACAAGTGGCCGGATATTAGAAAATGATGAAACGGACTTGGGAAAGGAGAATGAGAATCTTGTAACCTGATGTTCAGCAAACTAATCTTCGCTCAGTCCACCTGGACCTAACTGATATCCCGGTTGCCAAACACGTTCCCACACTGACCTTTCTGTCCTGGGCGTCCCCCATTGTCAGAGTGTGGCCAAATGCAAATTGGAGGAACGGCATCGCATATTTCAGCTTAAAACCTGAATATGAATATTGATTTCTCTAACTTCAAGTAACCCTTACAACCCTCTCTCCATCCCTCCCCCACCCAGTTGTACCAGCTTCAGTCGTCTTGTTGTCTCATTGTCTATACTAGTTTTCACCTAGCGCACAGCCAACAATGCGCTGTTTCCTTTATCATCATTCCATTTTTGCATCCTTCATTCATTTTGTTCTATATCTCTCTCTACATCACCATCTATATTTCCCCTGACTCTCAGCCCGAAGAAGGGTCTCAACCCGCAACGTCAACACTTTAATCCAGAGATGCTGTCTGACCCACTGAGTTAGTCCAGCTTCTTCTGTTTATCGTTGCTTTAAAACAGCATCTGCAGTTCTTTGCAACATATCTTGTAACCTGGTGTGAGGTCTACAACCTCTCCGTTAATGTCAGCAAGACAAAGGGGGTTGTGATTGACTTGAAGAAGTGAAGCAGTACACACTCCCCAGTATACATTGATGGTGATGAAGTAGAGATGGTCAAAACTTGCAGGTTCCTTGGAATAAATAGCAATTAGCACTTGACCCTCCACATTGACACAATGGTGAAGAAAACACACCAATGCTTCTACTTCCTTAGAAGGCTCAGAAAGTTTGGCATGTCCCTGACAACCCTCACCAACTTCTATCCTATAGCAGGGTGACAAAAAATGAACAAAATACTCCAAATGTGGCCTCACCAACGTCTTGCACAACTGTAACAAAACATCTCAACTTTAGTCCAATTTACTTTAGAGATACAGCACGGAAAGAGGCCCTTCGGCCCACCGAGCCCGCACCAACCAGCGATCCCCACACATTAACACTATCCTACATCCACTTGGGACCAGTTGTACAGACACCAAGCCAATTAACCTACATACCTGGACATCTTTGGGGTGTGGGAGGAAACCGATGATATCGGAGAAAATCCACAAAGTCGCGGGGAGAACGTACAAACTCCGTACAGATAGCAGCCGTAGTCGGGATTGAACACGGGCCTCTGGCACTGCAAGTGCTGCAAGGCAGCAACTCTACCGCTGTGCCACCAACTTCTATACTCAACACCTTGATTGATGAAGGCCAATTACTTTTTGAGAACCTTCCTCGCTATCTATAATACCACCTACTCATCTGCAAATGTATTAAACCATGCCTGCTACATTCTCATCCAAATTGTTGATATACTGTAAACCACAAACAGCAATGGGTCCAGCAAAGATACTGTACCAGGTGCACACCACGAGTCACAGGCCTCCAGTCCAAAAACAACCTTCGACCATCACCCTCGGCTTTCTTCCATGAAGCCTATTCTCCATTCAGTTGGCTAGCTCTACCTGGATCCCATGCGATCTAACATTCCAGAGCAACCTACCATGCCTGGCTGAAGTCCATTAAGTTAATGTCTAAGGCTTTGTCCTCTTCAAACAATTTGATTACTTCTTCAAAAATCTCAGATTCATATGGCATGATCTCCCAAGTACAAAACTATACTGACTATCCCTAATCAGCCTCTGTCGATCCAAATGCATATAAATCATATCCCTCAGAATACTCTCTGGTAGCTTCCCTGCCACAGATGTTAAGCTCACTGGCCTATAATTCCAAGTCTTTTCCTTACAGCCCTTCTTAAATTGAGGCAATTTTCACACTACAAACAGCTTACAACATTGGCCACCCTCCAGTCTTCCAGCACCTCACCCATATCTAATGATGATTCATGTTTCTCAGCTAGGGGGCCTGCTATTTCTACTCTAGCTTCCCAGAGTATCTTTAGATATACCTGATTAGGCCTGGGAGTTTTATCTACTTGCAGGGTACACAAAAGGCTGGAGAAACTCAGCGGGTGCAGCAGCATCTAAGGAGCGAAGGAGATAGGCAACGTTTCAGGTCGAGACCCTTCTTCAGACTGGTTAGGGATCAGGGAAACGAGAGATATAGACGGTGATGTGGAGAGATAAAGAACAATGAATGAAAGATCTGCAAAAAAGTATCGATGATAAAGGAAACAGGCCATTGTAAGCTGTTTGTAGTGTGAAAATGAGAAGCAAGTGTGACTTGGGTGGGGGAGAGATAGAGAGAGAGGGAATGCCAGGGCCCGAGGGCTGAGGGAGAGGTGGGAAGGGGAGGAGGCAGCAAGGGTTAACATAATTGAGAAAATTCAATGTTTAAGCAGACTCCCCAAGCGGAATATGAGGTGCTGTTCCTCCAACTTGCGGTGTTGCTCATTCTGGCCGTGGAGGAGGCCCAGGACCGAGAGGTCGGATACGGAATGGGAGGGGGAGTTGAAGTGCTGAGCCACCGGGAGGTCAGGTTGGTTATTGCGGACCGAGCGGAGGTGTTCGGCGAAACGATCGCCAAGCCTCCGCTTGGTCTCACCGATATAGATCAGCTGGCATCTGGTGCAACGGATGAAGTAGATGAGGTTGGAGGAGGTACAGGTGAACCTCTGTCGGACTTGGAATGACTGCTTGGGTCCCTGAAAGGAGTGGAGGGGGGAGGTGATGGGACCGTGTATTAGGCATTGAATTTTCTCAATTCTGTTAACCCTTGCTGCCTCCTCCCCTTCCCACCTCTCCCTCAGCCCTCAGGCCCTGGCATTCCCTATCTCTTTATCTCTCCCTCACCCAAGTCGCACTAGCTTCTCATTTTCACACTACAAACAGCTTACAATGGCCTGTTTCCTTTATCATCGATACTTTTTTGCATATCTTTCATTCATTGTTCTTTATCTCTCCACATCACCGTCTATATCTCTCGTTTCCCTGATCCCTAACCAGTGTGAAGAAGGGTCTCGACCCGAAATGTCACCTATCTCCTTCGCTCCTTAGATGCTGCTGCACCCGCTGAGTTTCTCCAGCCTTTTGTGTACCCTCGATTCTCCAGCATCTGCAGTTCCTTCTTTAACACTTTATCTACTTCCATATGCCTTAGGACATCCAGCACCTTTTCGACAGTAATCCGGATGGTGCTCAGATTTCCATTAACTGTCCCAAGTTCTCTTGTCTTCACACCTATCTCCACGGAGAAAACAGAGGGGAAATACTCATTGAGGACCTTGTCCATCTCGCGCGTCTCCGCAGAGAGATGATCTCTTTGGTTTCTGAGGGTCTTGACCCGAAACATCCCCCATTCCTTGTGATTCATGTGGTGAGCCCTGTCAACTGACCTCGGTCTGGCAAACGACAACAAACAGAGATAGCGGCAGCGCGGCAGCTTGGCACCAACCCGGGGCATGCGCCCTTTTTAGGGCGGGCACCTACGGATGACGAACCAGATGACATCATCCTGCTACAGACTTCTGCTGCCTCAAACGCAAGAAGAAGACCCATTCCTTCTCCAGAGATGCTGCCTGTTCTGCTGGGTTATTCCAGCATTTTGTTGCCCTATCCTCTCCCTAGTTAGTCTCTTCTCTTTAAAATCCATAAAATATTTTTAAATTTTGTTATCACATTTCATATCTGCCAGAGCCATATCCTGCCTCTTTTTCGCTCTGCTGATTTAACTCGTTGTCCCAGCCTGTCTTTATCCATAACTATTTTACAGCTAATAGAACAGTGATGGCAGGCTGCTACAATGTGACTGTCATGGTGAACACAATTCTTCACACAATTTTTTTGATGGTCTTATTTAATTGTTAGTTGTTAAAATTGTACACGGCATTGCTAAGACCAATTCTGGAGTATGGTGTACAATTTTGGTCACCTAATTATAGGAAGGATTTGTCAACAAAATAGAGAGAGTACAGAGGAGATTTACTAGAATGTTGCCTGGGTTCCAGCAACTAAGTTACAGAGAAAGGTTGAACAAGTTAGGTCTTTATTCTTTGGAGCGCAGAAGGTTAAGGGGGGACTTGATTGAGGTCTTTAAAATGATGAAAGGGATAGACAGAGTTGACGTGGATAAGCTTTTCCCTTTGAGGGTAGGGAAGATTCAAACAAGAGGGTATGACATGAGAATTAAGGGACAGAAGTTTAGGGGTAACATGAGGGGGAACTTCTTTACTCAGAGAGTGGTGGCTGTGTGGAATGATCTTCCAGCAGAAGTGGTGGAGGCAGGATCGATTTTAACATTTAAAAGTAAAGTGGATAGGTATATGGAAGGGAAGGGAATGGAGGGGTATGGTCTGAGTGCAGGTAGATGGGACTAGGGGAAAATAAATGGTCGGCACGGACTGGAAGGGCCGAGAAGGCCTGTTTCCATGCTGTAATTGTTATATGGTTATATGATTATATGGTTATTTCAGACAACCAAATGAGCAGTTTCGATTTTACTATGAATAGTGGGTTCTAAACCAAGGACCACAACTGTGCAAGGCTGACCGATGAACTGAAATAACAGTCCAGAAATTCCTAAGATCGACACAAAATGTAAGGCATCATCTCTGGAGAGAAGGAAAGGGTGACCTTTCAGGTCGAGACCCGTCTTCAGACTGACCCAAACAGTCTCGACTCAAAACGTCACCCATTCCGTCTGCTGCCTGTCCCACTGAGTTACTCCAGCATTTTGTGTCTATCTTCGGTGTAAACCAGCATCTGCAGTTCCTTATTACACATCTCCTTCAGAAATTCCTTCCTGGCAGCAAGGATATCCCAGCCGAGGTCCTGGGAACATCCATGGAATCAACACAAGCATAGGTTAAAGCAGCTTTCAGACGAGTATGCCGTTGTAAGATAACTGTTTATTATGAGCTGTGAGTACAACAGAATACAAAGAATTTGATGTCAAATGTAACTCAAATAATAAAATAATTAGAAGCCTTTGACAACACAGTAAGGATGCACAGAAGTAATAGAAGGGGCTTGTACATTTAGTATGTTATTCTGTTGTCACTTCTTCTTACCTTTGTTCTACTTGAACTGCACATGGAGCTAGTGAAATACAAATTCAATAAGTTACTGGGCTGAGAGCCCCATTATGTCTCGAGGAATAGAAACAACTCACCAGGCAGCTGAAGGCCGAGCTCGGGCAATAAACACATGACATAAACAAGACACGCTGCCTGGAGAGAGCGCAGGAGGCTCAGCAACCTCCTGTCAGCATTGATGAGTGTGGGTTCTTCAACACTGTCATAGGGTCATTGCATGATACAGTGTGGAAACATGTCCTTCAGGAAACATGCCCACACCGGCCAACATGATCCATCTACACTAGTCCCACCTGCCTGCGTTTGGCCCAGATCCCTCTAAATCCACCCTATCCATGTACCTGTCTAAAAGTTTCTTAAGCGTTTTCAAGAGAGAGTTAGATTTAGCTCTTATGGCCAGGGGAATCAAGGGATATGGGGAAAAAGCCGGAACGGGGTACTAATATTGGATGATCAGCCATGATCATATTGAATGGTGGTGGTGGCTCGAAGGGCCAAATTGCCTACTCCTGTACACATTGTACAATGGTGCGATAGTATCTGCCTCAACTACCTACGCCGGCAGCTTGCTCCATACACCCACCACAATATGTGTAAAAAAAATTACCGCTCAGCTTCTCATTAAATCTATTTCCCCTTATCATAAACCTATGTTCTCTGGTTCTCGATTCCCCCAGTCTGGGCAAAAGTCTCTGTGCACTTACTCCATCTATTCCTCTCATAATTTTGTACGCCTCTGAGATCACCTCTCATCCTCCTACACTCCAAGGAATAAAGCTCTAGACTGCTCAAGCTCTCTCTATTGCTCAGTACCTTGAGTTCTGACAACATCCTGGTAAATCTTGTCCTCAACCTTTCAAGCTTGACACCATCTTTCCTATAACATGGTGACCAAAACTGAACACAATACTCCAAATGTGGCTTCACCAACATCTTGTATAACTGTAACATGACCTCCCAACCTCTATACTCAATACTCTGACAGATGAAGTCCAATGTGTATGAAGGCCAATGTGTCAAAAAGCCTTCTTGACCACCCTATTCACCTGTGACACCACTTTCAAGGAACTATGTACTTGCACTACCAGATCCGACTGGTGTACAGCACTCCCCAGGTTCATTCCATGTTTGACTTTCCAAAATGCAACACCTCCCATTTCTCTGTATTCAATTTCACAAACCATTCGTCAGCCTACCTGCTCAACCGATCAAGATCCTGCTGAAATATTTGATACTATCTACAATACCATACATGTTAGTGTCATCTGCAAACTTGCTAAACATGCCATGTACATTCTCATACAAATCATTGATATTGATGACAAACAGCAATGGGCCCAGCACCAACCTTGAGGAATAGCACTAATCACAGGCCTCCAGTCTGAAAAACATCCTTCCACCATCACCCTCTGCTTCCTTCCGCAAAGCCAATTTTTTAACCATTCAGCTATCTCTCCTTAGATGCCACACTATCTATCCTTCCAAAGCAGCCTACCATGCGGAACCTTGTAGAATGTCTTACTGAAATCCATGTACACAACATCTACTGCTCTGCCCTCATCAACCTTTTTGTTCATATATTCAAGAACCGTAATCAGGTTCATGAGATATGACCTCCCACATACAAAACCAATGCTGACTAAACCCAATCAACCCTTGTCCATCTAACTGTATGTATATCTTACCCGTTAGAATACTATCAAGTAACTTTCTGGCCACATTTTAGGCTCACAGGCTTGTAGTTCCCAGCCTTTTACCTGCAGCCCTTAAATAGAGGAACAACGATTGCCATCCTCCAGTCTGCTGGCACCTCACCTGTATTTAATGACGACTCATAAATCTCTGCCAGGGCACCTGCAATCTCCTCTCTAGTTTCCCACAGTGTCCTCGGATATATCTGATAAGGACAGGGAGATTTTTCTACCTTCATATGCGTCTAGATCTAAAGCACGTCCTTGACCATAATACTGACTGCTCACATAAGTTTATAAGTTCTCGGAACACAATTAGGCCACTCGGCCCATCAAGTCTACTCTGCCATTCAATCATGGCTGATCTATCTTTCCCTCTCAACCCCATTCTCCTGTCTTCTCGCCATAACCCCTGACGCCCTTAAGAATCTGGCAATATTCGCCTTAAAAGTACCCATTGACAGCCTCCACAGCTGTCTGTGGCAATGAATTCCACAGATTCACCACGCTCTAACTAAAGAAATTCCTCCTTTCTAAAGGTACATCCTTTTATTCTGAGGCTATGACCTCTGGTCCTAGACTCTCATACTAGTAGAAGCATCCTTTCCTTACTCACTCTATCCAGGCCTTTCACTATTCGGTAAAAGTCTCAATGAGGTACCCCCTCATCCTTCTAAGCTCCAGCAAGTGCCTTCAAACACTCATCATTCCTGGGATCATGGTCATTCCACAACCAGAGAGCAGTAGCTATCAACCTCTTTGATGTCCCTCAGACTATCCTTGCTTGCTTTGCTGGCTTTATCTAGCACTAAACGTTATTCTCTTATGCTCACCAGGGGAGCTGCACGATTGGCAGCCCCGCCAACAGTCTGTCTGTTTTATCATCTTTTAAAAATGTTTTAGTGCGTTTCAAAAGTCTGTGTTAATGTTCTATGGTTTGTTTTATGTGGGAGAGGGAGAGGGTCGGGGGAAATATTTTTCAGTTTCTTACCTTGCCAGAGATGCGATTATTTTCCAGGTCGCTTTTCTGGTCACTCTACGCCTTACGGCCTCCCGTTGATGGAGCTGGAGGCTTAACATCAGAGTCGATTCCTTGCCTGGGATCGCTTCAACCACGGCCTGCGGACATTACATTGAGAGCACGCAGTCTCGGGAGAGGCCGAGTCAGGGGCTCCAACGACACAGACGCTTGACCAGCCCCGACGCGGGGTTCGATCGCCAGCACAGGGGAGCTGACATCCCCCCCGATGAAGGAACTGATCGCCCGGATGCAGAGGGCCAAAACGCTGCCGGCTACTGGAGTCAAGATCGTCCCGTCAATGGAGCAAAGAGCAAAGAAGGGAAGAAATTTGAACTTTTTTTTTCACCTTGCATCACAGTGAGGGACGTGGAGGAGTCACTGTGGTGGATGTTTATGTTAAAATTTATTTTGTGTGTTCCGTTGCTTTTTATTTGTATGACTGACTTGGCAAATGAAATTCCTCGAATGTTGGAAAACATACTTGGCTAATAAAGTATTATTGTGATTGTGATTGTGATTGGGATTGCTTGTGATACACTGTAATGGATTGATTGTAATCATGTATTGTCTTTCAACTGACTGGTTAGCATGCAACAAAAAGCTTTTCACTGTACCTCAGTACACGTGACATTAATGCCTATGTCCCACTTAAGAAACCTGAACGGAAACCTCTGGAAACTTTGCGCACCACCCAAGTCTCCCTTCTTCTATAGAACATAGAAGAAGCGGAAACCACTTTTGACCATTAGGGAGACTGACAAAAACCTCTGGTAACCACACGGAAACCTTGGGTGGGGCGCAAAGTCTCCGGAGGTTTCCGTTCAGGTTTCCTAAGTGGGACAGGGGCATAACTGAACTGAACTGAACAAAATGTCTTCTGGACCCTCTCCAACGCCAGCACATCCCTCCTCATATATGGGGCCCAAAACCGCTCACAATACTCCAAATGTTGTTTGTTCAGCGCCTTATAAAGCTTTCGTATTACATCCGAGTTTTTGTATTCTAGTCCTCTCGCAATAAATGCTTGCATTGCATTTGCCTTCCTCACTACTGATTTGACTTTCAAATGAACTTTTTTGGAATCCTGCACCAGCACTCCCAAGTCCCTTTGCACCTCTGATTTCTGAATTCTCTCCCCATTTAGTAAATAGTCTATGCCTTTATTCCTACTACCAAAATGCACGCTGCACACTTAGCTACACAGTATTCCATTCATGACTTATTTGCCCACTCTCCCAACCTGTCCAAGTCCTTCTGCAGAGGACTTTCTCCACATTACCTGTTCCTCCACCTATCTTTGTATCATCTGTAAGCTTGGCCACAAAACCTTCAATCCCCTCATCCGAATCATTGATATACAACATGAAAATAGACAATAGGTGCAGGAGTAGGCCATTCGGCCCTTCGAGCCAGCACCGCCATTCAATGTGATCATGGCTGATCATTCACAATCAGTACCCCGTTTCTGCCTTCTCCCCATATCCCTTGACTCCACTATCCTTAAGAGCTCAGTCTAGCTCTGTCTTGAAAGCATCCAGAGAACCTGCCTCCATCGCCCTCCATCGAGGCAGAGAATTCCATGGACTCACAACTCTCTGTGTGAAAAAGCTTTTCCTCATTTCCATTCTAAATGGCTTACTCCTTATTTTTAAACTGTGGCCTCTGGTTCTGGACTCCCCCAACATCGGGAACATGTTTCCTGCCTCTAGCGTGTCCAAACCCTTAATAATCCTATATGGTTCAATAAGATCCCTTCTCATCCTTCTAAATTCCAGAGTGTACAAACCTTGCCGTTCCATTCTATCAACATATGACAGTCCCGCCATCCCGGGAATTAACATGGTGAACCTACGCTGCACTCCCTCAATAGGAAGAATATCCTTCCTCAAATTGGGAGACCAAAACTGCACACAATACTCCACGTGTGGTCTCACTTGGGCCCTATACAACTGCAGAAGGACCTCTTTGCTCCTATACTCAACTCCTTTTGTTATAAAGGTCAACTTGCCATTGCTTACGTTCATGGATTGATCAACATGGATCCCCGATCCCGTTGTACTTCCCCTTTTCCCAATTTGACTCAATTTAGATAATAATCTGCCTTCCTGTTTTTGCCACCAAAGTGGGTAACCTCACACTTTATCCACATTAAACTGCATCTGCCATGCATCTGCCCACTCACCTAACCTGTCCCAGTCACCCTGCATCCTCATAGCATCCTCTTCACAGTTCACACTGCCACCCAGCTTTGTGTCATCTGCAAATTTGCTAATGTTACTTTTAATTCATCTAAATCATTAATGTATAGTGTAAATAATGTAAATTGTATCTCCCCTTCGCAAAACCATGCTGACTTTGGCCTATTTTATCATGAACTTTTAAGCATTCCAAAACCTCATCCTTTATAATGGACTCTAAAATCTTACCAACCACTGGTCAGACTAACCGGCCCTGAGTTGCCACCCTTCTTGAACAGTGGGGTAAAATTTGCAATTTTTAAATTTCCTGTAACCACTCCTGATTCTAGTGATCGTTGACATATCACTATTTGTCAGAGTGCTTAAAAATGGAAATAACTCGAATGCAGGCTCACCAGAAAAATACTGAAGAAAACACAACATTCAGATGTGAATGGAAGCAAAAGCTATAGACCTGCAACCGACAGAGCTCAGAACTGCTATCAGATCGACAGAATGCAAAACTGATTAGTCAGCACCCAATAAGGGAGTTCGGCATCTCGATAATGCAAGGAATCATGGGATTTGTCAAAGGTGATTCGGGATTTAACAAAAAGCAAACGCAGCGCTGTATAAACTGTTTATAAATTGATAAATATTCTACCAAGGAATTAATCTAGAATTCTGTCAAGTCAATAGCTTCCTTTCTTGTTCTGTTGACGACTTACACAGTCCCAGTTCTAGTTCATTAATCTGCAATTAAAAAGTTAAAGAATTTATTATTTTCATTTAATCCTTAATGAGTTTGCTACTGAAATAAGAAACTATTTCTTGTGTTTGAAACATTTGCTTATCTTTATTCATAATTTATGTGTAAAATATATTAAATCTGAAGCAGGCAGCGACTGTGTCAGTGTGATGTGGGCTGATGCTTTACCTACAGGCGGTGTGAATCTACCGTTAAGGCAGCGATTCATCTCGGAGGGAAACTGAGTACAGGCTTGGCCCTGTGAAGGAGCCGTCAATCCGATACAAGACATTTAACTGTGAAATTTGCCCTTTAGTATGGGGTAGATTGAGTGGAGGGTCTGTGCTGTTACAAGTTTGTGGTGGTTGCGATGCGTTTCCCCCAGCCATCTCGCCCACTCATGTTGACCAGCACAGTTCGCCAGCCCTGTTAGCAGACGCTCTTTGTGCTGGTGTTACCCGAAGCCCAAAGGATTTGTGGCGGTTCTGCATTAGGATCGGGCATGCAGCGAGCTAGCGAGAGGGCTGTCAGATCAGATCAGCCCAGGTTGCCGAGTGGCCAAAGGGCGGATTTTAAAGGGTCATTATTAAACTGTTCCGCCTGTGTGGCATCACCAGCTCTCTCTCTCCCCCAGATCCCCCACCCCAACTGTTGACAAAGTCTGACTGATAAACTGCTCCCACTCATATTACGGGTTGGCTCTGCGTTTGTCCACTCGCTGGGGCGGGCGGTGCCTCCTTCAAGGTCCCGTCAGCTGGGGAGCTGCAACTCACTCCTGACTGAAGCCTCGAGCTCGGCTGCGGTTCAAATGGCTTCAAATTCTCATAATTAGCATCGCCTGATCACCAGGACCCGGCTCCCAACTGTGTGCCCTGACAGACTGGAACCAACCCCACAGGTTCAAGCAACAGCATCCTTATTTAAGCCAACCCACCTTCAAAATTTAACCAGCCTGTTCGAATCCAATCTGAACTTTCCAACCTCACACAGCACATTCTCCTCGTTTCCTTCAATCCAGGAAGGTTGTTTAGATAGGAATGTCAGGACTGTTTCAAATTGGTTGACCACACAACTTGTGTAAATCAATATCGAATTTGAATGGCTGACACTCAGGCTAATGCTAGGGATTTGATCATTGACAGATTCGTTCCAGGCATTCTTGCATTTTCAAGGCTGGTGAAAAATTATTTCCAAGTCAATAATTTAAATAGATACAATTGTGGATTTGTGCAGCTTGCAGTACGCTGTGGCCGACTGCTGACATATTTCACGGATAAATTTACTTATAAATCTCATTGCAAGGAATGCGCAGTGCAGTTCTGCATGCGCAGTTGTCATACCAAACTCGCTTATTGCGGATGACTGTGCTACATGTCTGTGTTTGTTGCAGTTGTGACACACCCTGGGCTATCCTGTGTACACTATGTGCCCCTGGTTCCCTCCTACAGCCAACACCGATGGGGGGGGGGGGGAGGGGGGAGGGGGGAGGGGGGAGCTGGGGGAGGGGGGAGGGATGATGTTGGCTCCTTTGCCATCCTCCTTTGATCTTGACCTCCTTTTGCTGGTCCAGATCTCAAACAGATCCCTTAAGCCAACACAGATTCCTGCTCCTTTGACATATAGGAAACATCATAAATGGCTGGCACATGTGAGTAATCCTACATTCCTCCCGGGTATGACGTGTGAAAGTGGTTGCACCTTCAGTGGCAATAGCAGAGCTTCCTTCTCCTGGAAATCCTGGGGCAGATACCCTTCACTTCCGTGAGGACACTCCCGAGGAAGAGATCCATGGTGGCAGGGTTCCCCTTTCACCTTCATTCTGACTGCATTCTGAATTCTTTGACTTCCTGAGGGACTCATAGCCGCAGCCATTCTAATAGAGCTGGTTATGGCTAAATATTTTGCTGGCAAGAGGTGTTAGATTGGATCCACGTCTGTGTCAGCAGATGAAGCTCTCATCAGGCTGTCACTTGTTCAAGAAGAGCCTTTTGTGAATTTAGCTTATTGTCACATGTACTGAGGTACAGTGAAAAGCTTTTGTGCATGCTAATCAGTCAGAGGAAAGAATATGTGATTACTATCAAGCCATCCACAGTGTCCAGATGCATCATAAATGGAATGACGTGAATAACGCTTAGTGCAAGATAAAGCCAGTAAAGTCCAATCAAGGATAGTCCGAGCGTCACCAAAGAGGTAGATAGTAGTTCAGGACCGCTCTCTAGTTGTTGGTAGGACCGTTCAGCTGCCTGATAACAGCTGGGAAGATATTGTCCCTGAATCTGGAGGCGTGCATTTTCACATTTCTGTACCTCTTGCCTGAGGTTCACACCTGTTTTAAAGGGACATCAATTATACCGGTGCCCAAGAAGAGCAAGGTGACGAGCCTCAATGACTATCGACCTGTGGCACTAACGTCAGTGGTGATGAAGTGCTTTGAGAGGTTGATGGCGCAAATCAGCTCCTACCTCGACAAAAACCTGGACCCACTGCAGTTCACCTACTGGCACAACAGATCAATGGTGGACGCGATCTCGCTGGCCCTCCACTCCGCTCTGGACCACTTGGACAACAAAAACTCATATGTCAGGCTGTTATTCTTTGACTACATTTAATACAATCATCCCCTCCAAGCTGGATACCAAGGTCTCAGATCTGGGTCTCTGTGCATCCCTCTGCAATTGAATCCTTGACTTCCTCATTCACAGACCACAGTCTGTTCATATTGGTGGAAATGTGTCAGCCTCGATAACAATCAGCACTGGAGTACCTCAAGGCTGCATGCTCAGCCCCCTGCTGTACTCACTCTATACTCATGACTGCGTAGCCGGTCATAGTGCGAATTCCATCATCAAGTTTGCTGATGACACCACTGTTGTGGGACGTATCACTGATGGGGATGAGTCAGAGTATAGAAGAGAGATCGAGCAACTGTCCATATGGTGCCAGCACAATAACCTGGCCCTCAACACCAGCAAAACCAAGGAATTGATTGTGGACTTTGGAAGGGGTAGGATGGGGACCCACAATCCTGTTTATATCAATGGTGGAGGATCAAGAGCTTCAAATTCCTGGGCGTGCATATTTCTGAAGATCTCTCATAGTCCGAGAACACTAATGCAATGATTAAGAAAGCACATCAGCGACTCTACTTCCTGAGAAGATTACGGAGAGTTGGTCTGTCAAGGAGGACTCTCTCTAACTTCTACAGGTGCACAGTAGAGAGCTTGCTGACCGGTTGCATCGTGGCTTGGTTCGGCAACTTGAGCGCCCAGGAGCAGAAAAGACTACAAAAAGTAGTAAACACTGCCCAGTCCATCATCGGCTCTGACCTCCCTACCATCAAGAGGATCTATCGCAGTCGCTGCCTCAAAAAGGCTGGCAGCATCATCAAGGACCCAAACCATCCTGGCCACACACTCATCTCCCTGCTACCTTCAGGTAGAAGGTACAGGAGCCTGAAGACTGCAACAACCAGGTTCAGAAATAGCTACTTCCCCACAGCCATCAGGCTACTAAACTCAACTGAAACAAATCTCTGAACATTAATAGACCATTATCTGTTTATTTGCACTTTATCTGCTTATTTATTGATGTGTGTATATAATTATATAATGGTATATGGACACACTGATCTGTTCTGCAGTCATGCCTACTGTATTCTGTGGTGCTGAAGCAAAGCAAGAATGTCATTGTCCTATCTGGGACACATGACAATAAACTCTCTTGACTTGATAGGAGCAGAGGGAGTGGCCAGGGTGTGACTCGTTCTTGATTATGCTGCTGGCCTTGCCGAGGCGGCGTGAAGTGCAAATGGAGTCGATGGAAGGGAGATTGGTTTGAGCTGCGTCCACATTTTTCTGCAATTTCTTGCGGTCTTGGATGGAGCTGTTCCCAAACCATGCTGTGATGCATCCCGATAAACTGCTTTGTACATCTGTAGAGGTTGGTGGGAGGTGTAGGGGACATGCCGAACTTCCTAAGCCTTCTAAGGAAGTAGAGGTGTTGTCTCCCATCTCCTTTCAGAGATGCGTCAGTGGTCCTGGGAGAAGTTGTCTTTTACAGATAACTGTGTCAATGGATGAGCTGAATGCCTTCATCAGCCATGGCACAGACACAAGGTGCTGGAGTTACTCCGCGGGTCAGACAGCATCTCTGGAGAGAAGGAATGGGTGACATTTCGGGTCGAGACCCTTCTTTAGACTGAAGAAGGCTCTGGCCCCAAAACGTCACCCATTCCTTCTCTCCAGAGATGCTGCTTGACCCGCGGAGTTACTCCAGCATTTGTGCCTATCTTCGGTGTAAACCAGCATCTGCAGTTTCTTCCCCCACATCAGTCCTGGCATGGCAGGAGTTGGGATGTCATGTCCACTGGGACTAATGTCTGTTTGTCTTGTTTCCGACAGTGGACAGGTATCGATCTAGTGCAACTGCATTCAATGTCACTTGCCATCCCGCGTCAATCTCCGCGCTGAGCTGGCAGTGCAGAACGGCGGCAAGGTGGCTCTGGGCCTGGAGAGAGGGGTGGACATTGGGATGGGGTACAGGATGGGAGTTGAGTGGAGTGAGCGGAGGCGGGCCACGGGGAGCGAGGGAGCGAGCGGGACGCTGGGCGGGACTGGGGACTGGGGACTGACTGGGCAATGGGCTCTGTCCCGCCTGCTGGCGCTCTGACTGCGGCGGCATCCGTGGCTTAGCGGGAAGTTTGGCGGGGAGTTTGCGGAGCGGCTGAGGATGAGCTCCTGCAGGCAGCGCATCGTCCGCTTCCTTCGCTCCGTGATCAGGCTGATCAGCGGCTCTCTGCACAAAGGTAGGGTGGATGTTCTCTCCCAATCTCCCCCCCTCCATCTCCCCCTCCTCCCCCCTCCCTCGCTGCGGCATTTGCAGCGCTGTGTAGCGGCGAGCAAGGTGCAGCGCTGACGGAGGCGCTCCACGCTGCAGTGTGAATGGGCGGCCGGGTGCCATCGCTGTGAAGCCGGGGAGAAGGGGACAAGAGGGCTCAGTCATTCGCAACCAGATGCCGAGCAAAGACGTGGAGAAGTTCGGCAGCAGTTGCAAAAACGTCCAACATCTGAGCCCATCAGAGCAACTTGTTACCGGCCTTTGAGTCCTATCTTTCACGCTCGCTGCAGGACTGAGTGTGGCGCGGACTGTGTGCAGGACTGTGGTGAAGGGAATGCAGCGCAGGCTGTGCCGTTAGAAGTTGTGTCCAGCTGATACTGTCTGTATTTGTGTCGCCCTGTCGCTGGGATGCAATTAAATAATGTCGTGGACATTCAGCGGGCGAGGGTCTGTGGGGACAGGGATGAGGTTTCAAAGCAAAAACTCTTGGTCCGAACTGGAATAGAGAGACCAGTCTCTGAGTCTGAAGAAGGGTCTCGACCCGAAAGTCAGCCATTCCGTCTCTCCGGAGATGCTGCCTGTCCCGCCGAGTTACTCCAGCGTTACTGAACGTAATTTGCTGATTTCGGGCATCTGCACTTTATGTTCAGTCATTTGAAACGAGAGCAGCAAGAGCCCGGGAGCCCTTCATAAAGTCACACGCACAGGCTTAGACACAAAAAGCTGGAGTAACTCAGGACCGGCAGCATCTCTGGAGAAGGAATGGGTGACGTTTCGGGTCGAGACCATTCTTCAGACTGGTCTTCAACCATCGAGTTGTACTGATGCTATTTCGTGCTTCCCTCACTCCCACCAACTCACGAGAAACAAGCTCATCCTTGCCTTCTATGTACATGTGGAAGCTGACTAGTTCAGTTTATTACCACGGGTGCCGAGGTGCAGTGAAAGGCTTTTGTTGCATGCTAACCGGTCAGCAGCAAGACAACACATGATTACAATCGTGCCATTTACATTGTACAGATACATGATATCAAAAAGGGTAATCAAAAAGGTAGATAGTAGTTCAGCACTGCTGTCTGGTTGTGGTGGGATGGTTCAGTTGCCTGATAACAGCTGGGAAGAAACTGTCCTTGAATCTGGTGGTTTTCACACTTCTGCACCTTTTGCCTGATGGGAGAGGGGAGAAGAGGGAATGGCCAGGGTGCGACTCGTCCTTGATTATGCTGCTGGCTTTGTGGAGGCAGTGTGAGCTATAAATGGAGTCAATAGAATGGAGGTTGGTTTGTGTGATGGTCTGGGCTACGTCTCCAATTCACTGTAATTTCTTGCTGTCTTGGATGGAGCTGTTCCCAAACCAAGCTGTGATGCATCTGACAAAATGCTTTCCATGGTGCATCTGTACAGGTTGTTGACAGTTGCTGGGGACATGCCAAACTTCCGAAGCCTTCTAAGGAAGTCGAGGCGTTGGTGAGCTTTCTTGGTCATTGCTTCAGTATGGGTGGTCCAGGAGAAGTTGTTGATGATATTGACTTCTAGGAATTTAAAGCTTTCAACCATCTCTACTTCGGTGCCGTCAATACAGACTGGGGTATGTGCACCACTCGGCTTCCTGAAGTCCATCACTAGCTCCTTTGTCTTCCTGATATTGAGAGAAAGGTTGTTGTCTCAACACCAGGACACGAGGTTCTCAATCTCCTTCCTGTATTGTCCCACCATTATTTCATATGCGATCCACAATGGTGGTGTTGTCTGCAAATTTGTAAATTGAATTAGATTTTTACATGGCTGCACAGACGTGGGTGTACAAGGAGTAAAGAAGGGGGCTGAGAACTGCAAACAATCTCCTAGCGTGTAGTATCTCCATCTAGTGAGAGGTCCTCACATGCACCATGCCTTGCTGCAGGGCATCCAGGAGCAACCCATGTCCATGGACAGCTATAACCTGTTCACTTGCCATCTCTCAGCTACTCCCCAGGGAGTTGTTGGTGAAGAGCCTCAAGCAGGTCCAATGTGGCAGAGAGCGGTTCTCCACTGGACCAGGGAGTGACTGAACAGAAGTTGAAAGACTCTGTGTGTCTGTTTGTGCCACATCGCAGCTGGCTGGTGTCAGAACCAGCAGATGCTGTGCTCCCTGGTTGTCATTGAGCACTTGCACAGTGTGATTGGCCTCTAGAGTTGAGATCTGGTCTCCTAGAATTTTGCAGCCTCCATCCAGAGCATGGAGAGGGACTCCTCCACTCTTCTCGCCAGCTGCTGGACAAGCTTAGATAGAGCATCATGGTCAGCATGGACAGTTTGGGCCGAAGGGCCTTTTTCTGTGCTGTATGACTCTGCAACTTGCAATTTTGTAAAGAGCTGCGGCTTTTCCGAAGCAGTGATGCATCCCTAGGATGCTTTCTATGGTACAAATGTTGAAAATGGTAAGCCATTAGAGACATGCTGAAATTCCTTCACCATCAGAGATAGTAGAGGAGTCAGTATGTCTTCTTCGGCGATGCAGGCAGGTTCTCTGGATGCTTTCAAGAGAGAGCTAGATAGGGCTCTTAAAAATAGTGGAGTCAGGGGATATGGGAAGAAGACAGGAACGGGGTACTGATTGGGGATGATCAGCCATGATCACATTGAATGGCGGGTCCTAGCTTGAAGGGTCGAATGGCCTACTCCTGCACCTATTGTCTATTGTCTATTGTCTATAATATCAGTGTGGTTGCACTATGACCAATTGTTGGTAATAGTCACACCTCTCCCATTTTCACTTCAGCACCATTGATAAGAGTCAAGAGCGTTTTATTGTCATATGTCCCAGATAGGACAATGAAATTCTTGCTTGCTGCAGCACAACAGAATATGTGAACATGATACAGAACAGGAGATAAAGTTCAGTGTGTCTATAGACCATATATACACAATACATAAACAGATAAGTGCAATAATAGAAACATAGAAAATAGGTGCAGGAGTAGGCCATTCGGCCCTTCCAGCCTGCACCGCCATTCAATATGATCATGGCTGATCATCCAACTCAGTATCCCGTACCTGCCTTCTCTCCATACCCCCTGCTCCCTTTAATCACAAGGGCCACATCTAACTCCCTCTTAAATATAGCCAATGAACTGGCCTCAACTACCTTCTGTGGCAGAGAATTCCACAGATTCACCACTCTCTGTGTGAAAAATGTTTTTCTCATCTCGGTCCTAAAGGACTTCCCCTTATCCTTAAGCTGTCACCCCTTGTCCTGGACTTCCCCAACATCGGGAACAATCTTCCTGCATCTAGCCTGTCCAACCCCTTAAGAATTTTGTAAGTCTCTATAAGATCCCCCCTCAATCTTTTAAATTCCAGCGTGTACAAGCCGAGCCTATCCAGTCTTTCTCCATATGGAAGTAATAGGAAGTAATATGGAAGTAATGATAATACATTATTATTGTTCACGGGTTATTGGATGTTGTGTTTAATAGCCTGATGGCTGTGGGGAAGATGCTGTTCCTGAACCTGGATGTAACAGATTTCAAGCTCCTGTACCTTCTTCCCGATGGCAATGGAGAGATGAGTGTGTGATCAGGATGGTGTGGGTCTTTGAAGATTTTGGCAGCCTTTTTGAGGCAGCAACTGCAATAGAACCTTCGATTGTGGGGAGGTCAGAGCCGATGATGGACGGGGCAGTGGTCACAACTTTCTGTGTTCTTTTCCGCTCCTGGACATTCAAGTTGCTGAACCACGATGCAGCCGTCAGTATGCTCTCTACTGTGCACTGGTAGAAGTTCGAGAGAGTCCTCCTTGACAGACCGACTCTCCGTAATCTTCTCTGGAAGTAGAGGCGCTGATGTGTTTTCTTTATAATTGCATCAGTGTGCTGGGACCAAGAAAGATCTTCGGAAAAATGCACGCCCAGGAATTTGTAGTTTTTGACCCTTTCCACCTTTGCCCGTTGATATAAACGGGACTGTGGGTCCCTATCCTACCCCTTCCAACGTCCACAATCAGTTGCTTGGTTTTGCTGGTGTTGAGAGCCAGGTTGTTGGGCTGGGGCATCTAGTCGGCTTCCTAAAGTTGAAGACCGGCTCTTTTATTTTGCTGACATTGAGAAAGACGTTGTTTTATTGGTAACTTCTACTAAACTATCTGTGTAGGAAGGAACTGCAGATGCTGGTTTAAACCAAAGATTGACACAAAAAACTGAAGTAACTCAGCAGGACAGGCAGCATCTCTGGAGAAAAGAAATAGGTGATGTTTCGGGTTGAGAAGGGTCTCGATCCAAAAAAATATCACCTGTTCCTGTTCTCCAGAGATGCTGCCTGACCCGCTGACCAAACTCCATCTCCTGCTCTGAGTTTTGTCATTGTTTGCTCTCTGGCCAACTACAGTAGTATTATCTGCAAACTTGTCAATGGAGTTTGTTTGCAGAGTTTGAGAGTGTAAAGAGTGTATAGTGAGGAGCTGAGGACGCCGATATTGAGAATTATCACGGAGAAAGATTTGTTACATGTCCTTACTGATTGCCATCCATAGATCAGGAAGTCAAGGATCAGTTGCAGAGCGGAGTACCACTACCGAGTTCTGGAAGTTTGTTTTGGAATATGGTGCTGAAGCAGAGCCATAGTCAATACATGAGTCTGATGTAGGTGGTATCCATATGGCATAATCCATGGACATATTGCAGCACTGGGTGAATTGCAGTGATTGAAGACCACCTGGGAGGCTGGGGTTGATGTGCACTGTGATCAAGTTCTCAAAGCACTACATGATGGTGGTGTGACACAACGTGCTGGAGTAACTCAGCGAGACAGGCAGCTTCTCGGAAGAGAAGGAATGGGCGACGTTTTGGGTCAAGGCCCCTTCTTCAGACTGATGTCATGGGAGAGGGAGATATATAGATAAGGAAGTGTAAGGTGTGAAAATAGGACAAAGAGTGTAGAATATATCAGTTAGCTGGGAGTTAGCTGCTTCTTTATCTTTCAAAGCAAACAGATAAAATGTAGTCGGAGACAGCAGGACTGGTCGTAGAACTGGGAAGAGGGAGGGTTGGAGAGAGGGAAAGCAAGGGTTACTTGAAGTTAGAGAAGTCAATGTTCATACCGCTGGGGTGTAAGCTGCCCAAGCGAAATATGAGGTGCTGCTCCTCCATTTTGCACTGAGCCTTACTCCGAGAATGGAGGAGGCCCAGGACACATAGGTCAGTGTGGGAATGGGAGGGGAGAATTGAAATGTTCAGAAACCGGGAGATCAGGTAGGTCTAGCGGACTGAGCGGAGGTGTTTCGTGAAACGATCGCCGAGCCTGTGCTTGGTCTCGCCGATATATAGGAGTCCACACCTGGATCAGCGGATAGAGTAGGTGAGGTTGGAGGAGGTGCAAGTGAACCTCTGCCTCAGACTGAAGACTGCAATCCAGTGACTAGGACAACCACCATCATGTAGAGGTCTCCTCGATATCCCGTAGCTCCGCTCTTGCTCCTTGCTCTTGTAACAGGGACAGAGCCCCCTTGTCCTCACCTTCCACCCCAGAAAAGACTGTTGGGGTCCTTGGACAGAGTTGAGGGGGGAGGTAGAGGAATAGGTGTTTGTTGCTTCTCCTATGGCTACAGGGGAAGATACCCGGGGAGGGGGTAATTTGGGTTGGAAGGGACGAGTTGACCAGGGAGTTGTGAGGGAACGGCCTCTGCAGAAGGCGGTAAGGGGTGGAGATGGAAAGATGTGGCTAGTGGCAGGATCCCGTTGGAGGTGGCAAAAATGTTGGAGGATTATGTGCTGTATGTGACGGCTTATGTGGTGGAAGGAGACGGCTGATGGGGTGGAAGGGGGCTCTGTCCCTGTTACAAGAGCAAGGAGCAAGAGCGGAGCTACGGGATATCGCAGAGACCTCTACATGACAGTGGTTGTCCTAGTCACTGGATTGCAGTCATTGTAGGAATGAGTTATGATTTAACATTCATGTTTGAGACAGGGGATGATCCAAATGATAGCAGGGTTGAGATTGAGGTACGAGACTGTAAGCACATGCGATGACATGGGATCTGTCAAAGTGTAGGACAGGAAGAGTGGACCGGTGGTGGGGGTGGGATGAGAATTTGGTTGGGTATATGACACGGGTATGAAGGGAAGTGGGCAGGAGGTGCAAAGGCTATGGAATTATTTGGGGACAGAATTAGATAGAAGATTATAATGAGGGTGGGACAGGGATTTGGGGAAGGTATACACGAAATAAATGTTGGAACTGGGTGGTGGCCCGTAGAGAGGATGTGGATAGTGGGACTGGGAATAGGAAGGTGAAGTGAATGCATGTGATGGGACAAAGGAGGGGTGGTGCAAGGAGTGGAAGGTGCGGATGGCTTTGTGTTGGGGGTTTAAATGTTGGCATATGGAATTGGGGCCAGTGTGCCCCAGCCCATACAATCCCTTCTATGCTTTGCTGTCATTGAAAATTCATGGAGATTGTTCAGAATAATCTTAACTTTGTCCTATTTCTGATTAATTCAACTTCATGAGAAAGGAGCTGTGAAACTGGAATTATTTTTCTATAACCGGATGTCTTGAAACACTTGTGTTGAGCCTGTTATCTCTGCTGCCTATTTTACATTCACGGCTTTGCTGCTCAGTTAACAATAAGAGACGAGCCACACTCCAGTGTGTCGGCCATTTGCTCACTTCTTACTGGAAGTTGACATAGTCCTTCGGACTAACCATCTGAAATTATGATTTTAACAGTTATTGCAATTTACAGCCGCTTGTTTATAATCGTCATGGAATCATACAGCATGGAAACAGGCTCTTCAGCCCAACTAGTCCATGCCATCCAAGATGCCCCATTTGCTCAAGTTTGGCCCGTGCCCCTGTACACCTTCCCATCCATGTGTGATTTAAATGTGGTTAATGTACAGGCCTCAACTATTTCCCCTTGAATGAAAAATGTTTGCCTCTCAGGTTCCTATTAAATCTTGCCCTCTCACCTTAAACATGTGTCAGCTGGTTCTCAATGTCCCCTGTCCTGGGTGAAATATTCACACTAATGCTAGCCTGCACAATCTCTTTCTATAGCTCAGGCCTTAGTGTCCTGGCAACGTCCTTTTGTAATTCTTCTCTGCACTCGCTCCAGCTTCATGACATGCCTATAGCAGGGTGACCAAAACGGAACACAATACCTCAAACGCAGTCTCACCAATGTCTTGTACAGCTGTAACATGAGGTCCCAACTCCTATACTCAGTACTGTAACAGATGAAGGCCAATGTTACCGAAAGCCTTCTTGATCATCCTATTTACCTGTGCCTCCACATTGAAGAAACTGTGTATATGCACTCCTAGGTCCCTCTGCTCTACAGCACTCCCCAGGGCCCTGCCATTCACTGTACGTCACGCCCTGGTTTGACTTCCCAAAATGCAACACCTCCCACTTATCTTCATTAATTATTAGCCATTCTTCTGCCCACATGCCCAGCTGATCAATATTCTGGTGCAATTTGTGACAGCAACCTTCACTGTCCTACCACTTTATTGTACCACCTACTTTGGTGCTGTCTGTAAACTTACTAATCCTGCCTTACACATTCTCATATAATTATTGATATAAACCACAAGCAGCAGTGGGCCCAACACCAATTCTCCAATCTGAAAACAACCTTCAGTCTAAGGAAGGGTTCCGACCCAAAACATCATCATCATCATTGAAAACATCAACGGGCACGGTGCGTTACAATGCCGTGTACGACAGTGATCGCAACCTCTACTGAAGTGTGGATGGCCGTTGGCTCGCTAGGAGCTCATCCGCCCTTTGACAGGTCTTGTTTTGGTCCTGCTGGGGGTCCACAGCCCCATCCTCACCTGGCAAACCTGGTGGGGGAGACGGTTTAGTCGTTGACTATCCGACCATGGAGCAGGTAGCACGGGATTACATGGTACCCGTGGCGGGGGGAACTCCCCCCCCGCCGACCTGAAACATCACATATTCCTTTTCTCCGGAGATACTGCCTGACCCGCTGAGTTATGCCAGCATCTTCCAACTCCAGCCTTTGCTTTTTCTATGAAGCAAATTCTGCATCCAAACATATTCCTGGATGCCATGCAATCCAACCTTCCAGATCAGCCAACCATGTGGACCTTTAAAGACCTTGCTGAAGTCCATCTTGCCAGTGTCTACAGCCTTGCCCTTATGGTCCTTTCTGATTACTTCTTCAAAATGTCAATCATATTCATAAAACATGGTCTCCCACATACAAAACCATGCTGACTATCCCTAATGTGGTGTGGAGGTGGTGTTGGGTAAATTGAACGGATTGAAGGCCGATAAATCCCCAGGGCCAGATAGTCTGCATCCCAGAGTACTCAAGGAGGTAGCCACAGAAATAGTGGATGCATTAGTGATAATTTTTCAAAATTCCTTAGATTCTGGAGTAGTTCCTGAGGATTGGAGGGTAGCTAATGTAACCCCACTTTTTAAAAAAGGGGGGAGAGAGAAAGCGGGGAATTACAGACCAGTTAGTCTAACATCGGTAGTGGGGAAACTGCTAGAGTCAGTTATTAAAGATGGGATAGCAGCGCATTTGGAAAGTGGTGAAATCATTGGACAAAGTCAGCATGGATTTACGAAAGGTAAATCATGTCTGACAAATCTGATAGAATTTTTTGAGGATGTAACTAGTAGAGTGGATAAGGGAGAACCAGTGGATGTGTTATATCTAGACTTTCAGAAGGCTTTCGACAAGGTCCCGCATAAGAGATTAGCATACAAACTTAAAGCACACGGTATTGGGGGTTCAGTATTGATGTGGATAGAGAACTGGCTAGCAGACAGGAGGCAAAGGGTAGGAGTAAACGGGTCCTTTTCAGAATGGCAGGCAGTGACTAGTGGGGTGCCGCAAGGCTCAGGGCTGGGACCCCAGCTATTTACAATATATATTAATGATTTGGACGAGGGAATTCAATGCAACATCTCCAAATTTGCAGATGATACCAAGCTGGGGGGTATAGTTAGGTGTGAGGAGGATGCTTGGAGGCTGCAGGGTGATTTGGATAGGCTGAGTGAATGGGCAGATGCATGGCAGATGCAGTATAATGTGGATAAATGTGAGGTTATCCACTTTGGTGGCAAAAACATGAGGGTAGACTATTATCTGAATGGTGGCAGATTAGGAAAGGGGGACATGCAACGAGACCTGGGTGTCATGGTACACCAGTCATTGAAAGTAGGCATGCAGGTGCAGCAGGCAGTGAAGAAAGCAAATGGTATGTTAGCATTCATAGCGAAAGGATTTGAGTATAGGAGCAGGGAGGTTCTACTGCAGTTGTACAGGGTTTTGGTGAGGCCACACCTGGAGTATTGCGTACAGTTTTGGTCTCCAAATCTGTGGAAAGACATCCTTGCCATAGAGGGGGTACAGAGAAGATTCACCAGACTGATTCCTGGGATGTCAGGACTTTCATATGAGGAAAGATTGGATAGACTCGGCTTGTACTCGCTGGAATTTAGAAGATTGAGGGGGGATCTTATAGAAACTTACAAAATTCTTAAGGGGTTGGACAAGCTAGATGCTGGAAGATTGTTCCCGATGTTGGGGGAGTCCAGAACAAGGGGTCACAGTCTAAGGATAAGGGGGAATTCCTTTAGGACCGAAATGAGGAAAACATTCTTTACACAGAGAGCGGTGAGTCTCTGGAATTCTCTGCCACAGAAGGTAGTTGAGGCCAGTTCATTGGCTATATTTAAGAGGGCGTTAGATGTGGTGAGGAGGGGGATGTGGCTAAAGGGATCAGGGGGTATGGAGAGAAGGCAGGTACGGGATACGGAGTTGAATGATCAGCCATGATCATATTGAATGGTGGTGCAGGCTCGAAGGGCCGAATGGCCTACTCCTGCACCTATTTTCTATGTTTCTATGTTTCTAATCAGCCTCTGTCTGTCCAAATGCATACATCTTATCCCATAGAATCCTCTCCAGTAACCTGCCCACCTCAGGGTCATTGGTCACAGGTTCCCAGGTTTTTCCTTGAAGCCCTTAAAAAGAAGCACAACATTAGCCACAGTCCTGTCTTCTAGCCCCTCCTCACCCTTGTCTAATGGTGATTCATTCACAGGCAGGGCTCCTGTAATTTCTTCTGTAGATTCCCACAGTGTTCTCTGATATATCCGATTAGGTCCAGATCTTTCTACCTTCATAAGCCTTGGGATGGCCAGCACCTCCTCGACTGTAATGCGGACTGAGCTCAAGACACCTCCATTTCCTGTCCTACATTCCCTAGACCGCACATGAAAGAGAGAAAAACTCACTGAGGTCTTTGCACTTTTGAAGCACCTCATGTAGTTGACAGCTTTGCTTCGACAAGCACCCGTAGTCAGGTCTCTTCTTGTAGAAATAAAGAATCACCTTTATATTGCTAAGCTATTGGTACGGGCTGCCAGAGGAGATCATTGAGGTAGGTACTGTGACATCATTCGAAGGACATTTGGACAGGTACATGGATGGGAAGGGTGTGGAGGGATGTGGCTAAATGCAGGCGGGTGAGATTGGTGTGGGTGGGGCATCTTAGTTGTCTTTGGGAAGGGCGTGTTTCTATGCTCTATGACTCTATGACACTCCAGTTTAAAGGAGGGAACTTATGTTTAGTGTCTGAACGAGTACTTTACATCAATATTCACCAAAAAGGACGTGGAGGATCGTGAGATCAGCGGGAGGTATACGAATATACGTTTTGAGTTCAAGAAGGAGATGGTGTTGGGTCTCTCGAAGAGCAATAAGGTGGACTGATCCCAGGGACTGATGGTATCTATCTCGGGTTACTGAGGGAGATATAAATGCTGAGGCCTTAACAAAGTTCTTTGTATCCACAGGCGAGGTCCTGGTGGAGTAGCCAATGTCATTCCTTTATTTAAAAGGGAAATTGGGATAATCCAGGAATTTATTGACCAGTGAGCCTTAGTTGTACGGAAGCTATTGGAGAGGAATTTTAGGCATTTGATTTATTTGTATTTGGAAGAGAATGGACAAATGAGGTTTAGTCAGACTTTCCAGGGCAGTTCATGTCTTACAAATTTGAGTAAGTTTAATAAGGAGGTGATGAGGATAATTGATGAGTGTAGAACAATGGATGTTGTATGTCTGGATTTTGTAGCAAGATATTTGACAGGGTTCCTCAAAGTAAGCTGATTCAGAGGCAAGCAAGCAAGTTTATATATATGGCACATATCAGCAACAAGGCAATTCAAAGTGCTTTACACAAAGCATTAAAAAGCAATCTTCTTCTTCTTCTTGCGAATGAAACATCAATCCAAGGAATAGTTAGATCTCAAGCCGGTGTTTAGCAGGCATGTTGTTGTCTCTGCGCCAATGTCTGCCAGGCCCTGAGCTCCAAAAGCAATTAAAAACAGTCATTAAAAAGAACAGAAAATAAAAGCAAGCTAAAATAGTAAGATTAAACAAGAACTTACCAGTTTGAAGTTTGATCTTTCTTTTATGAGGAGTTGTGATGAGGGATTTCGTGCCCTCCGCTCCCAACCCTCTATCATAAGGTCAACTGGTATATTCGAGTTTCTTTAATCTTACTATCTTCAGTCATTGGTGTTATCTGTGATTCCACACCGCTGCTTTGAAGAATGTCGCGCATGCGTGCTGGCGGGGCCTTCATGAAATCCCTCATCGCATCTCCTCATAAAATAAAGATCAAACTTCAAACTGGTAAGTTCTTGTTTAATCTTACTATTTTACTTCGGAGTCACATGAGTGACTTCGTGAAGATTTCAAAGCTCTGTGATTACATGCCCTGGATCATGTCCATGCTCACACACTGCCATAATACTGATAGATGAAGTATGTTAACGTATTTCAGACTTGAACAAGCTGAAAAATAATAACATTTGTTAATACAACAATAAACCCCTGAACTCGGGAACAAACGTTTAGGGAACAGCACTTAAAACTGAATCCGCCAACGTTGTGGGAGCGGCCGCAGGTCTGTTATAAAACCGCTGAAATGTAGTTTCACTGGCCCAGCCCGCTATTGCGAGGACATAATCCATGAATACCTCCATGGTCCTCGCCGCTGATGTGGATGCAGACCTGGTAGAATGACATTTTAAAAATGTTAGTGTCTTACCTGCTGCACCGAATTCCACCTTGAGCCATCTCCTGATGCCCATTTTCAGACAGGTCTATGTAGTTTAAGCAACTCTTCTATCACGCAGTCACTTTATTGTGGGTCGAAACCATTCTATCCAGGTAAATCCTGTAGAGTTTGGACCCGTTGTGCTGTGTTCAGTGCCATTACCATCACCACTTTGAAGGTGAATAAGTCCAGTGGTAAATCCACCAAAGGCGACCAGCTCCTGAGTAGGGTCAACACCACCCCTATATCTCTGGTAATATATCGTGGTCAGGGAGGGATAGAACATACCCTTCAGTGTGGATACCAGCTGGTGATATCCCACTCCAATGTTGAGATAGGATGACAGTGCACTCCTGGCACTGTATATGGCACCGTAACTGAGGGACTCATCATAATGCAGGCCCGTGAGAATTCCAGCACATTGGAGATCATAGCAGAAATGTAGGTGGTCTAGGTCCGACTATAGAAACCTCACATATCCTTATGTGGGTGAGGTACTGCTTCCTAGTAGACTCTCTCTGCACGCTGCTGTATGATGTCCATGGTCCTTTCTGTTGCAGAATCTGGTTGCGTTTTCTGCTGAAGCAGAATGGGGAAAGCATAGAAAACCCATTTCCCCCCAATGTAGCGAGAATGCGTCCATCGCCACTGCCCCAGGATCTGGTTCTCAAGAGACATATGTTGGTATCCAATGGCTCAACCTGGACGCAAGGAGGTCGATATCCGGCGTTTCATATTAGGCTATAGTTTTAGCAAATATTTGGAGGTTCAACATCTACTTGATGTCGTTATTAAATAGTTGTGACCTGGTGTTCGCCACTGTATTGAGCTGGAAGGTACGTAGCTGATAACCAAATATTTCTTTCAATTGTTCCCGATGTTGGGGGAGTCCAGAACAAGGGGTCACAGTCTAAGGATAAGGGGGAATTACTTTAGGACCGAGATGAGGGAAACATTCTTTACACAGAGAGTGGTGAGTCTCTGGAATTCTCTGCCACAGAAGGTAGTTGAGGCCAGTTCATTGGCTATATTTAAGAGGGCGTTAGATGTGGCACTTGTGGCTAAAAGGATCAGGGGGTATGGAGAGAAGGCAGGTACGGGATACTGAGTTGGATGATCAGTCATGATCACATTGAATGGTGGCGCAGGCTCGAAGGGCCGAATGGCCTACTCCTGCACCTATTTTTCTATGTTTCTATGTTTCTAATCCACCAGAGCCAAATTAATTTTCACAATTCATCACATGATATTGACTTGATACCACCCATAAGGTTTAAATATGCCACCTCAGTGGTATTATTGAAGACAGACATGCGTATGCTGCAGATTAGTGCATTAACTCTGTAGCCCGTGACATGCTCCCAGCATTTCTAAACAGTTTATACCTGGTGATTGAAGAAAAGTAGACTCGTGCAAATCCCATCTACCGCCCCAACTGGAATGGTGTCAGTAGCTCCCCAGCCCTTGGCCCTTGCGTCAGTTTGTAACACGACTAATAGGTTTGATGTAATGATGGGATTTAACAATCACAAACATTGCTAATCCACCATCGTAGCTCAATTTATGCCTTGATTTGCAGCTGCATAGGCTCGTAAATTTCCAGCAATCGCTTTTAATGCCGAGATTATTGCTTTTTGTAAGCTTCGATAGTGTAACAGCCCAAATTATGTGGCTGGAATGTAGCTACAAGTTTACCAATTACCTTAGCAGCATGTCTAATAGTCAGTTTCCTGGCGCAAGCAAGGCTGTTACATGGCTCTATTATGTCTATTGCTTTGTTCCCTGGGATAGTGACAATCAGAACCCCAGAATGTATGTAACCTCCCTCCTACTTGTGAGGTCATGCATGCAGTACTTCCAAGAGAACCAGACCCCCTTACCTCCATGGTTACCGGCGGGCCTGACGTTCAGGTTTCTGGTGTTCCGTCGTTGCTGGGTTGTGTTGAGGTGCTGCCGGCGTGTAGGTCCTTACTGGACTTTCAGGTGGCCCCCGAGGTCTTGCATATGGTGTTTGTCTGCGCACTGCCGGCCTGCTGGAGGGAGGTGGGTTCATCAACCTGACTGCCTTCACCTCCTAATCCAGGTTCTAGACCTGTTTGGGCAGGTCCTCACCGAACAGCTGTCTCGGTGGTGGCGTCGCTAATGCCTTGCACAACCCCGCGAATATGGGGTTTGGAGTTGGTTTAATGGAGATAATACGGGAAGCGTAATTCCATGACTAATTACACAAGAGCATCCTCCTGCTCTGCCGTCATTTCCGTACCGTCAACCGACCTGGCAAAGGCAGTATCCCCGACGTCAGCAATTTCAGGATCTTTAGGAACTTCAGCTCCTGGGCCCTTATCCCCGGACTGATGGTGCCCCAGATGGGCGTGTTGACTGTCAGTACATTCAACGATATGCAGTTGTTTGGGCCTGTATATGTTGATCGCCTTGGTAAGGACCTGTTCCTGCAGCTGGTGTGTGGTGAGGTAGTCTATGCTGGCCACTGGTTTGGGCTGCAAAGGCTGACCTGAGTGCTTCTGCTGGGCGAACTTGGAGACCACATTCAGCAGTTCCTCCTGGGTTTTCTCAGGTACTGCAGGTTCCTGCTCCAACCCTTCTTATGTGTCAGCCAGCTGCTGATCCGTGGCATTTCCCACCGATGACGGGGACATGCTGGGTGGCCCACCCGCATGTCTCCTGGACTGGAGGACATCTGGTCCAGCTGCAAAGATTGTGCTCGAGGATACGCTCCATCATGCGCTCCATCCGAGCCATGCGACCGCCGCCGCATATGTGGACGACAAGTCGACTTCCTCAGGTCCTCCTGAACTACTGAGGCTTCTGTCATCGGCCCGCACCTCGTTGAGGTGATGACTATGGGTGCCTAGACAGGAATGTCGCTGCCTGCCGCTCCAGCGGGGCTTAGCGACTCCCGCGCGGACATGGCGCTGGTCCGCAGTCTTCCGGAAGACATGAGTGGTGGTGAGTCGGTCCCTGCCGCCGAAGCGTGGTACCCCGACGTCCGCGTGGGCTTACCGCCACTCCTGACTACACGAGTCTGTGACGGCGCATGGTCGCCGCCTGCCGCCTAAGCGGGGCCGCACGACCGAAATCCGCTGCCACCGGCCTGCACTGTGGCAGCCTGACCCGGTGGTGAGCCGGTACCTCCTGCTCCTGCAGGGCTCCCCAACTTCCCAGCAGATCCATCACCGGCCCGCAATCTAGCAGGTTACCCCCGGCGGCATGTCGATGCCTACCGCTGCTGCGGGGCATGACCTGGGCGCAGCTCTTCCCCTGGTCTGCCCTCTGGTGACCTGCATAGTAGGGGAGACAGCACATGCCGCCGAGCGGGTCACACGTTTACGCACCTTTGCTCCACTGTCCCTACGCTTAGGTGACAGTGGTAGGGAGTCAGGGTCTTGCCTACCCTGCTCCCGCACGGTGCTCCTACCACTTTGCAGCTCCATCAGCCGTGGTGGAGAGATGGGTCCTGGCTGCGCAGGGCTCTCTGATTTCCGCGTTCTTATCCCGGCCCGCAGAGCGGGTGCTGCCAGTGTTGCGGGCAGCCCCGGGAATGGTGGCCACTGATTCTCATCCGAAGTCCCATGGCCCTTGGAGGCATGCTTCGATGCCTTCATTCTGGTCTCCGTCCATCGTCTCTGTAAGCAAAGTCTAGTACAGAAGCTCAGCAACTCAAGGTTAGTATCTTACCTGAGGGTCTTTATGAAGCTTCTGGTGGAGGAGCGCACTCTACCCCCCCCCCCCCCCCCCCCCCAGCTCCAATGGTGACCAGACTCTCATGCAGGACCATAGACTGCTGCTAACGGCAAGCCTCCCGCCTGTGTAGTGAGTTGGAGCCCCGGCTCTGTCTACTACCTCTATAGGGTAGCATAGCCGTCAGTCCGCGGTTTTCCTGCGGCCTGCGGCGTTGAGTCGGAGCTCCTGCTCTGCCTTCGCTGCCCGCGAATGGCAGTCCCCGAGCCCGGACCCTACTGGGTCAACGAGCTGCCCAACTTCCCCGGTGTAGAAATGAAGTCGGGACTGTCGCTGTGCCGTCGCTACCTGCGAACTGCGAACGGGTCCAGTGCGAAATAAACCCATCAGCCCACAGAGTCCTTGCGGGCTGCGGTGTAGAGTCGGGGCTGCTGCTCTGCCGACGCTAGCTTAGCACGGCGAGCCTGCAAGCCCCACTCCTTCAACATGCCGTTAGCCCGCGGTGTCCTGTGTCTGCGGTGTCGAGTCGGCTGCCTCTGCCGTCCTCCAAGCGGCGAGTGTATGAGCCTGGACCCTCCTGGTCAACGGGCTCTTCCCGACTCCAGTGCGTTGGTGCCGCCGCTGACCGCCCGCATTCCGCGGTCCGCAGTCAGTGCTGAAGCGGCCTGGAGTACTCTGAGAACAGAGTCCCTAAAATGAAAAAAGGACTGCAGGTTAGTTTTTCCTTACCTGCAGTAGAGGAGCAACGCTCCTCCCTGCCTGTCGCTCGCATGCAGTCGACGATATGTCGCACATGAGTGCCTGGCGGGGCCTTCATGAAGTCACTCACGTGACTCCGAAGTAAAATAGAATAAGACAGGTATAAAATACAAGAATAAAAGTTACAGTGCAGCGTAAGAAATGAATAATTATTTAATTTAATTAAAGGCAGCAAAAAACAGAAATGTCTTCAGCCCTGATTTAAAAGAACTGAGTGTTGGAGAGGACCTGCATTTTCTGGAAGTTTGTTCCATATATGTGGAGCATAAAAACTAAACGCTGCTTCTCCATGTTTAGTTCTGAATCTGGGGACAGAGAGCTCCTGTCCCGGACGACCTGAGAGGTCTGGATGGTTCATAATGTAGCAGACGATCAGACAAGTTTTTCCAAATCGTGCTGAACCATAAGTCCTTTAACCGTTGATATATTCTTAAGGTGATAGTAGGCTGACTTAGTAAAACCCCTGTCTCATGGTGCGAGTCGACCCACGAGTGACCCCGAGTTTAAAATGAATTAAACTCGTGGTAATCACGTACAATTAACGTAGCGGGAACGTCGGAACTAGCGGACGCAACTTAGCAACTCGTGGCGCTAACGGCAGGTACCCGGGAAACTTGTTAACTCTTGAAAATTTTTAAACATGTTTAAAGATTTCCACGAGTCAAATTTATTCTTGAAGTTAAAATTTGAAACATTTAAACTCATTGTAAGAACGTAGTGGCCCGCGAATTTGCCGCAGTGACTTGTTAAAAAAAAGTTTTCATTTATATTTTTATTAGAAGCAATGTACAGTAGCATAAGCTGCGGCATATTACAAAATACATTTCGCGTACAACTTCTATTTTAAATTTAACAAGAAAGAGATAGAAGAAGAGAGAAAGAACAAGAAAAAGACAGCGTGAAGGAAGTAGTGATGTGTAAACCCCTAGACTACCAGATGTGCAGTCCAGGGGTGAACAAGTGATAGCCTGTAGAGAAATAAAGGCAAAAACCCGTAAAATAATGAAAAAAGAAAGAAAAAAAAAGAAAAAGAAAGGGAAAATAAGGGACCGTTCTGTGTGGATAGACCGGCTTCATATCTCACCACACCCCTCACCCAGTTCATGAATCGGTTTATTTCCAGTTGTGTTGCACCATACATTACTTATAATGAATCAATAAAAGGAGACCATGTCTTTAAAAACTGTTCTGGTTTTCCTGCTAAGACGAGTCTCATATCTTCAAGATGCAGCGTCTCAGACATGCTTGTGATCCACATTTTAAGCGTTGGGGTGGATGCATTTTTCCAAAATATAAGTATAAGTTTTTTTGCCATTGTCAGGCCGTAGTTAAGGAAACGTCTTTGAAATATTGATAACTCAGAGCAGGCACCTGTTGTTCCAAAAATAATCAATTCTGTATGGGGGGTCCAGTTTTGTTTTTAATAATTTTGTGAAGATTTCAAAAATGTCTTTCCAAAATTTATGGAGTTTTATGCAGGAGGCGAAGGAGTGTGTTATAGTTGCTTCTTGAGATAAACATTTGTCACAGATGGGTCTGTAGTGACTCTGGAGTCTACCTTGGGTTTGGCCTGAGTGCCAGAAGTTGAAGATTAGTCAGATGTTAATGGAAAATGAATGAATGAATGAATGGATGGATGGATGGATGGATAGGGGTCTGGAATTCAATCGGATACTTTCGATGGGAGAGAGCCGGCGATGAAGCTGAAGGTACAGAGCGAAGATGGGGGCTCAAGCATTGATGGGAAGGGTTAAAACCAGGCGGGACACGTGAAAAGTGACCATACTGAGGGAATTCCCACGTATATGAAGCAGAGAGAAACGTGAGTTCAACATAGATTATGTTTGAGCCAGCGAGGAGACATTTCTTCAGATAATGATTTTACAATGTGAGGTGACATTATAAGCCATGGGATATAGACACAAAATGCTGGAGTAACTCAGCGGGGCAGACAGCACCTCTGGAGAAAAGGAATTGGTGATGTTTCGGGTCGAGACCCTTCTTCAGACTGGTTTTGTGCTGTGCTGTTGCCGTATCTCTGGAGAGAAGTAATGTGTGGATTACAACAAAACGTCGCCCATTTCTTGTCTCCAGAGGTGCTGCCTGTCCCGCTGAGTTACTCCAGAATTGTGTGTCCATCATCGCTGGTTAGGAACCGTGTGTGCCCTTTGCAAGTTTTCGTTCTCGAACACAGATAGCAGCAGATTATTAGGCGAAGAAACTCTCGGTAATGGTGTTTGACCACCTGCCCCCGCTACTCAAGGAGCTTGTGCTGAGCTGTAACCAGCTGTGGAGCTTCAACTGGGGCAGGCTTTACCTGCTAGGCTGGTTGGAGCTGCTGGACCTCGGTAGCAACCTATTGACCACGGTGCCTCGCATGCTGTCCAACTGCACCCAGACCCTGCGCGTCTTCAACCTCACCCGCAACCAGATCTCCAAGCTGACCAAGGACTTCCTGCGGGACGTGACCTCCCTGCAGTACCTGGATCTCAGCTACAACAACCTGAAGACCATCCAGGCCGCCAGTTTCCCGGACAGTGCCATCAAACACGTTCGGGAGCTGCGGCTAAGCGGCAACCACTTTCTCTGCATCTGCGATCAATCAGTCCACGGTCTACATCCCTCGCCTGGTGACTGATGTCACCTGCCCCTCCACCAAAGCCCACCTCAGCCACGGCATCATCATGGTGGACCTGCACTCCTGCAAGTTGGACTACCTGGGCATTGGCCTCTACACTTTCTCCACCTTGATCACCCTCTTGCTCCTCTATTTGATACTTAAAACAGGCCTTCATTCACGGTAGAGTTGCTGCCTGACAGCGAATGCAGCGTCGGAGACCCGGGTTCGATCCCGACTACCGGTGCTTTCTGTACTGAGTAAGTTCTCCCCGTGACCTGCGTGGGGTTTCTCCGAGATCCCCCCATACTCCAAAGACATACAGGTTTGTAGGTTAATTGGCTTGGTGAATGTAAAAATGTCCATAGTGGGTGTAGGATGGTGTTAGTGTGCGGGGATCACTGGTCGGCGCGGACTCGGTGGCCCGAAGGGCCTGTTTCCTCTCTGTATCTCTAAACTAAACTAACAGGGGCAAACACTGGACCTTCTTCGTCAGTTTATTATTTTACACTTATATACATTACACAGATCATGGAGTGTGAAATAAAGCTGGCAACGCAAGGTCATGCAAGAAATGGAGGAAGACAGGAGACGATTTTATTCAGCAACTCCGTTCTGGCAGAACATCTATCCTGTGTTAAGAAACCTAACTTTCAGGGGATTTAAATCTTGAGTTCAACTTCTACCTGAATTTAATCGATTTACAAAAGCTTTGAAGATCCCCCTACAGTCCGTTTCCTAAACTCCTTTACGTTTTGCGCTTTTTTGGACAGCCAAGTGCTTTAAATGCCATATTTTGCATTATAGAAATGATAGGCAACGATTTGATAAAAGGATAAACCTGTTTTTTTTGTTGCAAACACACAGCGGTTAATTACATGACAAGAGAAGCATGCAGCTACATAAGAGACACGGAGAAGCTGATCATCGGGGCAGTTCTGTCCATGGTCATGGGAGGCTTTTTATAGTAAAAAAACTGCATGACATCATTTTTATCCATGTGATGATTTTTCCACGCGTCGGTAGTCATTGGCTCAAGAGTAACTCAGGAGAGGAACTTGGTAACTCGGGAGAGAAACTTGGCAGAAATGAGAAGTAAACGGCAAACAGACATACACGCGGGAACTCATTTAAACTCGTGAACATAAACTTGGATTCTCGTAGACAACCACGAGTTTGATTTTTTCTTTCACTCGGGATCACTCGTGGGTGGACGCGCACCGTGAGACAGGGCTTTAATTGTCTTACAGTGGCTGTTGAAGTTCAGGTCTGAGTCCATGATTACACCAAGAGTTCTGGCGTTGTCCGTGGCTATTAACATAGCCGACTGAAGCTGAGCACTGACTTTTAATCGTTCCTCTTTGGCTCCAAAAACAACTACCTCAGTTTTGTCTTTGTTTAATTTAAGAAAGTTTTGGCACATCCAATCCTTGATTTGTTCGATGCACTTACTCAGTATTCGTATTGGACCATAGTCCCCTGGTGATATGATTATGTAAATTTGTGTGTCGTCCGCATAATTATGGTAACCTATTTAGTTGTTTTCCATAATCTGAGCCAGTGGAAACATGTAGATGATAAACAGAAGAGGCCCCAGAATGGAGCCCTGTGGAACTTCACGTCATGTTTGTCCACTCTGATGTGTAATTACCCATAGACACAAGGTAGTCCCTGTACTTTAAGTAGGATTCAAACCAGTTTAGTACTGTGCCAGAAAGTCCAAAGAAGATTAAGATGCAGGGGAACCATGGTGGTGACTTGGTAAAATCAATAGCATTGGAGCACAAAAAGATTTTGAGGTCCAAATCCATATTTCCTTGAAAGTAGCAATGCAATTAGATGGCATGATAAAAGCATGGCGTGCATGGTATTCCTGTCTTCATCAGTTGGGAATTCATGTTGCAGCTTCATAAAAATTTAGTTTGGCCACATTTGGAGTATTGCGTACAATTCTGGTCGCCCCATTATAGGAAAGATGTGGAGGCATTTGAGTGGGTGCAGAGGAGGTACACCAGAATGCTGCCTGGATTAGAGGGCTTCAGCCACAGGGAGAGATTGCGTGGACTTGGGTTGTTTTCTCTGGAATGTTAGAAATTGAACAGAGTAATGATAGACAGAGTAATCTTAAGCATGATAGTAGTATATAAAGTTATGAGAGGCACAGATCGGGTCGACGGTTAGAACCTTTTTCCCAGTGGAGGGGGCCTGGAACGCATTGCCAGGAGTGGTGGTGGAGGCAGATACCGGTGGCGTTTAGAGGCGTTTAGATAGGTACATGGGAGAGCAGGGAATAGAAGAATATGGATCATGTATGGACAGATGGAGCGCAGAAGGTTAAGGGGGGACTTGATTGAAGTCTTTAAAATGATGAAAGGGATAGACAGAGTTGACGTGGATAAGCTTTTCCCATTGAGGGTAGGGAAGATTCAAACAAGAGGGCATGACATGAGAATTAAGGGACAGAAGTTTAGGGGTAACATGAGGGGGAACTTCTTTACTCAGAGAGTGGTGGCTGAGTGGAATGATCTTCCAGCAGAAGTGGTGGAGGCAGGATCAATTTTAACATTTAAAAGTAAAGTGGATAGGTATATGGACGGGAAGGGAATGGAGGGGTATGGTCTGAGTGCAGGTAGATGGGACTAGGGGAAAATAAATGGTCGGCACGGACTGGAAGGGCCGAGAAGGCCTGTTTCCGTGCTGTAATTGTTATATGGTTATATGAACAGATGAGATCAGTGTACTGAGTGTCTTGTGCCGGTTCCTGTGCTGGGCCCTTATGTTCATATATACTATATACTCCATACTCACGACTGCATAGCTGAACATAGTGTGAACGACACCACTGTTGTGGGACAAATCACTGATGGTGATGAATCAGAGTGTAGAAGTGAGATCGACCGATTGACCAAATGGTGCCAGCACAACAACCTGGCCCTCAACACCAGCAAAACCAAGGAACTGATTGTGGACTTTGGAGGGGGTAGGATAGGTACCCACAACCCCATTTATTTCAACGGACAATGGTGGAAAGGATCAAAACTTCAAATTCCTGGGCGTGCACATTTCCGAAGATCTTTCCTGGTCCCAGCACACTGATGCAATTATAAAAAAAGCACATCAGCGCCTCTACTTCCTGAGAAGATTACGGAGAGTCGGTATGTCGAGGTGGACTCTCTCGAACTTCTACAGGTGCAGTAGAGAGCATGTGACTGGTTGCATTGTGACTTGGTTCAGCAACTTGAACGCTCAGGAGCGGAAAAGAATGCAGAAGTTGTGACCACTGCCCAGTCCATCATTGGCTCTGTCCTCCCCACCATCAAAGGGATCTATCGCAGTCACTGCCTCAAAAAGGCTGCCAGCATCATCAAGGACCCACGCCACCCTGGCCACACACTCATCTCTCCGCTGCCATCAGGTAGAAGGTACAGGAGCCTGAAATCTGGTACATCCAGGTTCAGGAAAAGCATCTTCCCCACAGTCATCAGACTATTAAATACAACTTCAAACAAACTCTGAACTATAACAGCCTATTGCACTTTATCTGTTTATTTATGTGTGTGTATATATATATTCTATTGTTTATAGACACACTGATCTGATCTGTATTCATGCCTACAATATTCTGTTGTGCTGCATTGTCCTTTTTGGGACACATGACTTCTTCTTTCGTGTGGCGTGCACAGCTTAAAGTTGTTGGACAACTTGTTCTATTTGATCTTCCATTTGTGCACGTCGAGTTGATTGCATTAGTCGAAACAGGGCGGACCACGTGAAGGTTGCAATCTTCCACCCCGGACACATGACACTAAACTCACTTGACTTGACTTGACTATGTTCTATGAAGAGTTGGACAGCACAAGAACATGGGGAGGCACGGTAGAGCAGTAGAAGAGTTGTTGCCTTACAGCGCCAGGGACCCTGGTTCGATCCTGACAACGGGTGTCTGTACGGAGTTTGTGCATTCTCGCCGTGACCTGCGTGGGTTTTCTCAGGGTACTCTGGGTTCCTCCCACACTCCAAATGCATACTGGTTTGTAGGTTAATTGGCTTAGGTAAAATTGTAAATTGTCTCCAGTGTGTGTAGAATAGTGTAAGTGCGGGGATCGCTGGTCGGTGTGGACTCATTGGGCCAAAGGGCCTGTTTCCATTCGGTTTCTCTAAACTGAAAAAAACTAAACATCTTTTACAATACAATAATACTTTATTAGCCAAGTGTGTTTTGCAACAAACAAGGAATTTCATTTGCCAAGTCAGTCACACAAACAAAAAGCGACAGAACACACAAAATACACTTTAACATAAACATCCACCACAGTGACTCCTGCACATTCCTCACTGTGATCCAAGACAAAAAAAAGTTAAATCTCTTCCCTTCTTTGTTCTCCCAAGGACGGGGGCTTCGAGTCTTCCCTTGATGGGGTGATCTTACTCCCATAGCCGGCGGCCGAGCCCTCCACGTCGGGGTGATCAAGCTCCTGCATCGAGGGATCGGCTCCGATGGTAACTCCACGCCCCGCGGTGGGGCTCAAAGTCAGTCCCGTGTGAGGCCTCCAGCTCCAGTTTCCCCTGACCCACATAAAACAAACCAGAGAACATTAACGCAAACTTTTAAAACACACTAAAAATAACAAAAAAAAGACGAAAAACAGTAGACCGTTGGCGAGGCTGCCAATCGTGAGGCACCACTGGTGGTTATCTAGCTGCACATAATAAATATCCCTCCATCCCCTGCACATCCATGTGCCAATACAAAAGTCTGTCAAATGCCACTACTAAGTCTGCCTCAACCACCACAGCCAGCAGCGAACGGAGCAGACATAATAGTGGCATTTCCAGGCATTCACCACCCTCTACGTAAAAAGAAAACTTGCTCCGCACATCTCCTTTTAACTTTGCCCTTCTCACCTTAAAGGTAACCTTATAGTATTTAATTTTTCCATCCTGGGCAAAAGATTCTGAATTTCTAGCCTATCCACGCCTCTCACAATGTTATATACTCTCCTGTCAACTGGTCGAGATGGTGGGGTTGGAAAGTGCTGTCAAAGACACTTTAGTTTCAGCTGGATGTAGGCGTGTACTAGAGAACAAAATCAGGAGGGCAAAAAGGGGGATGCGATTGCTTTGACAGAGGAGAGTAAGGAGAGAGGGTTTTTAGGGGAAAAAAGTAACCAGCGAGAGAATAGGGTCCCTCAAAGAGTAAAGTGTGTGTACGTGTGGGAGCCACAGCAGATGCGGAGATTCTCAATGAATGTTTTTGCTGTGGCAAAAGATACATGGACTAGGGAACTCTGGAAAGTTAAAGGGAATATCCTAGAGTTTGTCTGCATTACAGTAGATGAGATGGTGGACATATTAAAACATACAAAGGTAGATAAATCTCCCTGGCATGATCAGGTATATCCATGCACACTGTGGGAAGCTAGAGAATAAATGGCATCGAGTTTGCCTCGGGTGAGGTGTCGGTAGACTGGAGGGTGGCTGATGCCGTTTAGGATGAGCTGCGAAACAAAATCTGGGAGCTATAGAGAAGAGGTAACTTGAAGATCGATGATGGCAGGGAAATAGACTTGGCTTCAGCAAGGCCTTTGATAAGGTTCTCTACAGTAGGCTGCTCTAGAAACCTATTTTGCGTGAGAAACCGGGAGAGCTAGCTAACTGGATACATAATTGGCTTGATGGTAGGAAACATAACTAGTGGTGACCTACGGGTTAATGCTGAACACATTGTTCTTTGTCACCTATTTCAATTATTAGAATGAGAATGTACAAGATGTGGTTAGTAAATTTGTAGATAACGTTGAAGTGGTGGACAGTGAAGAAGGTTATCAAGCATTAGAGTGGGATAACCCTGGCACTGTCATAAATGTTAGAAAAGTTGATTCCTTAGACCATCCTGCAGCCTCGCTGCAGATGTTGATGCCCCCCTGGTGGAGTGAGATTTAAACACGTGAGTGTCTACTACATCGGAATCCAAACTTGTTTTACCATCTAGAAATAGTTTTTACTGACACCTTTTTGTGAGTTTTTTTGTGACTGATGAGCATTGCTGCCTCCGAGCCTCTGAGAGTCTTAATTATCTTGATATATTGACTCGGGTGCTTAACTACTCATAACGTTTGGTCAACAGGGTATGCTTTAAAACTTACGTTGGTTCCGGCCATTCCTGACCTGCTTTGTTTGATTAAATCATACACATAAAACGTAATGTTATCTGCAGAAGAATACATGCTATCTAGTCGTAACTTTTGCAATGTTTGCACTCATTGTGCTGATACTAGTGCCATGAGTTTAACCACTTTAAGTGGTAACTTCTGAAAAAACAATGACGTAATTGGAGTCCATTGCTGAAGCAGTGTGAGAACTATACTGACATCCCAGATTTCTGTATATCTAGGTTTAGGAGGATTTTTGTTAAAAATTCCTCTCACGAATCGGGACATTAATGGATGAGACCCGATAGGTTGTTGTTCTGAAACTGCCCTAAATAGAAGCACTATAAATGGCACTATAACTCAAGTGTTCATCAAAATGCAATGCAGCAAAGAACTCCAATACATCCGGTATGCATGCAGTATGATAAGATATATCTGAATGTAAACAACATCTCCAATTTCTTAATATGAGTCACATATTGTTTCTTAGTGCTATCTCTCCAAGCTGCAGTTATCACATCCATGGTCCTATTTGACAGTCCAAGGCCTTCGCACGGTCTGGTCAGAACCTGCAGATTAACAAATTAATATGATCATGTAACGGATGACTTTCTCCTGTTACTGGATGCACCAACAAATTACTGCAGTTGGGGACAGTCATGAATGGCTGATTCATCATTCTGAGCACCAATGGGAACCATGGCTGTGTGGGCCAGTCCGGAACCTCCAAAACGCCTAAGGCGGAGTCCTGCTCTATTTTGGTGAGACATTGCCTAATCAGGCAGAATGGGGAAAAAGCATAAAAGAATGTACGTCCCCAATGTAGCGAGAATGCATCCACTGCTAATGCTCCTGGATCTGGTTCCCATGAAACTTATTTAGGCAACTGGTGATTTAGCCTGGATGCAAACAGATCAATATGTGGCAAACCATAGCGACTGACAATCATTTTAAAAACATCAGGATTTAACATCCATTCTATGTTGTCATTAAATTTTCGTGACCTGTTGTCTGCCACCACATTATCTCTCGCTCCTTAGATGCTGCTGCACCCGCTGAGTTTCTCCAGCCTTTTGTGTACCACATTATCTCTACCTGGTAGGTAGATAGCTGAGACTCAGATGTTTCTGGAAATACACCAGTTCCACATGAGGTTAACCAGATTATCACATGATACTGACCTTATTCCTCCCATGTGATTGATATATGCCACAGCCGTGGTATTATCAATCTGGAGTTGAACATTCATTGTTGAACAATAAGCTTTTAATCCATAGAATGCATCCAGCAATTCTAAGTAATTTATACCATGCCTGTGCAGGATTAAATTCTCTTGCACACTCCATCTACCACCACAGCTAGACTCGCTGTCTGTAACTCCCCATCCGGCAGCACTCACATCTATCTGTAAAACTACTGAAGTTTGCTGAACCAAAATGTTTTTGGTAGTTTGTACAATATTGATAATCCATCATTGTAATTCAGCTATGGCTCTGGTTGGTAACTGCATAGGTCTATCAAAATGACCTGCATGTGCTTTAAGTGCTAGTTCTCTAGCTCGTTGCAGACTTTGATAAGGCAGTGGTACAAACTGCACTGCAGGGAAAGCTGCCACCAATTTACCAATAACACTGGAGTAGACGCGAAACGTCGCCTATCTCCTTCGCTCCTTAGATGCTGCTGCACCCGCGGAGTTTCTCCAGCTTTTTGTGTAACTACCAATAACACTGGCTACTTCCCGGATGGAGCCTCTTCCTCCGGGTCCTTGACTTGTTTGAGGAGGTCCACCCCAAATAAATAATCTGGGCTTGGATATTGGTGGACCTACACAAAGCTGCAAATTTTGGGTTCAGTGTCGGCTTTATAGCTATTTTTCTTATGCAGTTGACCTCAAAATATGCATTCACAGAACAGGGCCAGCATATCTTGTCGTGTGCCAGACATTGGTGCCCCCCGGACCATTTTTCCAAATGCAGTGATGCCTGCTGCCACCAACTTGAGGACCCGCTTAACCATGATTTCTTGTACACGTATCGTTGCACTCATTTGTGCCCATATAGCAGAGTTTACGGTGGGCAGTTTGAGCGACGAACAATTAACAGGTGTTTTATATCTTGTGGCCGTCTTCCATAATCGTATCCTGGAGCTGGTGAGAAGCTATGTAATTAACATTGGCGGCTAGGTTTTCCTCCATAGCCTCACCAGTCCCTTCTGGATTAGCAAAGTTTAACGCTACGTCCGGGACACCTGGAGCATGGCTTGTGTGCTCTGGTGTGTGCACAAAAGCAGTGACACCAGCTTCAGGGTCAGACTCCTCCTGCCCTGGTTCTCCCGAGCCATGCTCCAGGGAGGTCTCTTCCAGCCCTAAACAAGGTACTGGGGAGGATGATTCCCACTGGTATCCATAAGCGGTGTTTTCTTCTTAGCTGTATGGACCTCTGCGAGAGGCTGTGTGGGGAATCCTAGGGGCATTCGACCCCGATTAAAATTTTACATGGCTCTTTAAATTTGGAGCATTTTCCCATTTGGTTGAGCCGTCCCCATACCTTTACATTAAAAGCAGGGGAGTCTTCCACATCATCAGACCCATCAGATAAGATGAGCCTGAGAGTACTTTGTTTTGGCCTTCCTCCCTCGTTGAGTAGCCTCAGTGCTCTGAAGCTCTGGAAACTGATGGAGGCAGTTGAGCTGCTGGTAGAAGCAGTAGCCGGTATTGGAGCCGGCATTAGAGCAGCCGTTATCTCCAAACCCTATCTATATAGCGGTAATCGCGGAGCCGGCTTTAGCGCAGCCGTTATCTCCTGACCCGATCTATAAGCGGTGACCGCGGTCCCCGCGCGTTCCGCTCCACTACGGCAGTTTATATTTACAATAACTCCATATGACTAACTCTAGCTGGCTCTCCGAGCCAGACATACAGAGTTTAAAATACTCGCAGGGAAGGTTTAACATTGACTTACCTGCGGGTTACTAGATAACGCTCGTATAGCTGCTCTCTCCAGCCTGTCGGTGCGCCATGTGTCGGAAGTAATGACGCGCATGCGCCTGGCGGGGCTTCTTCACGTAGTCACTCATGTGACTCCGAAGTAAAATCTGTATTTTTTCCAGTTTATTCGCAGTTCATTTGTTTTTTTGAACTTTGCACATTTAACAGTGCCATTTTAGCAGCGTTGTCGAGTAAGTCATACTCCCCCCCCCCACCCACAGATGATACATTACTCTCAAATCATACACCTTAGCTCTATTACCCTTCTACATAAAAACAAAGTGTCAATGACTCTACTAATCCACCCGTAGCTTCAGTTGCAGGTTCAGCTGAAGGGATTTGGCGCTCGGAACAATGACCGCATTAGAAGATCATCTGAGCATCTTGAAATCAATCTCATGAGCACGAGTGAAAGATCGCCGGGCGACGCGGTATCCATCAGCCCACATCGCACAGAGTGGCAAAGAATACAAACCAAAAGTAAACTGAGACATACATTGTTCATCAAACTAAAAACAACAAAGAAAGAAAAAGACGACAGACCGTTGGCGAGGCAGCCACCTGGTGCTATCCTCATGTATGGTCTTCTTTGACTAGTTAGCATGCAACAAATGCTTTTCACTGTACCTCACTACATGTGACAACAATAATAAACTAAACAGTTGGAGAGCCTGGACCAACCACTGCCCCCAGAGGAGTTGACTGGCTCCATCCATCCCTAGAATAGAATAAAACTCCTGGAAGCAAAGGCTTATCAATGAAGTTGCACTTGGCTCTATGGGACTGAATGGCGGGCTGTGGACGGCAACAGAATTAGCAAGCTCATCACGAAGGCTGGCTCCATCCTGGTGGTGGAGTTGGATTTACTGGAGATGGTCTTGAAGGGGTGGATGCTCCTCAAACTGTGGAGCATCCTGGACAATACAGCTCACCCCCTCCATTACACACTGGTCAACCTGAGGAGCACCTTCAGCAACAGACTGGTTCCACCAAGATGCAGCACGGAACGCCACAGGAGATCCTTTTTCTCTGGGGCTATCAAACTGTACGTGTCCTCCCCCTTCTGTCGTGGGGTAGACTGACTCCCCTCCCCGCCTACCCTCCCCAATCTTTGCACATCCCTAATCCTCGACTTTCCACTGGTCATTTTAATTTCATGTATCTTGTTGTGTTATATGACTGTTGGCAGACCAATTTCCCTCCCGGGATAAATAACGTTCTATCGTAGCGTAACGCTATGCCTTGGGCTGCCAGCATGTTGGACGCCATGAGGAAAGGATTCATTGCCAATATCTACAAGCATAAAGCAGATAACAATGAAATCAAGAATTGGAGACCCATCTCACTGCAAAATGTGAATGCACTCTCCAAAAACGGATTTGGGGAGGGAATCAGAAACTGGATCCAACTGCTAGTCCAACAGATAGTCCGAATCAATGGCTGGGAAAGGGATAGTTTCCCTGTTAAGTCTGGTGTCAGGCAGGGCTTAGTTTGGTTTAGTGTCCCAGGCTTAGTTTAGTTTAGTGATACAGCATTGAAACAGGCCTTTCAGCCCACTGAGTCCGTGCCGACCAGCAATCACCCTGTGCACTCGCACTATCCAACAAACTACTGACAATTTACAATTTTTACCAAAGCCAATTGACCTACAATCTGCACATCTTTGGAATGTGAGAAGAAACCAGAGCAAACCCATGAGGCCACAGGGAGAACGTAAAATCTCCGTACAGACCGCACCTGTAGTCAGAATCGAGCCCGGGTCTCCAGCGCTGTGAGGCAGCAAATCTAACGCTGCGTCACCGTGCCACCCCGCCGACCTTGTCGTGTTATTTGTGTGCTGTAGGGAACCCTTTGCTGAATGACGAGTGTATAAAAGGGATGTCCCAGGCACCAGGTGCACTCAGATAAAAACCTCCGTGCATATGGAGGATGTCACCTCCTGTTCAGATCCACGGTCGGTCCACAGATTGATCAGCATCAGAATCCAGAGTAAACTGCAGGAAGAACACTTTACAACTCTTTAACAATTTAAAAGTGGCGTCACGGGGAGATAGGGTGGTTTCGTACATTGGCCTTCTTCATCAGTCGGGGCATTTACTATACAAGTTGTGATATGTTACGGTTGTACAAGGCATTGGTGAGACTACATTTGGAGTGTGTGGATTTATAAAGAGGGTCTGGAGAAGGTCCTTGTCATGGTTCATCCCAAACTGCTTCACAATAGAGAACTCTCTCATTTACGTCCTGTTCTCGGGGACAAATTTAAGATAGACATTAAGTGCTGCTGGAAGATGATCAACTGAGTGAAAGACTCTCTTTGATGTGTCCTAACCGTGTTGGCCTTCCAGCACAGTCTGTCAGGCAATAATGGCATCTGGACCATTATTATGTCAATACCTGCTGAGGTTCTACTTGTCCCTGGTGTTGCAAAGAATGGGCCTGTCAGCTAGACATCGCCACACCACCTATTGTTTGTGCAGCCTTCAGGATTTCACCCTGTAGGATGCACTGAGCTTGGTGCAGCCAACATGAAGACTTTCTGGGGGAAGACCACAGCCTAAGGTTCTGTTGCTGCCAGACATTGAGAGGCAGAGTCCCAGGAGGACATCATTCAAAACAAATATCTTGGTGAGGCCACACTTAGTGTTCACTTTTGGTCACCCTACCATAGATGCCGTTATGCTGGAATAGAGGATGAGATGGAGGGTTGTGGTGGAGGGACAATATGCAGGCTGAAGGTCTGTGACCGGTGGAGTTCCACAGGGATCTGTGCTGGGACCTCTGCTGTTTAGTTTAGTTTAGAGGTACAGTGTGGAAACAGGCCCTTTGGCCTACTGCGTCCACAGTGACCAACGATCTCCCTGTACACTATTATTATTCTACACACTAGGGCAATGTACAAAAGCCAATTAACCTGCACGTCTTTGGAATGTGATAGGAAACTGGAGGATCCAGAGAAAACTCACAGGGAGAACAAAATAACTCTCCGGCATTGTAAGGCACCAAATCTACACTGTGTGGTCTTCCCCCAGTCTTCACATTGGCTGCACCGAGCTTCGGTGTGTCCCACCACATGAAATATACCGCTTGGCCGTAAACATGGATGTGTTGGGTAGTAAGTTTGCAGATGACACCGAGATTGTTGGAATTGCAGACTGTGAGGAAGTTCACCAGAAAGCTGCCTGAATTAAAGAGTTTTAGCTACAGGGAGAGGTTGGATGGATTGTTCTCTGTGGAATATCAGAGGTTATATTGAGTATATAAAATGACGAGAGGCATAGGTAGGGTAGATGTGCTGGGCAACAGTTTTCCCAGGATGGAAATGTCCAACATTAGAGGGCATAGCTGTAGGGAAAGCTTAATGGAGATGTGCAGGGCAGGTTTTTTACACTGTGGGTGGAAGGGGGGGCTGGAACCCATTGCCAGGGGTGGTGAAGGAGATAGATACAATAATGACATTTAAGAAGCTTTCAGATAGGTGCATGGAAGTGCAGGGAAGGGAGTGATATGCATCATGTGCATGCAGATGAGATCTATTTAATTTGGTATTATGTTCGGCACAAACATTGTGAGCCGTAGGGCCCAATCCTGTACTGCACTGTTCTATGTTTATGTTATATGTTCTACCATTCAATGTTCCAGGGTGCAATTTGGGAGGTGAAATGTGAGGGGAAGATATACAACTAAAAGCATGACCCTGAACAGCATTGTTGTGCAGAGTGATCATGGGGTCCAAGTTCTTAATGCCCCTGTCCCACTTAGGAAACCTGAACGGAAACCTCTGGAGACTTTGCGCCCTACACAAGGTTTCTGCACGGTTCCTGGAGGTTCCCGGAGGTTTTTGTCCTGCAGCAACCACCTTCAACTAGCATCGCAACCGGCTTCGACTAAAAAATTACAGATTTATAAAACGGAAACCACTTTCGACCATTAGGGAGACTGACAAAAACTGCCGGGAACCTTGGGCGGGGCGCAAAGTCTCCAGAGGTTTCCATTCAGGTTTCCTAAGTGGGACAGGGGCATAACTCTCTGAAAGTGGCAATAGAAGTAGATAGATTGGTCGGGGCATTGAGTAGCAGAGCATGGAAGTCAAGATGCAGCATTATAGGACTGGCGAGGCTGCATTTGGAGCATTGTGTGCCATTTTGGTCGCCCCTATACAAGAAAGATGTGGAGGCTTTGGAAAGAGTGCCAAAGAGTCTCACCAGAATGATGTCTGCATTAGGCGGTATTAGCTAAAGTGGGAGGTAGGTCAGACTTGGTTTGTTTTCTCTGGAATGCCAGAGGTTGGGAAAGCTGGTAGAAGTATATAAAATTACCAGTCATTGATTGGGAAGACAGTCAGAACCTTTATCCAGGATGGAAAACATCAAATCACAAGTTATAGTAGAATTAGGCCATTCGGCCCATCGAGTCTACTCCGCCATTCAATCCGCCATGGTTGATCTCTGCCTCCTAATCCCATTTTCCTGCCTTCTCCCCATAACCCTTGACAGCCACTCTCAGAGGGCATAGCTATCAGAATAGATGGGCAAATCTCTTAAATGAGATGTGTGGGCCAACTATTTTAGGTGGAGGATGCTTGGAACATGCTGCGGTACTTGGTGGTGGAAGCAGATACAATTGTTCCTTTAAGAGACTTTTGGATAGGCATATGGACAGGCAGAGAACGGAGGGATAAAGATTAAGTGCAGGTAGATAAGAGAGGATCTTGGCATCATGTTCGCCACAGACATTGTGGCCCGATGGTTCTGTTCTTGCTCTATGTTCTGTTGCCAAGGCTGTAGGGAGAGTTTAGTCAAGTGAGGACATTATAGTCTGGAGCACAGGCAGCTGAGGGGCGATCTTACAGAGGATTATAAAATCATGAGGGGAATAGATTCAGTTTAGTTTATTGTCACGTGTACTGAGGTACAGTGAAAAGCTGTTTTTCCGGCTAATCAGCCAGCGGAAAGACAATACATGATTACAATCGAGCCATTCACAGTGTACAGATACATGATAAGGGCAAGAAAAAGTTTAGTTTAGTTTAGTTTAGTGCAAAATAAAGCCAGTTATGGAGAATGCATGCTGTCTTTTTCCCAGGGTATAGGAATCAAGAACTAAAGGGCATAGGTTTAAGATAAGAGGGTTAGAAACCTGAGGGTCACCTTTTACAGAGGGTGGTGAGTATGTAGAATGAACTAACAGAGGAAGAGGTTGAGGCAGGTATAATAACAATAGTTGTTGAAAGTTGCACCACATTTAGACAGGATGATTAAAACGGCTTTTGACAAATTGCCTTTCAACACTCAGAGTATCGGATATAGAAAGTAGACACAAAATGCTGGAGTAACTCAGTGGGACAGGCAGCATCTCATGAGAGAAGGAATGGGTGACATTTCTGGTCGAGACCATTCTTCAGTTGGGAGGTCATGTTGCAGTTACAGTATATAAGATGTTGGTGAGGCCACATTTAGAGTTCAGTTCTGGATACCATGTTATGGGAAAGATGCTGTCAAGCTGGAAAGGGTGCAGAAATGAGTTACAGGGATGTTGCTGGGACTAGTGGGTCTAAGCTATGTAGGGAGAGGTTGTGCAGGCTAGGATTGTATTCCTAGGCGCACAGGAGGATGAGATGTGATCTTATAGATCGGGGTAGGCGCAAAGAGTCTCTTGCCTATAGTAGGGGAATCGAGAACCAGATGACATATGATTAGGGTGAGGAGGAAAAGATTTAATAGGAACCTGAAGGGTAACTTTTTCACGCAAAGGTCGGTGGGTGTATGCAACGAGCTGCCGGAGGAGGTGGTTGAGGCAGGCACTATCACAATGACTAAGAAACATTTAGACTGGTACATGGATAGGTCAGGTTTAGAGGGATATGGGGCAAATGCAGGCAGGTGGGACCAGTGTAGACGGGGCATGTTGGTCGGTATGGCCAATATGGGCCGAAGGGACTGTTTAAATGCTTTATGACTAATATTTAAAAGACAGCTAGGAAACGTTGTCGGGATATGGGCAAAATGCGGGCACATGGTATGAGCTTAGATGGAATATCCTGGTGGGCAGAGGGACCAGTTTCTGTGCAGTAGATGTCAAAGTGTCATAGACAAGTGAGAATCTGACAATATGGAACAATGTGAAATTTTGAGAGAAAAAATATAACAAAACAGATTATGAAAGTCTGCAGTGCTCCTGAGCTGCAGTTAGATCTTAGAGCATGAATTGGAAAAGGCTGCAATGCAGATACGGTAAGTCTCAATAGCTGACACAAAAGCTGATAACGTTCTGTCTAGGAAGGAACTGCAGATGCTGGTTTAAACCGAAAGTAGACACAAAAAGCTAACTTAACAGGACAGACAGCATCTCTGGAGTAAAAGAACAGGTGACGTTTCGGGTCGAGACCCTTCTTCAGAACATGCTCTACTTTATTGCTGGAGATTTGAATACAAAAGTACGAAGGTTATGCTTCAGTTATATAAGACATTAGCAAGACCACATCTGGAGGATTGTGTACAACGTTAGGATTTTAAATTAAGAATGTATGCTGATGCCGCAGTTCAGAGGTTTATTTGGCTGATTGCAAACAGAAAGTGCTGGGAACACTCAGCAGGTCTAACAACAGCGGTGGGGTGAGAAATAGAGTTAATTAACATTTGAAGAGCTTTCATCAGGGAGTTTGTGTTTGCATAGAATGTGGAGAGAGGAAGAATGGATAGGACTAAAGGAGTATCTGTAATAATCTTTGTTATGTCCGTCCCTTCATCTGCAATTTAAAACTAACTTAGTCTGTCTCTATCGCAGTTCTCTCAAAGGATTTTCAGTCTGAAAACATTAACTCTCCATTGATGTTGCTTGACCCCTGAAGTGCAAAGTTTCAAAGAGATATGTTCTTTATACAGAAAGTGGAGGGTGCCAGGAACCCGGGGTGTCATGGGTAGTGGTGGAGGCAGATATAATGTGGAAATTAAGAGACTTTTGGATAGGCACATGGATATGCAGGGAATGGAAGGATATGGATCATTTGCAGGCAATAGACAATAGACAATAGATGCAGGAGTAGGCCATTCAGCCCTTCGAGCCAGCACCGCCATTCAATGTGATCATGGCTGGTCATACCCAATCAGTACCTCGTTCCTGCCTTTTCCCCATATCCCCTGACTCCCGCTATCTTTAAGAGCCCTATCTGGCTCTCTCTTGAATGTTTACAGAGAACCGGCGTCCCCGCTCTCCAAGGTAGAGAATTCCACAGACTCACAACTCTCTGTGTGAAAAAGTGTTTCCTCATCTCCGTTCCAAATGGCTTACCCCTTATTCTTAAACTGTGGCCCCTGGTTCTGGACTCCCCCAACATCGGGAACATGTTTCCTGCCTCTAGCGTGTCCAAACCCTTTATAATCTTATATGTTTCAATAAGATCCCCACTCATCCTTCTAAATTCCAGAGTGTACAAGCCCAGCCGCTCCATTCTCTCAGCATATGACAGTCCCGCCATCCCGGGAATTAACCTTGTAAACACACGCTGCACTCTCTTAATAGCAAGAATATCCTTCCTCAAATTAGGCGACCAAAACTGCACACAATACTCCAGGTGTGGTCCCACTAGGGCCCTGTACAACTGCAGAAGGACCTCTTTGCTCCTATACTCAACTCTTCGTATTATGAAGGCCAACATGCCATTCGCTTTCTTCCCTGTGCGTACGTGGCATCGAAGGACGAGAAGCCAAAGCAAAGAAGTGACAGCCAAATAACCAAAAGCGTAGGAAACCGAAAAGCCAACTCACCGAAAGGGTGGAACGCCTAAAAGCAAACTCACCGAAAGGCCACTCTGCCGAAATGTCAAATAACGGACATGACGTCGCCAGAGGGGGCGGGACTTGTCAGCGATTGGTCCAGACCCCCGTGTCCATCACATCACTGGCCGGTGGAGACGGGAGGGTGGGGGTCATTTTCCCACACAAGCCATAGGTGACTGGGCACTCTGAACCCTCCGAGCACCAAGTTGTAAGCGGCCCAAGGAGCGCATCCCTCGGGACAGCCCCCACTCTCCCACAGCCACCCCCCGCCTTGTCTCCCCGTGCGGCCGCACTGTGGCGAACTGTGGGACGGCAGCACCGGGTGGAGCAGAGGTGTGGGACAGGCTGGTCCCTCCGCCCACCCAGAGTCACTGACCGCGATGCACTGCCATCGGACCCCAACCCCCACACGGTGTGATCCACTCCCCTGACCCCAACCCCCACACTGGGTGATTCACCCCAGTGACCCCAACCCCCACATTGGGTGATTCACCCCCTGACCCCAACCCCCACACTGCGTGATTCACCCCCCTGACCCCAACCCCCACACTGGGTGACCCACCCCCTGACCCCAACCCCCACACTGGGTGATTCACCCCCCTGACCCTGACCCCCACACACTGGGTGATTCACCCCCCTGACCCCAACCCTCACACTGGGTGATTCACCCCCCAGACCCTGACCCCCACGCTGGGTGATTCACCCCCCTGACCCCAACCCCCACACTGGGTGATTCACCCCCCTGACCCCAACCCCCACACTGGGTGATTCACCCCCCCCGTGACCCTGACCCCCACACACTGGGTGATTCACCCCCCTGACCCCAACCCACAAACACACGGGGTGATTCACCCCCCAACCCTGCCGCGGGGACAGACCCCTCGGGGCATTGGCAGCCATAGTAAATCGCTTTTAATACATGGGGAGGGGGGACACACAAATTCCCTGGCGGGCCGATGACGATGACAAGTGTGCATGACAATGAAATATTTTATCTCCTCCCACTTCCCCCCCCCCCTCCCGACCACAAGAATCAGGTTTTATTTATGGTCCCATAGTCCCCTTTATTCAACTGTAACACTGACACCTCCGATTTACCCTTCTCCCTCTCCAATTGTAAATTAAACCTGACCATATTATGGTCACTACCTGCTAATGGCTCCTTAACCTCAAGTTCCTTCATCAAATCCGGTTCATTACATAACACTGAATCCAGAATTGTCTGCTCCCTGGTAGGCTCCAGTACAAGCTGCTCGAAGAATCCATCACGGAGGCATTCCACAAACTCCCATTCTTGGGGTCCAGTACCAACCTGATTTTCCCAGTCTACCTGCATATGAAATCTCCCATAACAACCACAGCATTACCTTTACTACATGCCAATTTTAACTCCTGATTCAACTTGTACCCTATATCCAGGCTACTGTTTGGGGGGGGGGGGCTGTAGATAAGTCCCATAAGACTTTTTACCCTTACAATTCTATCCATACTGACTCCACATCTCCTGTTTCAATGTCACCCTCGCAAGGGATTGAATTTCATTCCTCATCAACAGAGCTACCCTACCCCTCTGCCCACCTGTCTGTCTTTTCGATAGGAGGTATACCCTTCAATATTCAGTTCCCAGCCCTGGTCCTCTTGCAGCTATATCTATGTAATTCCCACAACATCATGCTTGCCAATTTCTAACTGAGCCTCAAGCTCGTCCACTTTATTTCTTATACTTCGTGCATTCATATACAACACTTTAATTTCAATATTCACCTCCCCTCTCACACCACTCACAATTGGCCCTGAGCTTACTCTCTTATCTCTTCTCAAACTTTCCTTCCCATTAATTCAGGAGTCTTTTGTAACTTTTCCTGTACTCACTTACCCTTCAACTCCATCTTTATACTGCCAATTTGTCAATCCCTCCCCCCCCCCCAATATTTAGTTTAAACCCACACATGTAGAGATTAATTTAATTTGGCACCACATTCTGTACAGATCTTGTGGGCCAAAGGGCCTGTTTTGTACCATCGTGTTCTATATTCCAAACTTCTATCAGGTCTTCCCTCAACCACCAACGTTCCAGTGAAAATAATCTACGTTTATCCAACCTCTCTTTCTCACAATCTGCCCTCTAATTGTGGGCACAACTGCTCTCTGCCTTCCGGTCAAGCTCTTCTGCACCAAAGCCTCCACATCTTTCCTTTAATGGGATGCCCAGAATAATCCAAATGTGGCCTAACCTTATATTCTGTAAAAGCTCAGTCAATGTTGCTTGCTCGAGATTTCAGCATTGGAATGAAGGGGAATATTTTCACACAGAGGGTGGAGCTGCCGGAGCGGTAGTTGAGGCAGATACTTACTTAAGGGCCTGTCCCACCAGCATGCAACTCTATGGGATGAGCGCGACCTAACGTGGTCGCTTGAGCCGTCCGGCGTCGCGGGGCCGGTCCCACTTCGATCGCTGGAGCCGTGCGGAATTGTGCGGAGTTCGTCCCGACATCGCGCGGGGCTCCGAAAAACTGACTATGTTCAAAAATTCCGTGCGGCAACGGCTTGTCGGCTCGAAGTCGCCTCAATGCATTACACACCGTCTCGACGTTGTGCCTCCGTGACCCTCTCTGTAGGTGCCTCCGTGACCCTCTCTGTGTGTGGCTCCGTGGCCCTCTGTGTGTGTGCCTCTGTGCCCCTCTCTGTGTGCCCCTCTCTGTCCTGGCGAACTTACCTTAAGACTTCGCTCCAAGTTCGCCTCACTTTGTGCCGCGTTGCGCCACTCAGCCGTCCTCCGCGCGGCCCTCGTTGCCGGTTTGGTCGCACTTGCCGCATGCAGGCGCATGCTGGTGGGAACGGCCCTGTACAGGGATCATCCGACCTCCGCGCGGCCCCTGCTTCTAGTTTGATCGCGCTCATCGCATGGAGTCGGATGCTGGTAGGACAGGCCCTTAACTTACTTTCTTACTGCCTATTATGCCTCCGGGCATGTAGGGCAGCAACAAAGGTCCTCCACTCAGTAGCGTTGATTCCTTCACTTGCTGTTTCCGGGACATATTTGTTTTACGAGACAGGGTTGTTAGCCCTGTGCTCAACCTCCAACCTGGAGGACCAGTGGATTGCTCTTCGTCTCACCTCTACCCTTCGACCTGTCCAGCATGGGAGACACTAACAGGAAACAAATCTCCGGCTGGCGTAGCTCTAGGGGTCACTGAGACACACAAGCTCCCCGACCATGACAAGGTTGCAATCCAACGGGGGGCAGGGGACAGGGGGCAGGTACTACAACAACATTTAAAGGACATTTGGACGGGGACATAGATAGTAAAGGTTTAGAGGGATATGGTCTAAACACGTGCAGGTTTAGCATACAGAGGGAATCTTGGTTGGCATGTGCAAGTTGGACCGAAGGGCCTGTTTCCGTGCTGTAAGATTCCACAAGAGTCTATCTGCACGAGGGGACAGCTCAGGGATATGGTGTGATAGGGGAACAATTTAAAGGAGACCTGAGGGGTAAGTGTTTCACAGAGTGTGATGGGTAGATGGAAACAATACCATGCAAAAAAAAATTTGAACAGGTATATGGATAGTAAAGGTTTGGAGCCTAAACACATGCAATGGACAACTTGGGCAGGCCAAAGAGCTTGTTTCCCTGCTGTATAACTCTGAGACATGGAACAGACAGGAATCTCCAGATGGGAATAGTTCAGATTGGCATCGCAGTCGGAGCACATAAAGTGGCTAAGAGCCTGTCCCTGTGTTGTACACAGTGAATGCTAACTCTCAAACACTGGATTGAAAGTTCCTGCAATATATGCAGTTCCATTCACAGAAACATAGAGACATAGAAAATATGTGCAGGAGGAGGCCATTCGGCCCTTCGAGCCAGCACCGCCATTCATTGTGATCATGGCTGATCCTCCGCTATCAATAACCCGTGCCTGCCTTCTCCCCATTTCCCTTGACTCCACTAGCCCCTACAGCTCTATCCAACTCTCTCTTAAATCCATCCAGTGACTTGGCCTCCACTGCCGTCTGTGGCAGGGAATTCCACAAATTCACAACTCTCTGGGTGAAAACGTTTTTTCTCACCTCAGTCTTAAATGACCTCCCCTTTCATGGTCGGGTCAAAGCTTCAAATCCCGACGCTATGTATTACATTCCTTTGAATGCACTAAAAACATTTCAAGCTCACAGATAATGTCTGGAATCTGGACACAAAACCTAATGCTTGCAACAAACAAATGGAAAAGTCTGCATCAAAGACCGGAAATGGCAGCCGCTGGTTTCACAGATCCCTGTGGACAATATGAACAACTGTTCGGTTTGCCCATCTTCTTGGGCTGTCCTGTAATATGAGGCTGCTCTGGCTGCTACTGGCAGTGTGGTCCTCACTTTGACAATGAAGGCAGCCAAGCCAGAGTGCAATGTTCAGAGCTGTTAAGTAACAGCTGCAATGGCATTTGACGTTCAAATTGCTCAGGAATCACAGTGGCCAGAAATTTGAGGAATAGCACCTCATATTTCGCTTGGGCAGCTTACAACCCAGCAGTATGAATATTGATTTCTCTGACTTCAAGTAACCCTTGCATCCCCTATCTCTCCGTCCCTCCCCCATCCAAGTCATAGAATCAGAGAATCATAGAAAATAGGTGCAGGAGTAGGCCATTCGGCCCTTCGAACCTGCACCGCCATTCAATATGATCATAGCTGATCATCCAACTCAGCATCCTGTACCTGCCTTCTCTCCATACCCCCTGATCCCTTTAGCAACAAGGGCCACACCTAGCTCCCTCTTAAATATAGCCAATGAACTGGCCTCAACTACCTTCTGTGGCAGAAAATTCCACAGACTCACCACTCTCTGTATGAAAAAAGGTCTTGTTGCATTTCCCCTTTTCCAAATCGGCCACCATTCAGATAATAATCTACCCTCCTGTTTTTGCCGCCAGTGGATAACCTCACATTTATCCACATTATACTGCATCTGCTATGCATTTGCCCACTCACCCAGCATATCCAAGTCACCTTGCAGCCTCCTGGCATCCTCCTCACAGCTAACACTGCCCCCCAGCTTCGTGTCATCCGCAAACTTGGAGATGTTGCATTCAATTCCCTCATCCAGATCATTAATATATATTGTAAATAGCTGGGGTCCCAGCACTGAGCCTTGCGGTACCCCACTAGTCACTGCCTGCCATTCTGAAAATGACCCGTTTACTCCTACTCTTTGCTTCCTGTCTGCCAGCCAGTTCTCTATCCACATCAATATTGAACCCCCAATACCATGTGCTTTAAGTTTGTATGCTAATCTCTTATGTGGGACCTTGTCAAAAGCCTTCTGAAAGTCCAGATATAACACATCCATTGGTTCTCCCTTATCCACTCTACTAGTTACATCCTCAAAAAATTCTATAAGATTCGTCAGACATGATTTACCTTTCATAAATCCATGCTGACTTTGTCCAATGATTTCACCGCAAGCCGTAATAGTCACAATAGTTTCACTGGCGTGTTTCATCGCAAGTTTCACCGCAAGTCGTAATAGTTTCACTGGTGTCCTGGTGAGTTTCATTATCTGTATAGTCATTTTCACCTAGTCTACAGCTAACAATGGACAGCTTCCTTGATCATCGTTACTCTTTTGCCTATCTTTCATTTCTTTGTTCTATATCTCTCTCTCTCTCATTCCCCTTTCCCTGGCTCTCAGTCTGAAGAAGGGTCTCAACCCGAAATGTCACCCAATCCTTCTCTCCAGCTGTTACTCCAGCATTTTGTGTCTATATTTGAGGACGGATTGGTGGATTGAATTGCATTTATTCCAATGCAAGAGGATTGACAGGTAAGGCGAATGAACTGAGGATATGGATTGGTACGTGTGACTGGAATAGTTTAACCACTGCAGAGACACGGCTAAGGAAGGGACAGGAATGGTAGCATTATGTTCCAGGTGCTACAGACGGGATGGAAGTGTGGGAAAGAGAGGAGGGGGAGTTGCATTTTTGACCATTGCAGCAGTAGTCAGGGATCAAATTACTGATGGTCCATTTATTAATGGAGCTGAGAAATAAGAAAGGGATAATCACCTGTAGGTCCTCAAATAATCAATGGCAGAGGGACAAATATGAAGGGAGATTGCAAAAATAATAGGTTGGTTATAGAAGGAGATTTTAAATTCCCTGATGTAGATTGAGACTGCAATAGTGTTAAGGGTTTAGATGGGGTGGAATTTGTTAAATGCATTCAGGGAGGTTTGCTCAGGTTATATATAGCAGGCATTAAAAGGGAGAAGTCAAAGCTTGACCTACTCTTGGGGGAAAAAGGTTGGGGCATGTGATTGAAGTGTCAGTGGGGGAGTACTTCAGGACCAGTGACCATAGTTCTACTAGTTTTAATACAATTATGTTAATGACAGAACTGGTCTGCAAGTCAAAGTTCTAAATTGGAGCAAGGCAAAGTTTGATGGTATTAGGCAGGAGTTTGCAAAAGTCGATTGGAGCAAGTTGTTTGCGGGCAGTATAACGCAGGGCATTTAGGAGGCTTACATAAGTGAAATAGCGAAAGTTCAAGGACTGCATCTTATTGTTAGAAGGGCAAGATTAGTAGGGGTGTGGACACTGGATGACATGAAATATTGAGGCTCTGGTCAGAGAAAATAAGGTATGGGTCAGGTACGAGCATTGGGACTATTGGGTATGCAGGACAATATTTAAGAAGGAAATCAGGCAGAGAAAAAGATGAATTGAAATGGATTTAGCAGAGAAGATTAGGGTGAATCCAAAATAATTATAAGTATTTTAAGGGAAAAATAGCAACTGGGAAGAGAATAGTAACCCTCAAAGGTGAAAACGGACGTCCTTGATTGTAGGAGATGAGATGGGTGAAGTGCTCAATGAATATTTCCCTTCCTTTACAATAGAGAAAGGGATGAAGAATCGGGGAAGTTAATGAGGATGTATTGGGGATTGTTTGTGTTACAGTAGAGGAGGTGCTAGATATACCTTAGTGTTGCAAAATAGGGTGAAGGAGGTGTACAAATACATTGCCGTATCCTTGCGGGCCAGAGGGGCCTCGCGGGCTGGGCCTCGCGTGTCAACGACGCCCGCGACTCATGGAGCCAGGGTCGACGAAACCCGCGGCTGGGGCCCAGGTCGGCGCAATGGAGGCGTCAGGAGGACACCCGGTAGCGAACGTGGAGAGGTCGGTGCGGCGGTTAGTGGGGGCGCTAACCGATGGACGAGGATGGACCGTGTGGAGTGAGGCCGCCACCGCCAGGGGTAGGAACAAAGGAGGAGCCGGCATGGGGGCACCGGTGGGAGGGAGGGGGGGAGGGAAGGAGGGAGGAACCTGGTGCGGGATACTGTGTAACTTTGTTGGTGCACTTTATGTGGTGACTATTGCATACCCATGACAATAGAGTATTCATTCATCATAGTTCCCTAGAAGTGGTTTTACAGGTGGGAGGGTGGTGGAGAAGGCTTTTAGCATGGTGGCCTTCATCAGTAAGGGCATGGAGTATAGAAGTAGGGGCGTTATGTCACAATTGTACAAGACTGATGAGGCCACCCTAGGAGTATTATGTTCAGTTTTGGTCACCCTGCTGTGGGAAATCATGAAGGGTGATGCATATATGAAACAAGCTGCCAGGCGATGTGTTTGAAGCAAGTACAATAGCAACATTTAGAAACATAGAAACATAGAAAATAGGTGCAGGAGTAGGCCATTCGGCCCTTCGAGCCTGCACCGCCATTCAATATGATCATGGCTGATCATCCAACTCAGTATCCCGTACCTGCCTTCTCTCCATACCCCCTGATCCCTTTAGCCACAAGTGCCACATCTAACTCCCTCTTAAATATAGCCAATGAACTGGCCTCAACTACCTCCTGTGGCAGAGAATTCCACATTTATACATTTGCTCAGGTACATTGAGATGAAAGGTTTAGAGGGATATGCATCAAATGCAGGCAAATGGAACTAGCTTAGACGGGCATCTTGGTCAGCATGGATGTGTTGGACCAAGGAGCCTGTGTCCATCTTGTATAATTCTATGCCTCTATGATTGTTGAACATCTGATTTACAAATCTGCTTCATTGGCCTGGTTTATTGGTGTATTTTTATTTGTGTACCGAGCTACAGTGAAAAACTCTCTTTGCAGGTTATGCTGGCAAGTTATTCCATACATCCAGTTAGGACAAAAGAGAAAATGAACAAAGTTCAGAATATAGTGTTACAGCGACAGAGAAAGTGCTGATAAAAAAAAACATGCAAAGGCTGCAAAGAGATAGATTGAGAATTCAAGGATATATCCTTAGCCTATGAAAGGTCTATTCAACAGTCTAAAAACAGCATCAAATAGCCCAATGTGTTTGCACCAGTTGTATGTTCTCCTGCATTTGCATCAATTCCCTGGGCAATTTACAAGGCCAATTTTACTTCGGAGTCACGTGAGTGACTACGTGAAGAAGACCCCGCCTGGCGCTGGAACGGCATTACGTCGACGCTATCGGCAACGAAAGAGCTGCAGAGCGCAGCTCCACACACAGCGGTAAGGAACCGGCCCGCAGGTAAGGAAGTTTTACAAAATTTAGGGCGAGGTTTCAGAACTCCGTAGCCTGGTGGGAAAACCAGGAGGAGTTAGTAAAAAAAAAAAAAAAAAAAAAAAAAACAAAATGGAGAAGGCCAAAAAAAAACAGCGGGTAAAATGTGTGTCCCGGGGTGTTGTAGACTCGGGACAGCAGATTGCGGAGCCGGTTCCGATACCGGTGGCCGTTGAAACACCCGTTAGTGAGGCTTTGATTACTCCACAAACAGAAACTGTAGAGGAAATCCCAGTGCCTAAAAAATGTAAAAGGAAAGCTGAAAGGCCTGGGGTTTCTGAGGACTCTGATTCTGAAGGTCCAGAAAGGAAAGCCTTATGGCTCAGAATGGACCAAATGGAGAAAATTGCTCCAGACTATAATCAACCAAGGGTCTAAGAACCCAGAATATTCCCAGGCAGCCCCTGAGGGGGTCCATATCGTGAATATGGTGCCAATTCGATTTGGGAATTGAAACCCCAGTGCCTGGGTATGGACTGGAGGTAATCTCCTTGAACAAGTTTCAGGAGAACCAGGGCTGTATGAGACAGACCCTGAAAGTGGTGATTGTGGTCCGGAGTACACACCACAATGGATCCAGGTGTGCCTGATGTGGCACAAGATTTTGCTATACCTGGAGGAAGCGGTGAGGCCATGGAAGATAACCTGGCGGCCAATATTAATTATATGGTCTCTCACCCGCTTCAAGATGCTGTTATGGTTGAGACAGCAGAAATGTATAAAACATCTATCAATTGTGCCTCTTTGAAGGTACCTACGGTGAATCCAGTTGTTTGGGCGCCAATGTCTTCAATTATGCGGGCGCAATGAATTCGATTTCAAAGAGTCCTCAAGCTGTTTTCAGCTGGCATTACTGCACCTGGCAGATAAGTGGAAGGTTGTGGAATGACCAAAGTGCAGAAACATATGTTGGCCTTATTTTGCAACTCATTTGAGATTAATTGTATGAGTAAGATTGCCATTCGACCTCTATTACATTCAAGATTTGCAGGATTGTGTAAACCAAGCAATGTTCAAACTCCTAGAGGGTTTTGTTCTGAGAGGATTTGTCTAAACAAATTAAAGAAATGGATGAAGAGGCAAAGACTTTTGGTCGTATGAAACCCTTCACCTTTGGCCAGAAATGGACTGGCTATATAAAAAGGGATTTGACTTGGAGCTGGTACAAGCCGAGGCAGGAGTATGATAAGGGACATTTTCCAGCCAACACAGCCAAATGTACGCCCATTTATTGGGAAAGGAAGTCATTTCGTCCAGGTGGAGAGGTACATAAACATTATCCTATTAAGAGGAATGTTGGGATGAGCCACAGATTGGTGGTAGACTCCAAATGTTTTATGAGGAATGGGACAATATTACAGTTGATCGTGTTGTATTAGACACTGCTGAGAGGATTTACCATTGATTTTGTGGAAGGTATGGATCCATTGGGACGGAATGAGTCTAGTCATTCTTTGATGTTCTCAGAGAGTGAGGAAATTCAAATTGTTAAAGAGATTAAGAATTTGAGTAAAAAAGGAGTTATTTAGAATCTGGAGAGGATCCACAACAATTGTATCAAACATTTTTCCCAGAACAAAGAAAGATGGGGGTTGTAGGATCATTTTAGATCTCACACTTTTGAATGAAACATTTGTCCAGTGTAAACATTTTAAAATGGACACATTTCACACTGCAATGCAGTTGGTATCAACAGGCTGTTATATGGCTACACTAGATTTGAAGGAGGCTTATTATTCCGTCCCAATTCATCATAGTTTTCGCAGGTATTTAAAGTTTAAATGGATGGGACAGCTGTGGCAATACAAAGCTTTGCCTAATGGATTAAGTTCAGCACCTAGATTGTTCACTTAATTGTTAAAGCCAGCACTTGCACTGCTAATGGCACCAAAACACATCGTTAGGGTTTATTTAGATGACATTTTAATTGTAAATGCTAATCAGGAATCAGCTGGGAAATCAGTCTCAGCAACCATTAGCTTGTTTGAGAATTGGGGTTTCTGATCCATCCAACAAAGTCTAAGTTACAGCCATCGCAAACCATTCAATATCTGGGGTTTGTGATTAACTCAGTCACCATGTTGGTAACTTTACCAATGGATAAGGAGTTAGATTTGACAAATGTGTGTCAAAACCTGATTAACAAACCTTATCCCTCCATCCGAGAGGTTGCCAAGGGTATTGGTAAATTGGTAGCAGCATTTCCAGCAATAGAATTTGGTCGTTTACATTACCAAAATCTTCAAAGGGCAAAAACTAAAGCGCTAATTCAGCGAGCAGGCCATTTTGATAGGCCAATGCAATTGCCTAAGGAAGCTGTATCGGAATTACATTGGTGGATTGAGAATGTTCCACAAGCTGCTTAGAACATTTTAGTTCATCAGCCAGTCGTGTTTTACAAACTGACGCAAGCTCGCTCGGATGGGGGGCTACGGATAATGATACCAGCTGTGGAGGCAGATGGGCTGTCCAAGAGGATTTATTGCTCCAAACATATGGTATTAATTATTTGGAGCTACTGGGAGCATTTTATGGATTTAAAGCTTATTGCTCTTCATTAAAGGATTTGCATGTCCAAGTACAAATAGATTACACCACAGCTGTGGCACATATCAATCACATGGTGGTGTCAGATCAAAATAAATGTGATCATCTGGTAACCAGATATGGCAGTGGTGTATTGCAAAAATATTTGGCTTTCAGCTATTTATCTCCCAGGGAGAGACAATGTTGTGGCAGACAAAGATCACGAATATTTAAAGACAATTCAGAATGGATGTTAAATCCAAAAATTTTCAAAAATAGTGTCAGTCGGTATGGAGTACCGGACATTGATCTGTTTGCATCTAGATTGAATCACCAATTGCCGAAATACGTGTCTTGGGAACACGATCCAGGGGCAGTAGCGGTGGATGCTTTCTCGCTACACTGGGGGAATATGTTCTTTTATGCTTTTCCCCCATTCTGTCTCATTGGGCAATGTCTCAAGAAAATAGTGCAAGACGCTGCCAAAGGCATTTTGGTGGTGCCAGTTTGGCCCACACAGTCATGGTTCCCATTGATGCTTAAAATGATTATTGAACCATGTATGGTAATTCCCAGTGCGACAATCTGTTGACACAACCAGTAACAAAAGAAATTCATCCATTGCATGATCATATGAATTTGTAAATCTGCAGGTTCTGACCAGACCATTGCAAGAGTTTGAACTGTCGGACAGGACCATGGATGTTATAGATACAGTTTGGAGGACTAGCACTAGAAAACAATATATGTCGCATATTAGAAATGGGAAGCCTTTTGTACACAGGCAAAGATATCTTATCATTCTGCAAACATTTCAAATGTATTGGAGTTCCTTGCTGGGTTACACTTTGATGAGCATTTGAGTTATAGTGCCATTAATTGTGCTCGGAGTGCATTGTCATCCTATTTAGGACAAATTTCGGATCAGGATTCAGTTGGGTCTCACCCATTAATATCTCGATTCATGAAGGGTATTTATATATAAATCCTCCCAAGCCCAGATATACAGGAATTTGGGATGTTAGCATTGTTCTTACTTTACTTAAACAATGGACTCCAATTAATTCAATATCTTTGCAGAACTTAACATTGAAGGTGGTTATGTTAATGGCATTGGTATCAGCTCAAAGAGTACAGACTTTGCAATTGTTAAGGTTGGATTGCATGCATGTGACTTCAGATAACATTGTGTTTATGTTTATGACCGGTGAAACAAAGCAGACCAGGGAGAACTGGAATGAAGGTAATGTTTAAAGCATATCCTATTGATGAAACATTGTGTGTAGTTAAGCATTTAACTCAATACATGGAGGTAACCAAAAATCTCAGAGGTTCTGAGAAAGCGTTATTGATAACACACAAAAGCCACATACAAAAGTTTCAGTTCAAACCATTTCTAGATGGTTAAAACAGGTTTTGGGTCTAGCAGGAATAGACACTGATGTGTTAAATCTCACTACACTAGGGCAGCAGCTACGTCCGCGGCGAAGGTACAGGACGTACCACTCGATCAAATTTTAGAGGCCGCAGGGTGGTCTAGAGAAGAAACTTTTTCAAAGTTCTACAATAAACCTGTTGTCACAGTGCCAGGATTTGGACACGCAGTACTGGGTTCCCTTTGAATGCTTGCTTTGTTTATATTATCGATTTATATTATCGATTTATGTTACCATTTACATCATTTATCAATTGTTGTAATTTTCCCCTGCAATAGAGGGGTTCTTATTTTAAAAAAGTTGTTCTTTTTTATAATTAAAGGACTTATTACATAAAATATAACAATGTGTTAAAATATTTTTACTCACTACTGTTTTGACCAAACAGAGTCGTATGAAATGAGTTTACGACATGGAAAACACAGGGCTTTAAAATCTTCACGTAGTCACTCACGTGACTCCGAAGTAAAATAGTGAGATTAAACGAGAACTTACCTGTTCGAAGTTTGATCTTTATTTTATGAGGAGTTACGATGAGGGATTACGTGCCCTCCACTCCCAACCCTCATAATATAAATGATCATCTGGTAGTTCTAGTCTATTTTGAGCCTTACTATTTTACTCCGGCTATTTGGTTCTGTGTTTTTCATGCCGCTGCTTTGAAGTATGCCGTTCCAGCGCCAGGCGGGGTCTTCTTCACGTAATCCCTCATCGTAACTCCTCATAAAATAAAGATCAAACTTCGAACAGGTAAGTTCTCGTTTAATCTCACTATTCATCTACAAACCTACAGATTAGTTTGTGCGGGTTTGTAGATTTAGTTTAGTTTGGTTTAGTTTAGAGATACAGCGCGTAACCAGGCCCTTCAGCCCACCGCGCAGACCAGCCATCCCCACATATTAACACTATCCTACACACACTAGGGACAATTTACATTTATACCAAGCCAATTTACCGACATACCATATAACAATTACAGCACGGAAACAGGCCTTCTCGGCCCTTCCAGTCCGTGCCGACCATTTATTTTCCCCTAGTCCCATCTACCTGTACATCTTTGGAGTGATAATTAAAGATTAAAGATTCATTGACCATTATAAATTTGGCCAATTTACAAACTGCAAAACGTGGGCAGGGGATAGCTCTGGCAGATAATATTAAGGATAATGTAAGTACATTGAGGGAAATAGGGTAACCAGAGAGAAAATAACCCCCTCAGGAATCAAAGTGGTCATCTCTGTGTGGAGCCACAGGAGACGGGCAATATCTTGAATGAGTATTTCTCCTGTTTTTACCATGGAGAAAGACATGGTGACTGGGGAACGTGGGGCAGTATTGAGGGCATCTCTCGAGGGCAGTCAGTATTACGGTCGAGGAGGTGCTGAAGGTGTTAATGCCCAGACAAACTTTCCGGGCTCGATCTAATATGTCTGAGGCCACAGTGGGAAGCTAGAGAGAAAATTACAGGAGCCCTGACAGAGACATTTGAATCATTAAATACAGGTGAGGTGCTGGACGGCTGGAGGGTGGCAAAAGCTGTGCCCCTATTTAAGAAGGTTTAGGCGAAAAACCCTGGGAACTATATGCCAGTGCGTCTAAATTCTGTGGTCAGAAAGTTTTCTGAGGGATAATTTTCTGAGGGATAAGATATAAATGTATTTGGATGGTCAAGGACTGATTAGGAATAGTCAGCATGAATTTGTAAACTGTGAGGTCGTGCCTCACCATTGAGTTTTTTGAAGATGTGACCAAAAATGATGATGAAGGCAGAGCTGTAGGTGTTGTATATATGGATTTCAGCAAAACGTTTGACTGTGGAGTTGATGGTGGCCTCCCATTAAAGGTCCTTGGAGATAATGGTTCCAAGGAACTTAAAAGAATCCACAGATGTGACTGTGGTGTTGTTGATGGTGAGTGAGGGGAGGGGGGGCTCTCCTAAAGTCTACAATCAGTTCCACTGTCTTAAGAGCATTGAGCTCCAGGGTGTTGCTACGGTACCAGGACGCCAGCTGTGTCACTTCCTGTCTGTAGGCAGATTCTTCCCCATCCTGGATCAGTACAATCAGGGTTGTGTCATCCGCAAACTTGAGAAGCTTGACAGAGGAGTCTGTGGAGGTGTCTGCAGTCGTTGGTGTAGAGTGAGTAGAGGAGAGGGGAGAGTACGCAGCCTTGTGGTGCTCCTATACTGAGCGTTTGCGGGTCCAAGATGTGCTTTCCCAGCCTCACATGCTGCTTCCTGTCTGTCAGGAAGTTGGTGATCCACTGACAGAGGGGTTCAGGCACAGTCAACTCGGAACATTTGTAGTGTAATAGCTCTGGCACAATGGTATTGGATGCAGAGCTAAAATCAACAAACAGGATCCTCACAGAGGTCCCCTGGCGGTCTAAGTGCTGTAGGATGAAGTGCAAGCCCAGGTTGACTGCAGGTGCTATAACAAATTTTGAAAGACAATTGGACTGACACATGGCTAGGAAAGGTTTAGAGGGATATGGGACAAACGTGGGCAGGTGGGACTAGTGTAGATGGGACACCTTGGGCGGCATGGGCAAGCTGGACTGAAGGGCCTGTTCACATGCTGTATGAATCTAGGCAGCTTTTGAAAGAACTGTTGGAGTAACTCGGCAGCTCAGACAGTATCTCTGGAGAATATGATTAGGTGACATTTCAGGTTAAGACCCTTCTTCATACTGATTAGGTGGGCAGGTGAGAGGGGGAGAGGGAACAAAAGCTTTTGTCTGAAGCTTTTGTTTCATTGTGAAGAATGGGTGAGTCCTGACCCTGAGTAAGCCATTTAGAACGGAGACGAGGAAACACTTTTTCTCACAGAGAGTGGCGAGTCTGTGGAATTCTCTGCCTCAGAGGGCGGTGGAGGCCGGTTCTCTGGATGCTTTCAAGAGGGAGCTGGATGGGGCTCTTAAAAATAGGGGATATGGGGAGAAGGCAGGTACGAGGTACTGATTGGGGATGATCAGCCATGATCACAATGAATGGCGGTGCTGGTTCGAAGGGCCGAATGGCCTCCTCCTGCACCTATTGTCACTAGTGTCTCCATACTGTGAATTCGGTCCTTAATATCTGCCACTGCTTACCAATGTACCTATGGTCCACCAGCCACTGTCTGTCAATGCCAAACAGCTCTCCACCCCCACATCTAATTCATATTCCCTTTCTTCACCTGGTTCCACCTCTCATCTGACCCATCTCATAAATCTCATCCACCTCTTTACACCAGCCGTCTCCTTTTTTCCCTCTCCATCGTGATGCAGGGTCTCGACCCTAAATGCCAACCATCCCTTTGCCTCCACAGATGCTACGTGGCCCGCTGAGTTCTTCCAGTGGGTTGCATCTTGCTCTCATTGGACTGGTCCTTTAGCTACCAATGAACTATTTGAAGTGTGATCAAATTGCACGGCATCAGCAAAAAAGAGGGTAATATATGAAACATTAAAAAAACAAATTACAAGCAAATGGACGGCAATAAAGTAAATGAGTTGTGAGGAGGGCTCAGTTGCAGCAAAGTGAAGCTTAGTTGAATGAGCAGGGTCAGCACGTTTCAGGGAATGGCACAAGTAAACAAATCAGCAGCAAGAAGATGCAACTGATAATTGAAATGTAAATGATTATTTGAAAAGCAGAAGCTGCAAAACGCAGTGGCATGAAGCAGACAGTCAAATTACAACACAGCCGTTGACAGAACAGTTGCAACGAGCGCTCCAAGGATATAAATAATTGTGGATGTTGAGGTCAGTATTCTTCATTTGTATAAGTAGCAATGACAAACGACTTATATAAAAAGATCAGATTAGAGAAGGAGGGAAAGAAAGAATAAGTAAAATGTGAAGTAAAGGTTTTCCAAAGGCAAGTGTGGAGGAAGGAACTGCAGATATAACCAGATAACCATATAACAATTACAGCACGGAAACAGGCCTTCTCGGCCCTTCCAGTCCATGCCGACCATTTATTTTCCCCTAGTCCCATCTACCTGCACTCAGACCATACCCCTCCATTCCCTTCCCGTCCACATACCTATCCACTTTACTTTTGAATGTTAACATCGATCCTGCCTCCGCCACTTCTGCTGGAAGATCATTCCACACAGCCACCACTCTCTGAGTAAAGAAGTTCCCCCTCATGTTACCCCTAAATTTCTGTCCCTTAATTCTCATGTCATGCACCTTGTTTGAATCTTCCCTACCCTCAATGGGCAAAGCCTATCCACGTCAACTCTGTCTGTCCATTTCATCATTTTAAAGACCTCAATCAAGTCCCCCCTTAACCTTCTGCGCTCCAAAGAATAAAGACCTAACTTGTTCAACCTTTCTCTGTAACTTAGTTGCTGGAACCCAGGCAACATTCTAGTAAATCTCCTCTGTACTCTCTCTCTATTTTGTTGACATCCTTCCTATAATTAGGCGACCAAAATTGTACACCATACTCCAGAATTGGTCTTACCAATGCCTTGTACAATTTTAACATTACTTCCCTACTCCTATATTCAATGCTCTGATTTATAAAGGCCAGCACACCAAAAGCTTTCTTTATCACCCTATCTACATGCGATTCCACCTTCAGGGAACTATGCACAGTTATTCCTAGATCACTCTGTTCCACAGCATTCCTCAATTCCCTACCATTTACAATGTACGTCCTATTGATTTGTCCTGCCAAGATGTAGCACCTCACATTTATCAGCATTAAACTCCATGTGCCATCTTTCAGCCCACTCTTCAAAATGGCCCAAATCTCTCTGTAGACTTTGAAAATCTACTTCATTATCCACAGCACCACCTATCTTAGTATCATCTGCATACTTACTTATCCAATTTTCCACCCCATCATCTAGATCATTGATATACATGACAAACAACAGTGGACCCAACACAGATCTCTGAGGCACCCCACTGGTCACCAGCTTCCAACCTGATAAACAGCCATCCACCATTACTCTCTGGCATCTCCCGTTCAGCCCCTGTTGAATCCATCTTGCTACTCTGCCATTAACACCCAAAGATTGAACCTTCTTAACCAACCTTCCATGGGGAACCTTGTCAAAGGCCTTACTGAAATCCATATAGACAACATCCACTGCTTTACCCTCATCAATTTCCCTAGTAACCTCTTCAAAAAATTCAAGAAGATTTGTCAAACATGACTTTCCAGGCACAAATTCATGTTGACTGTTCTTGATCAGTTTATCCAGATGCTTATATATATTATCTCTAAGTATCCTTTCCATTAATTTGCCCACCACTGACGTCAAACTAACAGGTCTATAATTGCTAGGTTTACTCTTTGAACCCTTTTTAAACAATGGAACAACATGCGCAGCACGCCAATCCTCCGGCACTATTCCCGTTTCTAATGACATTTGAAATATTTCTGTCATAGCCCCGGCTATTTCTACACTAACTTCCCTCAATGTCCTAGGGAATATCTAGTCAGGACCTGGAGACTTATCCACTTTTATATTTTTCAAAAGTGTCAGTACTTCCTCCTCTTTGAATCTCAGATGCTGGTTTACACTGTAGATAGACACAAAAGGCTGGATAACTCACCAGACAGGCAGCATCTCTGGAGAGAAGGAAATCCTTCTATCCCGAAATGCTGCCTGCCCCGCTGAGTTATTCCAGCATTTTGTGTCTATCTTTTCCAAAGAGGTCTTCTCTTCCCCTTCCCTCTTCCCCTTCACCCTGGCTCCCATTGTGAGAGAACGGAATGACCCAAGTATGGGCATGTGGGACCAGGGGCTCCAGAAGCCTGTCCATGTGCTGTAGTCCTTGGATTCCTGCTGAGGATGTGAAAGATAGAACAGTACAGCACAGGAACATAATGTTTGTGCCGAACATGATGCCAAGTTAAACTGATCTCATCTGCCTGTACCTGATCCATATCCCTCTCATCCTTGCAATTCCATGTGCCTGTCTAAAACCCACTTAAACACCATGGCTATTGTATCTGCCTCCACCACCACCTCTGGCAATCAGCGAGTGAGTGAGATGATTCCCAATCACATGCGGGACAAGAAAGTGCAGATGCTGGAGTCTTCAGCAAACAACAACCTGATGCAGGAACCTGGTGGGTCAGGCAGCATCTGTGGTGGGAATGGACAGAGAATACTTTGGGTTACATCAATCTAAGAGCGAGATTCCATGGTGACTCCTCTGGGAATGGGGTGTGAGAAAGGTGATTGGTTCAGGAATCTGGTTGCAGTGCGGAGCAGGCAAGATGCTGGGCTCCTACATTCTTACCTAGAGAGTAGATGAGAACAAAGGAAATAGCCAGGCTGCAGACACAGATTGCGGATGTCAACCCAGAGAGGCCTCAGGCAGACCTGAGAGCAAACTTTACAGGTCGAAGTGCAAGAGATATCCAGCTCTCCTTACAGAGGATTCACAGAGTCTGGGGTCAAAGTGCAGCCTGGAATCAGCATCCAATACCCCACCTCGCAGCGTTGACCTGCGACAGAGGCCTTAACTTCCACGGCACACTCGTACTGCTGTCAGTTATGGAAGCTTGCGGATATCAGGTCCTCAGGCAATGTCTTTGAAGACCAGGCTGAGAAGACACTGGCGGAGGGAGGGAGGCCTGTGCCCTGAAAGGATCACCAGAGCACGGGGAACAGTCAGTGTCGTCATTGGACAGGAAGCCACCATTTCAGGAGGAGGTCATTGAGCCCATGCTGTCTCAGCACAGAAGAATCGACCTGGCTCTCTTCTTCTGTTCAAGAAGCCCAGCACATTTCCATTCTTCAAATGGGTTGCAGGTTGGCCCTGCACACTAGGCACAATCATCTATTCACATTGTATATTGGAAAGATATTGTCAAGCTTGAAAGGGTTCAGAAAAGATTTACGAGGATGTTGCCAGGATTAAAGGGTGCGAGCTATAGGGAGAGGTTGAGTAGGCTTGGTCTCTATTCCATGGAGCGTAGGAGGATGAGGGGGGATCTTATAGAGGTATACACAATCAAGAGATTTTCAGATTTCACCTTTTCAGATTTGGTAGTCTTTTACCCAGATTAGAGGAATCGAGGACCAGAGGACATAACCATATAAACCATATAACAATTACAGCACGGAAACAGGCCTTCTCGGCCCTTCCAGTCCGTGCCGACCATTTATTTTCCCCTAGTCCCATCTATCTGCACTCAGACCATACCCCTCCATTCCCTTCCCGTCCATATACCTATCCACATGGGTTCTAGGTGAAGGGGAAAAGATTTAATAGGAATCCGAGGGGTAACTTTTGGACACAGTGGGTGGTGAGTGTATGGAACATGCTGCCAGTGAAGGTTGTTGAGGCTGGGCTGTCCCATCGTTTAAGAAACAGTTGGATAGGTACATGGATAGGACAGGTTTGGAGGGTTATGGCCCAAGCGCAGGCAAGTGGGACTAGTGTAACTGGGACATTGTTGGTCGGTGTGAGCTAGTTGGGCCAAAGGGCCTGTTTCCACACTGTATCACTCTATGACTCTATCACCCTCATGGGCAGCAAGTTCTACCTAATGCAACCAGCTATTTCTCAACTATCTTTTGCCCAGATCTACCCTGTTTGAATTTTTTTCATCTTGAATACCTCCATCAAATCTCCCCAAGACCTCCTTTTCACCAAGGAGAATCGCCTCAGCTTTTGCAACCCACCATTGCACCATTCCTAATCCTTCAAAACATTCTGGTGGGTGGACCCCTCTGCCCCTAATCAAGTTTCATATTCCTCCTGTAGTCTGGCGAGCTGAATGCAATAAACTGCTGAAGGAACTCAGCGGGTCAGGCAGAGCGGTGGTTATTGTTTTCAGATCTAAACCCTGCATCAGGACGTATATGAGGTCCAACCTGATCTGTATGTGGGTTCAAAATAACTTCCCAGCTTTTGTACGCAACATCATCTTCATTCACAAAGTCCAACCTAAAACAGTACAGAACAAGAACAGGCACTTTGGAGTACAATGTCTGTGGCAAGCACATTGCCAAGAACAAATCTCTTCATCAAGATTAGAAATTGTTTAGCCGGAGCTGAGCACACCTCTCCGCATCAGCACACAATGGTGTCTGTCTTGTGCTTCTTGTGCGTGGTGGTGGAAAGATTGGTGGAAACAGGGCTGCGATGTGAACACTCTTTCCTTGACCCCAGAACAAATCTTATCTGCCTGTACATAGTCGATACACCTCAATTCCATGCATATCCACGTGCCTATCCAAAGGTCTCATAAACGCCACTACCATATCTGCCTCAACCAACACCTCAGCAACTTTCCAGGCATTCACCACCACTACATAAAACAACATTAGCCCCGCATATGTCCTTTAAACTTTGCCCCTCTCACTTTAAAGTTATGTCCTCTAGTATTTGATTTTGCCATCCTGGGAAAAAGGTTCTGACGTTCTCAGCCTCTCGTCATTTTATATATCTCTATCAGGTCTCCTGGTAACTTCTGGCATTCCAGACGAAACAATCCAAGTCTGTTCAACTTCTTCCTGCAGCTACTACCCCCTGATCTAGGCATCACTTTGGTGAACCTCCTCTGCACCTCCTCCAAAGTCTCCACATCTTTCCTCTAATAGGGTGACCAGAATTACACGCAATACTCCAAATACAGCCTAACTAAAGTCCGTTAAACATTTTGAGATGCGGCGTAGAAACGGGTCCCCCTGCCCACCGAGTCCGCGCCTACACAGTCCGTGTGTTCTATCCTACACACTGGGGACAAGCTACAGAAGCCAATTGGTTTAGTTTAGTTTATTTTCGCCTGTCCCAGGTACAGTGAAAAGCTTTTGTTGCATGCTAACAAGTCAGCAGAAAGACAATACATGATTACAATCAAGCCATCGACAGTGTACAGATACAGGATGAAGGGATAGTGCAAGGTAAAGTCCAATGAAGTCTGAATAAAGATAGTCCGAATGTCTCCAATGAGGAAATTAGTAGCTCAGGACTGTTCTCTAGTCATTGATAGGATGGTTCAGTTGCCCGACAACAGCTGGGAAGAAAGTCCCCAAATCTAGAGGTGTGCGTTTTCACACTTCTATACCTTTTGCCTGATGGGAGAGGGAAAGCAGAGGACGTGTGCCAGGGTACGACACGTCCTTGGTTATGTTGCTGGCCTTGCTGAGGCAGCATGAGGTATAATTGTAGCCAATGGAAGGGAGGTTAGTTTGTGCGGTGATCTCGGCTGCATCCCCAGTTCTCTGCAATTTTTTGCGGTCTTGGATGGAACTGGTCCCAAAACATGCTGTGATGAATCCTGATATCTGCAGCGCATCTGTGGATGTTGGTGAGAGTTGTTGGGGACATGCCGAACTGCTTAAGCCTTCTCAGCTAGTAGAGGCATTAGCGTGATTTCTTGGCCATTGCTTTGATATGGGTAGTCTGGGACAAGTTGCTGCTGATAGTTACTCATAAGATCACAAGTGATAGGAGCAGAATTAGGCCGTTCGACCCATTCAATCACGGCTGATCCTCAACCACCACCCTGGCAGCGACGTCTCGGCACTCACCAGCCTCTGTGTAAAAAAATAATGTCCGACACATCTCCTTTGGACTTTGCCCCTCTCACCTTAAAGCTCTGCCATCTAATATTTGATTTTTCCATTCTGGGAAGAGGGCTCTGATTCTACCCTATCTACGCCTCTCGTAACTTTATGTACTTCTCTCCGCAACATCCAGCATTGTAAAGAAACCAATCCAAGTCTGTCCTCGCCCTCTAACTAATATCCCTCATCGAAGCAACCTCCTCTGCACCTGTGCTGAAGTCTCCATGTCTTTCCATTGATGAGGCAACCAGAATAGAATGCAATACTCCAAATGCAGGCTATCCAAAGTCCTATAAAGCTGCCTTTCTAACTCTTATACTCAATGCACTGAACTATGAAAACAAGTATACCATGCCTTTAGCACTTGAGCTAGAGTTGCCACTTTCATGGAGTTATGGACTTGGACCCCAAGATCCCTCAGTATATCAATGCTGTTAAGAGTCACGCCATTAAGTGTATATTTTTCCCGTGTGCTTGACTTCCCAAAGTGCAACACTTCACCCTTGCTCAGATTAAACTACCTGTCATTTCTCCGCCCATTTCACTGGCTGATCTATATCCCGCTGTACACTTTGACAGCCTTCCTCACAGTCTACGACCTCCGCACTCTTGGTGTCATCTGCAAACCTACTAACCAGTCAGTCCACATTTATGTCCAAGTCATTTATATTTATCACAAACAGCAGGGGTCCCTGCAGTATTCCACTGGTCACAGACCTCCAGCCTGAATATTGCCTTTCCACCACAACCCTCTGGCTTCTAGCAGTAAGCCAGCTCTGAATCCAAGTCACTGTTAATTCTGTGCATCTTAATCTTCTGCATCAGCCTACCAGAAGGGATTTTCTCAAATGTCTCACTAAAATCCATGTAGACAACATCCACCGCCCTACCCTCATCAGTCATCTTCGTCACCTCCTCAAAAAACTCAACCATGTTGGGACCTGGAGTATTGCGTACAGTTCTGGTCTCCAAATCTGAGGAAGGACATTATTGCCATAGAGGGAGTGCAGAGAAGGTTCACCAGACTGATTCCTGGGATGTCAGGACTGGAACTGGTTTATACTATCTAGAATTTAGGAGATTGAGAGGGGATTTATAGAAACTTACAAAATTCTTAAGGGGTTGGACAGGCTAGATGCAGGAAGATTGTTCCCGATGTTGGGGAGGTCCAGGACAAGGGGTCACAGCTTAAGGATAGGGGGGAAATCCTTTAGGACCGAGATGAGAAGGACTTTTTTCACACCGAGAGTGGTGGGTCTCTGGAACTCTCTGCCACAGAGGGTAGTTGAGGCCAGTTCATTGGCTATATTTAAGAGGGAGTTAGATGTGGCCCTTGTGGCTAAGGGGATCAGAGGGTATGGAGAGAAGGCAGGTACAGGATACTGAGTTGGATGATCAGCCATGATCATATTGAATGGCGGTGCAGGCTCGAAGGGCCGAATGGCCTACTCCTGCACCTAATTTCTATGTTTCTATGTTAGTTTTGCTAATCTGTTCCTCTATCTCCCTTTTGTTATTGGGAGGCATCTTGTACAATCCCATGAGAGTGCTTGCACCTTTCTTATTTCTAAGCTCCACCCATATCACGTCAGCGTACACACCCTCCAGTGCGTCCTTCCTGAGTGCCACCATGACAGTCTCCATGATCAGTAGTGCAGCTCCTCCACCTTATTGGCCTCCTTCTTAATCACATCTGAAACATTGAAACCAGGACCATTGAGCTGCCAGTCATGCCCATCTCACAACCACATTGCCACAATGGCAACAACATCATTGTCCCTGTAATAGCGCCACCTTTGTGTCGGAGGATTGTTAATGATCATGAATAAACCACAGTACACTGTGCAGTCAATATCCGGTCACCAGCGTGCCAACTCGAGGATGGGATCGAGGATTCCCCAGCTTTATTTATTCATGGAGATCAGGAATTCTACAGATGCACAGAGAAGTATTGCATACTTTTTGGTGTCAGGGAAAGCTGAAAATCTGGTCACAAAGTTTGGGTTCATGAAGCACGTGTGGTGAGACTTAGAATCCAAGATGGCGGTGCCCAGCGGGTACATCGGAAGATTGGGTGAGTTCCAGCAAAGCCAGGAAACATTCAGTGCGTACATCAAATGTTTAGAGATGTTCTTTGCTGCGATTAACATTACTGAAGTAGAAGCTTCTGTTGCGTAATCAAGACGTTTTAATGAAGCAATTCAAGCCAGGAAAAGAGTAATTTTTCTCACAGAAATGGGCCCTGATGTTTATGAAACAGTAAATAATTTGTTAGCTCCAGCCAAACCAAAGGGCATGCCATAAAAGGATATTCTTAAGAAGTTAACAGATTATTGTGACCCTAAGCCCTTACAAATAGCTGAAAGCTATCGATTTGGAACGAGATGCCAACTTCCAAAGGAGAACATTACTCATTTTATTGTGGCACTCAAGAGGTTATCAATTCATTGTAATTTTGGACATTTCCAAGACCAGGCATTAAGAGCCGTTTTGTGTGTGGACTGAGAACTAAGCAGATGTATAGAAACATAGAAAATAGGTGCAGGAGTAGGCCATTCGGCCCTTCGAGCCTGCACCGCCATTCAATATGATCATGACTGATCATCCAACTCGGTATCCTCTACCTACCTTCTCTCCATACCCCCTGATCCCCATAGCAACAAGGGCCACATCTAACTCCCTCTTAAATATAGCCAATGAACTGGCCTCAACTACCTTCTGTGGCAGAGAATTCCAGAGACTCACCACTCTCTGTGTGAAAAATAATTTTCTCATCTTGGTCCTAAAATACTTCCCCCTTATCCTTAAACTGTGGCCCCTTGTTCTGGACTTCCCCAACATCGGGAACAATCTTCCTGCATCTAGCTTGTCCAACCCCTTAAGAATGTTGTAAGTTTCTATAAGATCCCCCCTCAATCGTCTAAATTCTAGCGAGTACAAGCCAAGTTTATCCAGTCTTTCCTCATATGAAAGTCCTGACATCCCAGGAATGATGCAATCAAGAACGCGGCCACTCCCAGTAACATCTCTGAGCTGCGATCCTTTTTAGAGTTAGTGCATTACTGTGGGAAGTTCATGACAAAGCTGTCCACTTGTTTACATCCCTCGAACAAGCTTTTGAGAAAAGATGTACCATGGAAGTGGACACGTGAATGTGACCAAGCTTTCAAGTCATGTAAAGCTCAGTTGGCAGAGAGTACAATTACAATGTTAATAATCGTATTATTGATCTCATTACAATGTCAATAAGCCAGTGATGTTAGCATGTGATACTTCACCCTACGGTGTTGGTGCTGTGATCGCTCATGTGCTAGAAACTGGAGAGGAGAGGCCAATAGCATTTGTGTTTCGAACACTCAGTGCCAGTGAGAGAAATTATGCGCAAATAGAGCGAGAGGCTCTTGCATTGATTTTTGGCGTTCGGAGGTCTCACAAATACTTTTACGGTAGAAGGTCTGTAATCGAGACAGATCACCAGCCGTTTACAGTGATCCTAAATCCAAAAGCACACGTACCAAATCTGGCAGCAGCCAGAATGCAAAGATGGGCATTGATATTGTAAGGCAATCCAGTATCATAAGGCAGCAGTGCACAGCAATGCTGACGCCATGTCTAGATTACCTTTGGAATCGGAGGTTACCCCAAACAGAGAGGACTTGTTTTATTTCTCTCATGTAGATGAGTTACCTATCACATCAGGGGACATTCAGAAGGCTACTTGCGCTGCCAGACGTTTATCAAGAGTGCAGGAGCATGTTACAAATGGATGGCCAAACAAATTGCCAGATTCAGAGGCAGAACTGAGACCATTCTTTGTACATAGGAATGAACTCTCAATAGACCAAGAGTGTGTCATGTGGGGAGCGAGAGTTGTAATCCCTGAAAGATACGGAGTAAAATTGCTAGGAGATCTGCATGATCAGCATTTGGGAAAGTGTCTAACAAAGAGTCTAGCTAGAGGCTATCTATGGTGGCCTGGTCTAGATAAGGACATAGAACAAACGGTGAAAGTGTGTAGCACGTGTCAGGCAGTTGGAAAGAATCCACCAACAGTACCGCTATAGCCATGGAAATGGCCGGCTAGAATCTGGCAAAGATTACACGTTGACTTTGCAGAGTTGGATGGACAACAATTGTTCATTGTGATTGATAATCACTCCAAGTGGGTTGAGGTGTTTCCGATGAACAAAACGACATCCAGCAAAACTATAGACATTTTGCAAGGATTGTTTAGGTCCTATGGATTTCCAGAGGAAATTGTGTCTGATAACAGACCACAATTCTGTTCACAAGAGTTTGCACAATTCATGAAAGGGAATGGTGTAAAACACACTAGAGTCGCTCCATACCATCCCACATCCCACTTCAAATGGAACAGCAGAACGCACAGTGCAAATTGTGATGCGTGCATTAGTCAAACAACTGCTGGATCCAAATCCAAAGAAAAGACGGTTGTCTGTGGTCACAAACTGGCTAACTTTCTGATTACATATTGGAACACACCTCACACCACTACTGGTCAGATGCCAGCTGAACTGTTCTTGAAGAGAAAACGAAGAACAAGGTTTTCACTGCTGAAACCAAGCTTGGCTCAAACAGTAGAAGAGAAACAGAAGGAACAACAAGCAAATCATGACAGAAATAGAGTAAAGGAAAGGAGTGTTGAGATGAATCAGAAGGTAAAGGTGAAAAACCATCATCACATGTGGGCGAAGTGGTTACCTGGAAGAGTAGTGAGACAGCACACGTTGTCAGGTTCAAACCTGGGTCTCTGGCGCTGCAAGCACTGTAAGGCAGCAATTCTACCGCTGAGCCAACATGCAGCTCCAATACAGCCTATACACGCACAGACAAGTTAGCAACCAGATCAATTAGACGAGTCAGATAATTTGGTTACCACTCAAGTATGGGTACCAGCAGATGAACCAGAAATGGTACAAGAAGGTACACAAGATAGTGAGAGTTTGAACCAGCCTGAAAATGGAGGTACAAGTGTGGTTAACAGTCAAACAAAATTGACTGATGGACTGGAAGCTATGAATGTAGGTCAAACGGAAGGCTTGACTCAATCAAAAAAGAGTCCAACTAGTTCTAAACAGTCAGAAATTTTTGGTCAGGGAAGATATCCAGTAAGAAGGAGAAACCCAGTGGTTAAGTTTAATTTGTGAAATGCACATATCATTGTATATGCAACATCTATGCATGATGCCCTCATTATATTCAGGTTATATTCGTAAACGATCAGACAAGATTGTAATAAATTCATAGCGTTTTGTTTATATTCTGGTAACATGATGAACATGACATCCCATGGGTAGTGAGTTATTACACTTGTGTTTTCATTATATAACATGATACTAATTTGGGATGTGCTTTTATTTTAAGAAGGTATGAAACAAACATTACACATATTAGAAGATGAAATTGTCTTCATGGTGACTTCATAGTTTGAATTTTCCGCTGTTTGTTGGTATAAGCCATACACTTGTATGATAAAAATTAAAAAGTTTAAAATGTCAACAAGGCGATAGCTTTTTCAGTAAGGTGGGAGAAGTTGTAATAGCGCCACCTATGTGTCGGAGGATTGTTAATGATCATGAATAAACCACATGGTTACACAAAAAGCTGGAGAAACTCAGCGGGTGCAGCAGCATCTAAAGAGCGAAGGAGATAGGCGACGTTTCGGGTCGAGACCCTTCTTCAGACCCACAGTACACTGTGCAGTTGAAATCCGCTCACCAGCGTGTCAACTCGTGCTTTATGTCTTAGCATAAAACAGTCCCAAGCACCAATCCAGGCTCTAGCCTCATCTGCTTTCTCCACAATACTCCTTGCATTGAAATAAACACATTCAATCCATCATCGTCACCATATTTCTTCACCTCTCCCCGTATGTCCTTCCATTGAAACAGCCATCCTGACCTTTATCTTGCCATCACTCCTTCCATTTCTGACCTATTTTGAATCTCACCCCCCTCCCTGTCTAGTTTAAACATTCCCAAGTAGCACGAGCAAACTTACCTGCAAGGATATTGGTCCCCTCCAGTTCAGATGCAACCTGTCCCTCTTGTACAGATCACCTCTGCCCCAGAGGAGATCTAAATGTTCCCTGCCCTCTCCAACAACTCAGCCATCTGTCCTATCTTCCTGCTCCTGCCCCCACTAGTACAGTAAGTGCAACTGGTCATAAACTGGAGATTGTTACTCTGCGGTCTTGCTTTATATCCTTCTGCCCAACTGCCTACAGTGGTAGAACTACTGCCTTGCAGTGCCAGAGACCCGGGTTCAGTCCTGATCACAGGTGTTTGTCTGTACGGAATTTGTACATTCTCCCCGTGACCTGCGAGGGTTTTCTCTGGTTTCCTCCCACACTTCAAAGACGTACAGGTTTGTAGATTAATTGGCTTGGAATAAAAATGTCCAATTGGCCCCAGTGTGAGTAGGATAGTATTAATGTGCGGGGATGGCTGGTTGCTGCGGACCGGGTGGGCCGAAGGGCCTGTTTCCATGCTGTATCTCTAAACTAAACTCACTTCTCTGTTGTGGTGTTGCGTGTCGACACTGGACTACACCACTTTGTGCCTATACCCGCTCCTGGTGGCCACCCGTCTACTCTCTACCTGTTCCCTATTTGTGACAATAACGTTTATCGATGACCTCGTTAGTCTCCTGGTTGATACGTTATATGGAGGAGAGAACAGATAAGCTGCCATTGTTTTCCTTACAGGGCAATAGATTAATAGACCTGACATAAGTGTACAAAACTATGAAGCCAGCGATTGGGAAGATGGTGAGAAATGGTTCCTTGTATTAGAGACTTCGACCTGAAGGCATTGGTTTGAAGTGAGAGGATTGGAGTAGATTGCAGAGACTAATTGTCCCGAGAGAGTGGTTACAATCCGCAACATGCTAACTGAGATAATAATGGAGGGAGTGATTCTCACAACATTGAAGAAATATGGTAACCAGCACATGAATTGTCAAAGCTGAGATGTCTACAGGCCAAATACTGGGAGATGGAATTAATATAAAGATTGGCAATGGCAGGGTGGGCTGAAGGTCCTGATTCCATGCTGCATCACTCCTTGCAGTCATTACATTTTCAGAATTGTGAGCTTACTTCCAACAGGGACAGAGACCTCTGTCATTACCAGCGGTGACCACAGCATGATGTACTGTTTAATGAAGCATGAAACAACAAGTGCCATTCAGCAATGCTTTACAAAGCGCCACGCAGCGCAGCTTGGTGCAGCCTCACTAAAACCACATCCCAGCGGCTTCATGTAAAACAACTTTATAGCTTGAGATTGCTCTGGCTTCTTCAAGCTTATCACCATTTATTGAAAATCTATCAGCCTTGAGGGCGGTACGTGGATGTTGCGGTAGATTGCTGTCTTACAGCGCCAGAGACCTGGGTTCAATCCAGACTACGGGTGTTGTGTGTATGGAGTTTTGTACGTTCTCCCCGGTGAACGTGTGGGTTTCTATGAGATCATCGGCTTCCTCCCACATTCCAAAGGTTTGCAGCTTAAGTGGCTTGGTATAAATGTAAAATTATTCCCCAGTGTGTGTAGGGCAGTTTTAATGTGCGGGGATCGCTGGTCAGTTCGGATTCGGTGGGCCGAAGGGCTTGTTTCCGCGCTGCATCTCTCAACTAAACTTGAGTTAAAGGCTGGGGGTTACACAAAAAGCTGGAGAAACTCAGCGGGTGCAGCAGCATCTAAAGAGCGAAGGAGATAGGCGACGTTTCGGGTCGAGACCCTGTTTAGATGTGTGGCTTCTACTGTGAATAGGAAAGAACTGGAAAAAGTCATCAAGAGGTTTGTAGCATTGTTGTTGTCATTTCGTTGTCCACTGTTTGGATTCCATCTTGGACTGGAGTACAAACTGGGGCCTCCATAATGTCATGGTTTAAGACACCTGGAGTCACCCAGGGGAGAGATAAGGTGACCCAGAGAGAGATCGATAGGGTTGGCATAACATTCATCCCAAATGGCTCCAAGGATTTTGAGGAAGCACAGCAGGGGTGGGGGGAACTCATGCTGGAGGTACAGGACCCGGCTCTCTCAGCCACAGTGGACCAGGGAACTAGCAGGAACTTTGTACTCAGGATTGGCAACATATGATTACAAACGTGAGCTCAACTGGCTGAAGGTACAGACACTTCGACTACTGGTGTCAAGGGTTATAGGGCAAATAGAAGGGCTACTCATCGTCCAGAGCTCCAGTCTTGATATGGATCATGATGAGGCATTTAATATTCTGTGACATCATGACTCCAGATGAGGACAAAAGGACATAAAGTGCTGGAGTAACTAAGCAGGTCGGGCAGCATCTGCGGAGAAAATGGATATTGCATGCAAACACTCTGACACAGATGAGGCAATATTGCAGGAAGGGCAAGAAAAGTTTGTGGGCCAGTGATGTTTCACTGAGATTAACTCTGTTTAGTTTAGTTTAGAGGTACAGCGTGGAAACAGGCCCTTCGGCCCACCGAGTCTGCACCGACCAGCGATCCCCGCGCAGTAACACTAACCTTCACACACTAGGGACAATTTACACTTGCTTCAAGCCAATGAACCTACAAACATGTACATCCTTGGAGAGTAGGAGGAAACTGAAGATCTCAGAGAAAACCGATACAGTTACCAGGAGAACATAGAAACATAGAAAAATTGGTGCAGAAGTAGGCCATTCGGCCCTTCGAGCCTGCACCGCCATTCAATGTGATCATGGCTGATCATCCAACTCAGTATCCCGTACCTGCCTTCTCTCCATACCCCCTGATCCCTTTAGCCACAAGTGCCACATCTAACGCCCTCTTAAATATAGCCAATGAACTGGCCTCAACTACCTTCTGTGGCAGAGAATTCCAGAGACTCACCACTCTCTGTGTAAAGAATGTTTTCCTCACCTCGGTCCTAAAGGAATTCCCCCTTATCCTTAGACTGTGACCCCTTGTTCTGGACTCCCCCAACATCGGGAACAATCTTCCAGCATCTAGCTTGTCCATCCCCATAAGAATTTTGTAAGTTTCTATAAGATCCCCCCTCAATCTTCTAAATTCCAGCGAGTACAAGCGGAGTCTATCCAATCTTTCCTCATATGAAAGTCCTGACATCCCAAGAACGTACAAACTCCGTACAGGCAGCACCCGTAGTTAGGATCAACCCCAAGTCTCTGGTGCTGCAAATACGGTAAGGCAGCAACTCTATCACTGCGGCAGCTACTGCTGATGGAGTGTTGTTTCGGATCACATCCTGCTCGCCACCATAAATCACAGTGCAAGACTGGGACATGGTTCTGCAGAATGGAGATTGTAAGTGGGTACACCACAGTCCTCTTCAGTTGAGTCAGGTGGAAAAGCCCATGGTGCCAGCTTGTACTGGTGCTAGCTTGTACTGTGGACTAGCTGGTGCTAGCTGGTGCTGCTCCTGCATCTGTCTTGGGAGTTGGCACTTTGCTGTTCTCTTCAGACGTCCTGTATCTGACACCTCGAAGCATTGGAGAGGTAACACGAATGTTGTCCACTCAAAATTTTAATATTACACACATAAATAAATAAATATCAGTGTCATCTACCTGGCCAAACACCAAGGCTTCCCGGTCCTAGATGACTCCATTATTTCAGTCACATTGCTTAGTGGGATAGTGGGCGAGGGGGGGAGGGTCGGCTTTCTAATTAACTGCTCAGTGCTTGGGCAAGCGGTCCTATCGAGTTCCTGCTGGTGAATTGTCGTCCCTACCAGCTGCTGCAGGAATTCACAGTCCTGACAGCAGCCGACACATCCCACACTCTGCTGAGACTAATCTTGCACTTGAGGCCCGAGACACCATCAGCAAATACCTTGAAACAAACTACCCCAACGCCTTGTTCATAATAGCCAGGGACTTCAATCAGGCCAACCTCGAGAACATGCAACCAAAATATTATCGGCACATCTCCTGCCTAACCAGAGGACCACACACTGCTCCATCCCCTGAATCATGCACTTGGGTACATCTGATTACCAAGCCGATGATGATGATGATGTTGATAGAAACATAGAACATAGAAACATAGAAATTAGGTGCAGGAGTAGGCCATTCGGCCCTTCGAGCCTGCACGGCCATTCAATATGATCATGGCTGACCATTCAACTCAGTATCCTGTACCTGCCTTCTCTCCATACCCTCTGATCCCCTTAGCCACAAGGGCCACATCTAACGCCCTCTTAAATATAGCCAATGAACTGGCCTCAACTACCCTCTGTCGCAGAGAGTTCCAGAGACCCACCACTCTCTGTGTGAAAAAAGTCCTTCTCATCGCGGTGCTATAGGATTTCCCCCTTATCCTTAAACTGTGACCCCTTGTCCTGGACCTCACCAACATCGGGAACAATCTTCCTGCATCTAGCCTGTCCAACCCCTTAATAATTTTGTAAGTTTCTATAAGATCCCCTCTCAATCTCCTAAATTCTAGAGAGTATAAACCGAGTCTATGCAGTCTTTGTTCATAAGACAGTCCTGACATCCCAGGAATCAGTCTGGTGAACCTTCTCTGCACTCCCTCTATGGCAATAATGTCCTTTATTGTCACTTGTACCTAGCTAGCTGCAGTGAAATTATTTATTTTTGCACATAAAGTACGCAATTTAGTTGCCACAAAGGTGCCGACAAAGGTACTAAAAGTACTCATCCCTTCTGTGTCCCCCCACTCCCCGTAGATCCCTCTTAGTTCTCGGTGCCCCCCCCCCCCACCCCCACCCCCACCCCCAGGCCGAATTCGAATTTGTTCAGCGCTCCCGCACACCGGGTCCCCCACTGTTCTCAGTGACGTGGCCCCACCACATCCTCGTGGCCCTGTCCTCGGCCCAACCCCACGTGAGGCTCCGACCCAATCTCGTCCTGAGCACGACTCAAGCTCGGGGCGCATGGCACAACCACCGGTACTTCGACCACTCGTTCTGCGTCAGCCTCTCCGTAGCCGCGGCGCCCTGTGGGACGTGTCCTCCATCATCCACAGACATCTGTGGCAAAGAATTCCACAAATTCACCACCCCCTGACTAAAGAAATTCCTTCTCATCTCCTTCCTAAAAGAAAGTCCTTTTATTCTGAGGCTATGACCTCTGGTCCTAGATTCTTGAACTAGTGGAAACATCCTCTCCACATCCACTCTATCCAAGACTTTCACTATTTGGTAAGTTTCATTCAGGTTCCCCCTTATTCTTCTAAACTCCAGGCCCAGTGATGACAAACGCTCTTCATATGTTAACCCACTCATTCCTGGGATCATGGTTGAAAACCTCTGCAACCCTCTCCAGCGCCAGCACATCCCTCCTCAGATATGCGGCTCAACATTGCTCAATACTACATATAAATATTATTCTCAATATTTATAAATAATTATTCCAAATAAATAAACATTCTCCAGCCTTATAAACCCTTAGCTGACATGTGTAGGAAAGAACTGCAGATGCTGGTTTAAATTGAAGGAAGAAACAAAATGCTGGAGTAACTCAGCGGGACAAGCAGCATCTCTGGAGAGAAGGAACGGGTGATGTTTACATCTGAAGAAGTCTCATAGAAACATAGAAATTAGGTGCAGGAGTAGGCCATTCGGCCCTTCGAGCCTGCACCGTCATTCAATATGATCATGGCTGATCATCCCACTCAGTATCCCGTACCTGCCTTCTCTCCATACCCCCTGATCACAAGGGCCACATCTAACTCCCTCTTAAATATAGCCAATGAACTGGCCGCAACTACCTTCTGTGGCAGAGAATTCCACAGATTCACCACTCTCTATGTGAAAAATATTTTTCTCATCTCGGTCCTAAAAGACTTCCCCCTTATCCTTAAACTGTGACCCCTTGTCCTGGACTTCCCCAACATTGGGAACAATTTTCCTGCATCTAGCCTGTCCAACCCCTTAAGAATTTTGTAAGTTTCTATAAGATCCCCCCTCAATCTTCTAAATTCTAGCGAGTACATGCCGAGTCTATCCAGTCTTTCTTCATATGAAAGTCCTGACATCCCAGGAATTAGTCTGGTGAACCTTCTCTGTACTCCCTCTATGGCAAGAATGTCTTTCCTCAGATTAGGAGACCAAAATTGTACTGCAATACTCCAGGTGTGGTCTCACCAAAACCATGTACAACTGCAGTAGAACCTCCCTGCTCCTATATTCAAATCCTTTTGCTGTGAATGCTAACATACCATTCGCTTTCTTCACTGACCCAAAACGTCACCCATTCCTTCTCTCCAGAGATGCTGCCTGTCCCGCTGAGTTACTCCAGTATTGTGTCTACCTCAGCATTACATTCCTATTTTGAATGCTAGTCTTCTCGAAATAAATGCTAGCATTGCACTTGCCTTCCTTACTATCGATTCAACTTGCAAGTTCACTTTTTGCACCAGCAAGTCCATCTTTTTTTACAATATTACTTTATAAGGGGCGGAGCTAATTGTAATTAACATCCACGTAAGTTCACACGAAATATCCCACCGGGATATCTTTAAATGCACAGTATCTTTAAATGCAGTTTTTCTGTATTATGTACGTTATTTAGCACTTTTTTCGCTTATTCTTCTCAGGGCACTTTTTCTTGTGATATACCGGCAGGGTTTTGTAATTGGGATCACACACCCACCAACCAGAAGGTCGAGTTATTGTGTTGCCCCATCTGAAACAAGGGAATCTATATAAGCTATAATGCAAGACGACCCTATATAACCATATAACAATTACAGCACGGAAACAGGCCTTCTCGGCCCTTCCAGTCCGTGCCGACCATTTATTTTTCCCCTAGTCCCATCTACCTGCACTCAGACCATACCCCTCAATTCCCTTCCCATCCATATACCTATCCACTTTACTTTTAAACGTTACAATCGATCCTGCCTCCACCACTGCTGGAAGATCATTCCACACAGCCACCACTCCCTGAGTAAAGAAGTTCCCCCTCATGTTACCCCTAAACATCTGAAGACCCTCTGAAGAAAACTGGAGGAATTACATTTTGTAACTGGAATATTAGGGGCGTTAATGAGCCAATTAAAAGGGGTAAGGTTCTTGCCCAAATAAAATCGATTAATGCTGATATAATATTTTTACAGGAGACGCACTTCAAAGATCGAGCTCATATCAGGCTAACGGGATTGGTCAAATATATCACTCCTCTTTTCTCTCCAAAAGCAGAGGTACTGCAATTATAATTCGGGAGGGTATACCATTTAAACATAAAATGACCATAGCAGATAAAGATGGTAGGTATGTCATTGTATCTGGGGAGATATATTCTACCCCACTTACTATGGTGAATATCTACGCTCCCAACTTTGATAATCCACATTTTTTTAACAAAATGTTTAATACAATCTCAGATTCCACCCAGCAAAACCTGATAATCGGGGGAGATTTCAACTGTGTTCTGGATCAATATTTGATTAAATCCTCACAACAAAAGAGAGATAACACAAAATCAAAATCCAGCGAACTTCTAAATACCTATATAAAAACTACAAATATAACAGACATATGGAGGATTACAAACCCAACCGGAAGAGAAGATTCCTTTTATTCATCCGTACATATACGGATTGATTATTTTCTGGTGGACATTTATTTTATTTTTTTCTCTATTCCTCTCTTCTTTCTTTCTTTTATTCACTCTTTGGCTACACTACTTTGGTAATCCAGGGGTTCTATCTTTACACATCTCACTGTTTCTCTTTCTTGCTTTTTCTCCTTTCTTTTCCTCCAACTCAAAGCTAAAAAGTTAAAATTGAAGCTGTACAATAACTGTATAATTTTATATGCCGTTGGTTCTATTTCTGTACATTTGCTTCCTATAAATAAAAATAATAAAACATTTTAAAAACTACTTTTTGCACCAGCACCTACCAAGTCTCTTTGCATCTCTGATTTCTGGATTCTCTCCCCATTTAGAAAATAGTCTACGCCTTTTTGCCTACCACCAAAATGCATGACTCCACACTTTGCTATATTCCTGCCACTTCTCAGCCCACTCCCAACCTGTCCAAGTTCCTCTGCGGAGTCCCTACTTTCTCTACACTACATGCCCCTCCACCTAACTTAGTATCAGCTGCAAAGCTGGCCACAAAGCCTTCAATCCCCTCGTCCAAATCATTTATATACAACGTGAAGAGTAGTGGCCCCAGCACCGACCTTTGCAGAACTCCGCTGGTCACTGGCAGCCAACCAGAAAAAGCCCCCACATTGCCACTCTTTGCCTTCTGCCATCCAGCCAACCTGTATCCATGCTAGTATCTGCCATTTTAAACCATGGGTTGTCATCTTCCTTAGCAGCCTCATGTGTGGCACCTTGTCAATGAGTTTCTGAACATCTAGGTAAACAACATCAACTGACTTTCCTCAAAGAATTCCAGCAGATTCATCTGGCAAGATCTCCCCTTCACAAAACTATGCTGGCTTCAGCCTATTTTATCATGAACTTTAAAGTACCCCGTATCCTCATCCTTTATAATGACTCTCAAATGGTACCAACCACTGAAGTCAGACTAACCGGCCTATAGTTCCCACAGTTCTGCTTTGCTCCCATCTTGAACAGTGGGGTAATATTGGCAATTTGCCAATCGTCTGGAGCAACTCCAAAATGCAACCTTCCACCATCACCCTCTGCTTCCTTCCATGAAGGCAATTTTCTATTCATTTAGCTATCTCTCCTTGGATCCCATGGCAACTAACCTTCCAGAGCAGCCTACCATGTGGAACCTTGTTAAATGTTTTGTTAAAATTCATGTATACAACATGATTGAAAATTGGCTTCATAGAAGAAAGCAGAGGGTGATGGTGGAAGGTTGCTTCTTGGACTGGAGGCCTGTGCATCATGGTTCGGTGCTGGGCCTGTTTGTCATCTACATCAATGATTTGGATGAGAACATACACGGTAAGATTAGCAAGTTTGCTGATGATACAAAAATGGGTGGTTTTGCAGACAGTGAAGATGGTTGTCATAAATTACAGCAGGACCTTGATCAATTGGCCAGGTGGGCTGAGGAATGGTTGATGGAATTTAATACAGAGAAATGTGAGGTGTTGCATTCTGGGAAGTCTAACATGGGCAGGACCTACGCAGTGAATGGTAGGCCTCTGGGGAGTGTTGTAGAGCAGAGGGATCTAGGAGTACAGGTGCATGGTTCCTTGAAGGTGGAGTCGCAGGTAGATAGGGTTGTCAAAGGCATTTGGCACATTGGCCTTCATCAGTCAAAGTATTGAGCATAGAAGTTGGAAGGTCTTGTTGCAATTGTATAAGACGTCGGTGAGGCTGCATTTAGAGTATTGTGTTCAGTTCTGGGCACCATGTCTTATGGAAGATGGTGTCAAGCTGGAAAGGGTACAGAGAAGATTTATGAGGATACAGGGAGAGGTTGAGCAGGCTGAGGAGGCTGAGGCATCTCTTCCATTGTGCGCCATGGTGATCTTATAGAGGTGAATAAAATCATGAGAGGAATAGATCGGGTAGATGCATAGAGTCTCTTGCCCAGAGTAGGCAAATCGAGGACCAGAGGACATGGGTATAAGGTGAAGAGGAAAAGATTTAATAGGAATATGAGGGGTACATTTCTCACACAATGTGTGGTGGGTGTATGGAACAAGCTGCCATAGGAGGTAGTTGAGGCTGCGACTATCCTAAAATGTATGAAACAGTTAGACACCTACATTCCAAGATGGCGGCGCTGGCTTAACAGCTGCGGCCCTCTTCCTGCAGTCCGTCTGTTATTTTCTTTTTTTGTGTTCCTTTGTCCTGTTTTTAGTGAATTTTGTTTTATTAGATTGTGCGTGTGTGTGGGGGGGGGGGGGGGGGAGAAACACGTCTTTGGTCTCTTCCTTCGGGGGGGGGGGTGCGACTTTTTTCTGTCGTATTCCCCCCCGAAGGAAGAGACCAAAAACATGTTTCTCCCCCCCACCCACACACACGCTCGTCTTCGTCTCCGCCGAGGCCTAATGGCGGAGTTAGCGGCCTCGGGGCTGTGGCAGCATTCCAGCGGCAGATACAGCGGCGACCCGACCCCGGAGCTGTGGCGGCGGCAGCGGTAGCGTCCCGACCTTGGAGGCTCGGCCGCGGGCCTGGTGGCCGCGGCCCCAGTGAACGATATCGTCGGGAGCTCGCAGGTCACAGGTTGGTGACCTGTTTTTCCGGAGCAACAGCTTCATCCGCTGAACTGGAGGGCAGCAGCTTCGACCACCTCGGACCGCGGAGTTTGAACCGGCCTGTTCGCGGAGCACGGTTGAGTCGTGGGACTTACCATCACCCGGTGGGGTCACAATATCTAAAGCCTGGATCGCCTCGGCATAGAGGGAGAACAAAGAGGGAAGAGACAGAGACATTAAGACTTTGCCTTCCATCACAATGAGGTGGTGTTTGGTGAACTCAATGTGGTGGATGTTAAATTTGTGTTTATTGTGTGTTTCTGTCATTTTTTTATTATATGTATGACTGCAGGGGAACGAAATTTTGTTCAGACCGAAAGGTCTGAATGACAAATAAATTCAATTCAATGGACAGGACAGGTTATGAAGGGATATGGACCAAGGTGGGACTAATGCAGCTGGGACATGACGGTGGGTGTGGGCAAGTTGGGCCAAAGGGCCTGTTTCCATGCTGTATCACTTTATGACTGATTCCATCTGCAGCTCTGCCTTCATCATGCTTTTTGGTCACATCTTCATGTTTTCTTTCAGAACATCAGGGGGGTGAGGAGAGATGAGATAGAGGGATATGAAATTACACTAGGCATAGATAAATGGAATTAGCTGCCAGAGGATGTAGTTGAGGCAGGTACTATAACAACATTTAAAAGACATTTGGACAGGTACTTGGATAGGAAAGTTTTAGATACATATGGGCCAAACATGGTCAGGTGGGGTATCTTGGGCCGAAGGGCCTGTTCTGTTCTGTATGACTGTCTGCCAATCAGAAGCCTCCCCCTCCTGTATTTACCTATTACTGGCCAGGCTCAGTTCTTCTCCCATCCAGCTTTCGGCTCCTCCCTGCACCCCAATCAGTCTGAAGAAGGGTCCCGAAGCAAAACATCACCTATCCATTTTCTTCAAGATGCTGCCCGACTCATTGAGTTACTCCAGCACTCTTGTTTTGTAAACCAGCATCTGCAGTTGCTTCCTTCCACATTCGAAAGCTTTCCTATCCATGTACCTGACCAAGTTTCTTTTCAATTCTGTTATAGTACCTGGATCAACTACCTCCTCTGACAGCTCGTTCCATCCACCCACTCCCTGCAAATGAAAACGTTGGCCCTCAGGTTCCTATTAAATTTTGCCCATCTCACCGTAAAGCCATGTCCTCTGCTACTTGTTACCCATACCTATCTATTCTACACATGATTTTATACACCTCTATAAGTTAATTCCTCAGCCTCTTGCACTCCGAGATGTCAAGTCCTAGCTTGCATAACCTTTCCCCACAACCTCCGCCCTCGAGTCCTGGCAACATCTCGTAACTCTTCTCTGCATTCCTTCCAGCTTAATTACATCTTTCCGACAGCAGGGTGACCAAACCTGAACACAATATGCGTCTGCATGTACAACTGTGGTATAACATCCCAACTTCTGCACTCAGTCCCTGACTGATGAAGGACAATGCACCAAAAGCCTCTTTGCCACCTTATCCGTCATTGACCACTTTCAGGGAGCTATGCACCTGGACTCCTCGATCTCTCTGTTACACCACACTCCAGAGCTCCACTATTCACTGAAGGTTCTGCCCTGGTTTCACTTTCCAAAATGCAACCCGTCACATTTTTATGCTTTAAACTCCATAATCCATTCCTCAGCCCACGTGCTCAGCTAATCAAGATCCTGCTCTAATTTTTGATAACTTTGTCCACTGTCTACAATACCACCCGCTGTGGTGTCATCTGCAAACTTACTAATCATGCCTTGTACATTCTTATCCAAGTTCTTGATGTAAACCAGTTTATATAACAATAGGTCAAGCACCAATCCCTGAGGAACACCACCGGTCTTGTGCCTCCAGCCCAAAAAACAACCTCCTTCCACGACCCTTTGCTTCCTTCCATGAAGTCACCACAGTAGCCAGTAAGCTAGCTCGCCCTGGATCTAACTTTCCAGAGCTGCCTATCATGCATAACCTTATCAAAGGCCTTGCTGATGTCCAAATAGACTTGCCCTTGTCAACCTTCTGCATTATTTGTTCAAAATCCCAGGCAGATTCATAAGCTACAATTTCCTATGTACAAAACCATGCGTACTATTCCTCCTAATCCCCTACATATCCAAAACCGTATATATCTTATCTCTCAGAATACTCTCCAATAACCTCCCTATCACAGATGTTAGGCTCACTGCTCTGTAGTTCCAAAACTTTTCCTTGCAGCCCTTCTTAATAGAAGCACAGCATTAGCCACCCTGCAGTCATCCGGCACCTCGCTTGTATCTAATGATGATCCATATATCTCAGTGGTGGCACAGTGGCATAGCGGTAGGGTTGCTGCCTTACAGCACCAGAGACCTGGGTTTGATCTTGACTATGGGTGTTGTCTGTACGGAGTTTTTGTGTTCTTCCTGTGACCACATGGGTTTTCTCCGGGTGCTCCGATTTCCTCCCACATTCCAAAGATGTGCAAGGTTGTATTTGACTTCTGTAAATTGTAAACTGTGGAGGAAAAAACTAATGCACGGGTGATCATGGTCGGCTCAGACACGGCGGGCCAAAGGACCAGTTTCTGCCAAACTAAACTAACCTAGGGCTCTTGCAATTTCTTCCCTAGTGCCCATGGATATATCAATCATACCCAGGAGATTTATCGGTTCATTTGCCTTGGGATGCCTGGCACCCCCTTGATCTTAATACGGACTGTCCACCACATCTCCATTAACTGTCCCACGTTCCCTTGTCTTCATGCTTTCTTCACAGAAAACAGAGACAAACTACTCGTTGAAGATCTTACCCATCTCCTGCAACTCCACACAGATGACGTTTGGCTTCTGAAGGACTGTATTCTGTCTCTAGTTATCCTCTTTCCTTTAATGTACATCAAATCTCTTCAGATTCTCCTTAATTGCATTACCATGGGTATCTCCTGCCCCCTTATTGCCTTCCTGATTTCTCCTTAAGAATGCCCCTCAGTCCCCTAAACTGCAGGGATACATGATCTCCGATGCCTATATGTAGCCCATTGTTCCTTATTGTTCAAGAACAGAGCTTTCATTTCTCTCATTATACAGGCTTCCTTGCTCCCAAGTTCCTTGCCCATCTCTCCAACAGGAACATGCATGTTTTGAACTCACACCATTACACTTTTAAACGCATCACAATTGACGGACCACCCTTTGCCAGCCAACAACCTACTGAAATCAACTTTACCAAGTTCCTGTCTAATACCATCATATTACCCTTGTCCTAATTCAGAACTTTAACCTTTGGCTCCACATTGTCCTTGTTCAGAAATATTTTGAATTTAATAGAACTCTGGATGCTGGTCCCAAAAGGCTCATCCACCAACACTTGACTCACTTGCCCTTCCCAGTACCCTAAGAGTAAGTCAAGTTTCATCTACTGCCTTGTAGGGCCTTCTACATATTGCCGAAGGAAACTTGCCTGGACCCATAAGAACACAAGACAAAGATGAAATAGATCTTCAGCCCAACCCATTTAAGAATTCCCACAAGGTCTAAGCCTTTGGCACCATGGCAGTCCCGGTCTATATAATACCTTACAATCAGAGACAGGTGAATTTATGATGGGAAACAAGGAAATGGCAGAACAGTTAAACGAGTACTTTGGTTCCGTCTTCACTAAGGAAGACACAAACTAGAAATACAAGAGGACCGAGGATCTAGTGGAGGCAGGAACTGAAAGGAATCCACATTCGTCAGGAAATTATGTTAGGTAAACTGTTGGGACTGAATAGACAATACATGCAGGGGTAGGCCATTCAGCCCGCACCACCATTCAATGTGATCATGGCTGATCACCCCCAATGAGTACCCCGTTCCTGCCTTCTCCCCATATCCCCTGATTCCACTTTTTTTTTTTTCTTTTTTTTTGTAAGAGCCCTATCTAGCTCTCTCTTGGAAGCATCCAGAGAACCTGCCTCCACCGCCCTCCGAGGCAGAGAATTCCAGACTCACCACTCCCCGTGTGAAAAAGTGTTTCCTCATCTCCGTTCTAAATGGCTTACTCCTTATTCTTAAACTGTGGCCCCTGGTTCTGGACTCCCCCAACATCGGGAACATGTTTCCTGCCTCTAGCGTGTCCAAACCCTTAACAATCTTATATGTTCCAATGAGATCTCATCCTTCTAAACTCCAGAGTGTACAATCCCAGCTGGTCCATCTGAAGGCAGATAAATCCCCAGGGCCTGATGGTCTGCATCCCAGAGTACTCTAGGCGGTGGCCCTAGAAATCGTGGATGCATTGGTGATCATTTTCTAATGTTCTCTCTACTCTGGATCAGTTCCTGTGGACTGTAGTGTAGCCAATGTTACTCTTTTTTTAAAGAAACGGGGGAACAAGGAATTATAGACCAGTTAGCCTTCCATCGGTAATAGGGAAGATGCTGGAGTCGATTATTAAAGATCTTATAGCAGTGCATTTGGAAAGCAGTGATGCGATCGGTCAAAGTCAGCATGGATTTATGAAGGGGAAATCAGGCTTGATTAATCTACTGGAATTTTTTGAGGATGTATCAAGTAGAATGGACAAGGGAGTCAGTGAATGTGGTGCATCTGGACTTTCAAAAAGCCTTTGACAAAGTCCCACACAAGAGATTAGTGTGCAAAATTAGAGCACATGGTATTGGGGGTAGGGTATTGACATGGATAGAGAACTAGTTGGCAGACAGGAAGCAAAGCGTAGGAATTAACGGGCCCTTTTCAGAATGGCTGTCAGTGACTAGTGGGGTGCCGCAAGGCTCTGTGTTGGAACCCCAGTTATTTACAATATATATTAACGATTTTGACGAGGGAATTAAATGTGACATTTCCAAGTTTGCAAATGACACAAAGCTGGGTGACAATGTGAGCTGCTGTGGGGCTGCAGGGAGACTTGGATAGGTTGGGTGAGTGGGCAGATGCAGTATAATGTGGATAAATGTGAGGTTATCCACTTTGGTGGCAAGAACAGGAAGGCAGATTATTATCTGAATGGTGTCAGATTAGGAAAAGGGGAGGTGCAACGAGACATGGGTGTCCTTGTACATCAGTCACTGAGAGTAAGCATGCGGGTACAGCAGGCACTGAAGTAAGCTAATGGCATGTTGGCCTTCATTGCGAGAGGATTTGAATTTAGGAGCAAGGAGGTCCTGTTGCAGTTGTACAGGGCCCTGGTGAGACCGCACCTGGAGTTTTGTGTGCAATTTTGGTTTCCTAATTTGAGGAAGGACATTATTGCTATTGAGGGAGTGCAGCGTAGGTTCACCAGGTTAAGTCCCAGGATGGCGGGACTGACATACAGTACGATGAAAGAATGGGTCAACTGGGCTTGTAGTCACTGAAATTTAGAAGAATGAGAGGAGATTCTTAGAGAGACATATAAAATTCTCAAAGGATTGGACAGGCTAGATGCAGGAAAAATGTTCTTGATGTTGGGGGAATCCAGAACCAGGGGTCACAGTTTAAGTCTGAAGAAGGGTCTTGACCCAAAAAGTCACCCATTCCTTCTCTCCAGGGATGCTGCCTGTCCCATTGAGTCACTCCAGCATTTTGTGTCTACCTTTGATTTAAACCAGCATCTGCAGTTATTTCCTACACATCACAGTTTAAGAATAAGAATTTAGGACTGAGATGAGGAAATACGTTTTCACCCAGAGAGTCGTGAATCTGTGGAATTCTCAGCCACAGAAGGCAGTGGAGGCCAATTCACTGGATGTTTTCAAGAGTTAGATTTAGCTCTTAGGGCTAAAGGAATCAAGGGATATGTGGGAAAAAGCAGCAAAGGATTCTGATTTTAGATGATCAGCCGTGATAATATTGAATGGCTCGAAGGGCCTACTCCTGCACTTATTTTTCTATGTTTCTATTGAAAATGTTAAAAATCCCCTACCATGATCTCCCTGTGAGGTGCCTGTAATCTGCAAGCATATTTGTTCCTCCGATGGTTACACAAAAAGCTGGAGAAACTCAGCGGGTGCAGCAGCATCTAAGGAGCGACGGAGATAGGCGACGTTTCGGGTCAAGACCCTTCTTCAGACTGATCAGGGAAACGAGAGATATAGACAGTGATGTGAAGAGATAAAGAACAATGAATGAAAGATATGCAAAAATGTATTGATGATAAAGGAAACAGGCCATTGTAGGCTGTTTGTAGTGTGAAAATGAGAAGCTAGTGCGACTTGGGTGGGGGGGGGGGGGGGGGGGGGGGAGATGGAGAAGGAATGTCAGGGCCCCGAGGGCTGAGGGAGAGGTGGGGAGGGGGAGGGGGCAGTCTGGGTTAACAGAATTGAGAAAATTCAATGTTTAAGCCCAGAGGATGCAGACTCCCCAAGCGGAATATGAGGTGCTGTTCCTCCAACTTGCAGTGCTGCTCACTCTGGCCGTGGAGGAGGCCCAGGACCGAGAGGTTGGATATGGAATGGGAGGGGGAGTTGAAGTGCTGAGCCACCGGGAGGTCGGGTTGGTTATTGCAGACCGAGCGGAGGTGTTCGGCGAAACGATCGCCCAGCTGCTGCACCCGCTGAGTTTCTCCAGCTTTTTGTGTAACCCTCGATTCTCCAGCATCTGCAGTTCCTTCTTTAAAACTTTGTTCCTCCGATTCCAGTTGACTATTTGGGGGCCTGAAAAACATCATCAGCTTTTTAATTCATCAGTAATACCATCAGTAATGTCATCTCAAGCTACTGCCGTGATTTTCACCTTAATCAATATAGCAACCTCCTCTCCTCTTTTACCCCCATCTCTATCCTGGCAATAGCACAAATAACATGGAACATTAAGCTGCCAGTCCTGTCCCTCCCTCAGGCAGCATTCGTAATGGCTACAACATCTCCGTCACGCATACTTACCCACATCCAGAGTTTATCCGCCTTGCCAGTCTAACCTAATCATTGAAATAAATACAACTTAATCCAATAGTCCATCCACATACCCGATCCACTGAGCTTTCTTTCATCACCTCTGGTACCGGCTTCCATGGTGGTGCAGCGGTAGAGTTGCTGCCTCACAGCGCCAGAGACCCAGGTTCCATCCAGACTACAGCTGTTGTCTGTACTGAGTTTGTACGATCTCCCTGTGACTGCGTTGGTTTTTTTTCCGGTGCTCTGGTTTTTTCCCACATTCCAAAGACATGGAGGTTTGTAGGTTGTTAAAGAAGGAACTGCAGATGCTGGAGAATCGAGGGTTACACAAAAAGCTGGAGAAACTCAGCGGGTGCAGCAGCATCTAAGGAGCGAAGGAGATAGGCGACGTTTCGGGTCGAGACCCTTCTTCAGACCCTTCTTCTGCACCCGCTGAGTTTCACCAGCTTTGTGTAACCCGAGGTTTGTAGGTTAATTGGCTTCTGTAAATTGTCCCTAGTTTATAGGATAGAACTAGTGTATGGATGGAAGTTATACACTGGTCGGCGCGGACACTGTGGGCTGAAGCGCCTGGTCCCAGACTATCTCTAAATAAAACTGAACACTCACTTGCCTCACACCTGCACTAGATCCCAATCTAGTTTAAACCATCGTGAGAAGTGGTGGCAAACCTGCATATTGGTTCAGCTCTGGTTAAAATGCAACCTATGGCTCCCTCTTGTATAGGTCACCTCTGCCGTAGAAGAGATTCCACACATTCATCTGTCTGACCTTTTTGTGGCATCCAGCCCTCTCCCTCCTAATGCCAACATGCAGGGCAGCTCACAGTCAATGCAGATAAAGTCAGGCTTCTGTCAGTTCCAGGGTTACACAAAAAGCTGGAGAAACTCAGCGGGTGCAGCAGCATCTAAGGAGCGAAGGAGATAGGCGACGTTTCAGGTCGAGACCCTTCTTCAGACAGTTCCATGTTAGAGAGCTAGAGGTGCCATGGTTACCTGTATGAAACTGGGTCATTACTGCCCTCTGCTGTTCACACAGGTAGTGTGCAGCTCCTAGCTCAGCTGTTGATTGAAGTTTACAACCAGCATGTTCCAGCGAGGAGGAGGGACAAGGATGACAAATTAAGGCAACCTTGGATGACCGAAGAGGTTGTAAATTTTGGTCAAAAAGAAAAAGGGATGCATGCAAGATTTAAGGGGATTGAATCAAACAGGCCCATTTAAGTTCATTTAGTTCATTTAGACACAAAATGCTGGAACAACTCAGTGGGAGAGGCAGCATCTCTGGAGAGAAAGAATGGGCGGTGTTTCGGGTCCAGACCCTCCTGCAGACTGTCAGGGGAGAGGGAGACTAGGGGTATGTCGATGGGAAAGGTGTGAAAATGATAAATCAAAGCCGATGATGATCCAATTCCTATTAATGTTATGTCTTTGGTTAGTTCGTTAGTTTATTTCACCATAGAAACATAGAAAATAGGTGCAGGATTAGGCCATTCAGCCCTTCGAGCCTGCACCGCCATTCAATATGATCGTGGCTGATCATCCAACTCAGTATCCCATACCTGCCTTCTCTCCATACCCTCTGACCCCCTTAGCCACAAGGGCCACATCTAACTCCCTCTTAAATATAGCCAATGAACTGGCCTCAACTACCCTCTGTGGCAGAGAGTTCATGCCTTTTGTAGTGGGGGAAACTTTATCTCTTTCCTCTTTGAGATACTTTTTCAGTGTGTCTCTGTGTCTGCACTGCAACAACCAGGAGCTGGTCTCTTTGACTACACCAGGGATCAACAGCTGGAACTCAGACCACCCCGACCGGCTGGCTTCTCCAGGTTACATCAGAAATCCCCAAGGAGGAAATCCAGGGGATGCCGGGCGGGAGTACAACGACGTGCTTGGAAAAGGAGGTACAAGCCATACTTGCTTTCCATCACAATGGGGAATGTGAGATCACTGGCTCACAAGATGGATGAGCTAGCTGCACTAGTGACGACCCAGAGGGAGTACCGTGAGAGCAGTGTGATGTGTTTCACATAGACATGGCTCCACGAGGACATCCCTGAGTTCAATGCAAGTTCAGACTGTTTGGGCGGACAGGGACGGCAGGGAGAGTGGCGAGTGTAAAGGTGGGGGACTTGCTATTCCCATTAACAACAACTGGTGCCACCCTGGTTACATCATGGTTAAAGAGCGTGTGTGTAGCCCGGACATTCAACTGATGGCTGTGGGTCTCCGTCCATACTATATGTCCATGGAATTCCCACACGCCTTCGTGGTGACCGTTTACATTTGTCTGTCCGCCAACCCGCTGCGCACGCGTGACATCAAGATGGTGATAAAAGTGATTGTTGAGGGCAGGACAATGGATCTAGCTTAATTTAGTTTAGAGATACAGAGCGGGAAGAGTTCCTTCTGTCCACCGGGTTCACGCTGATCAGTGACACCCGCACACTAGGGACAATTTACAATTTTACTGAAACCATTTAACCTATAAACCTGTACCTCTTTGGAATGTGGCAGGAAACCGGAGCTCCTGGAGAAAACTCATGCAGGTCACGGGGGGGGTGGGGGACATGTTGGTCCTGAACTCTGATCAGCTTGATTTCTAACGACTCCCACAGTTCAGTCATGGACATACCCAGTAACAGCTACTCCCAAATTACTCTCTCCCTTGCCCTTTAATAATGCTGAAACTTACCCTCTGCATTTTAGTACTTTTTCCCACATCCTAATTCATAACTCCCTTAAAACATACGGAGATGTAATCACGTTTTTCCAACATGCTCTCCCACTAAAATGCCATCACCAGGCCAGGCTTGTTTCCCAATGTAAGGTCCAGTAATGTACCTCCTTTCGTTGAGCTATCCATGTACTATTGCAGGAAGCACCTGTTGGAGACACCTAACAAATTCTACCCCTGCTAAGCCTCTTGCACTCAGGACATCCCAGCCATTATAGGCGCAACACGATTGTTCTATACATTGATCTCATTCCAAGTTCATCTGCTTTACATTGAAATAATCACACTTTAGCCCATCAATCTCACCATGTTCATGAACCCATCCCTGCCTCTCCTTCCTTTCAGATGTATAGCGTTTAACCTCTGCCTTCCCACCGATCCCTGCACTCATTGACCTTCTGCTCTGGTTCCTAACCCCATCACTCTACTTTAAGTCATTCACATCACTGGCCAACTTCCTTGCAAGGATATTCCTTCCAGTTTTAGTGCAACCTCTCTTCCTTGCACTGGTGTATCTGCCCTGGAGGAAAGCCTGCTGATCCATACATCTAAAACACTCCCTCCTGAACCAGCTACTTACCCACATATTGAACTGTGTTATCTTTCTATTCCTTGCCTCACAGACCTGTGGCATGGGCTATAACCAGAGGTTTCAACCTTGGAGGTCCCGTTTTATAACCTACTGTCTCACTCCATACATTGGTACCAATATGGACTCCGACCTCTGGCTGTTCACCTCCACTCTTAGAATGTCTTATGCCCAATCAGACATATCCTTGACCGTGGCACAAGGGAGGCAACATACCATCTTGAAACCTCGCTTGTGCAACTTTAGCCCACTATCTGGGTCCTGTCCACTAGGGTCCTCAGTGTGCATTCAGTAATGCAGGCCTGTGTGATGCAGGCATGGACTGCAGACCATGTGATTTATCCATGTTTGTGTGATGATATTCTTTCAGCATTTGACAAGCAAAAACAGGCCTGTGTATAAGACAAGCAGCATGGAAAGATACAGCATAGAAACAGGCTTGTCGACCCAGCACTCGTTCACAATTTGCTATCAACGCCACACACACTAGAGGCCAATTAACCCACAAACATGCACATCTTTGGGATGTGGGAGGAAACCGAAGCTCCCGGAGGCAACCCACGCAGTCGCAGGGAGAACATACAAACTCCACACAGACAGCACACAAGGGCAGGATTGAACCTGGGTCTCTGCTGCTGCACCACTGTGCAGAATTATTGCAGAATTATAATTAATGGCCGCAAATTTCCAGCGTTGGTACATCTAAGCGGAATACTGCCAAATGGCAGGAAAGTGAATCGGAGCATGTAAAATGCCCACCCAGAATATGGTACCTGCATCTCAGTGGCACGAAGCCTCGGATCAGTAGTTCCTGGTTGTCGGATCCAGGATCCCTCTCTTCTGCTAGATTGTTACAGGGCAAGCATTCACACCAACTCCCTACTCAAGGTTGAAATTCTCCCACCCACTGCTGACCCTTCTGATACCAGTGAGCCTGAGAAAGGGAATGGCACACAAGCTGTGCCACCCTCCGAGACTGGGACCTGCCGTCCTCATTAGCAGGATCACAAAGCACTTATTCAGAGATACAGCGCGGAAACAGTTCGACCTCATCCCAGTTTTGCACCCTCTCATGACACGCTAGGGGCCAATTTACAGCTGCCAATTCACCTACAAATCCGCACATCTTTAAAATGTGGGAGAAAACTGGAGCACCCGGAGAAAACCCACATGGTCACAGGGATAAGTGAATTGAAGTGAATACATGTGACAGGTCACAATGAAATTATTTGCTTACACATCCAAGGTATACAAATAGTCACAACATAAAGGCCACTTACAAAGTTCAAGTACCCTATGCCAGGTCCTCCTTTGTTCTCTCCCTCCCCCCCCCCCCCCAGGCCGGGTCCACGTTATTCTTCCCCCTCACGGTTCCCCCTCGCCAGGTCCTCCTTTGTTCCTGGAGGCACGACCTCCGTAACGTGCAAACTCCGCACAGACAGCACTCGAGGCCAGGATTGAAACCGGGTCTCTGGTACAGCAAGGCAGCAGCTCTATCAGTTGTGCCACCGTGCCAATCCGATGATGAAGAACATGGTGATTTCAGAATTATAGTGGGCAATATCCATTCAATGACAATATCACCTTTTTTGAAATTGTTGCTGTACACACAACAGCTGTTATCGCACATTCAGTCGCCAATGTCCAAAGGGCCTTTTCAATACAACATTGCCTGGATGCAGGAAATAATTAAGGCAGACAATCAAAAAGGCAAGTGACAGCATTATGCAGCACAGAAGCAGGCCCCGACAGCCCACCTTGTCCATGTCGACCATGATGCCTATCTACATAGACCCCCTTTCACATCCAAATACATAGAACACGGGAATTCGGCCGCAAGGCCAAATCCATGCCGAACATGATATCTAAACTAATTTATTCCACCTGGTCACGACCCATGTCCCTCCATTCAGTGCATATCCAAGAGCCCATCTAAAAGTCTCGTAAATGCCAATATCACATGTGCCTCCACCACCACTCGTGGCACATCCCAGGCATCCACCTCTCTCTCTCCCCTGCCCGTCTGCTTTAAACTTTCACCCCTCACCTGAAATCCATGCCCTCTAGTATTTGACATTACCACCCTGGGAAAAACGGATTGTCTACCTGGTCTATGCCTCCCATCATTTTATATGTGTCCATCAGGTCTCCTCAGCTTTAGAGACTCCAGAGAAAACATTCCAAATGTTTGTCCAAACTCTTCTTGCATCTACCTTCTAATCAATTACATTCCTTTAGGCTGCAAAGGACCCATTTATTCTGGATTGAACCTGGTGTCTGGAGTTGTGAGGCAGAAGACTTGTGGCATGGTGGTGCAGAGCAGAGTTGCTGCCTTACAGCACCAGAGGCCCGGGTTCGATTCTGACTATCTGTACAAAGCTTGTACGTTTTCCCCGTGACTTGTGTAGGTTTTTTCCGGGACCTACGGTTTTGATCGTAGGCTAATTAGATTTGGTAAAATAGTAAATTGGCCCCAGTGCGAGTAGGATAGTGTTAGTGTGCAGGGAACGCTGGTCGGTGTGGACTCGGGGTGAAGGATCTGTTTCCGCACTATCTCTAAACTAAGCTAAGAAAGAACCTGAAGAAGGGTGTGGGAAGTCGGAGAGCCCTCCAGTGTCCCTGCACACAACACCCGTGTGATGTGCATCCAGCTACAGCTCCTTACGGACTGTGTTAGGGAACTGGAGCAGCAGCTGGATGACCTCGGGACCATCCGGGAGACCGAGGAGGTCAGAGATAGGAGTTACACTGCGATGGTCACACCAAGGCTACAGGCATAAAATAGGTGGGGGACCACCAGGAAATGGAGTAGGCAGAGAGAGCAGGGATTCTCTGTGGCCATTCCCCTGGTCAATAGGTACGCCCCTTTGGATGGTATTGGGAGGATGACAGTCAGAGAAGAGCAGAAGCAGCGGCCAGGTCTGTGGCATTGGGCCTGGTTCGGAGGCACAGCGGGGTCAGGTGAAGTCAGGCAGAGCCATAGTAAAAGGAGCCTCATTAATCAGGGGGTCAGACAGGAGATTCAGTGGCAGCGAACAGGACTCCAGGATGTTGGCCCCTGTGCCAGTACCGATGAGTCTGCACCGACTAGCGATCCCACACTATCCTAGGGGCAATTTTACATTCATACCCTACAAGACTATACGTCTTTGGAGTGTGGGAGGAAACCAAAGATCTCAGAGAAGATCCACACGGTCATGGGGAGATTCAAGATTCAAGAGAGTTTATTGTCTTGTGTCCCTGATGGGACAATGAAATTCTTGCTTTGCTTCAGCACAACAGAACATAGTAGGCATGAATACAGAACAGATCAGTGTGTCCATATACCATTATATAAATATATACACACACGAATAAATAAACAGATAAAGTGCAAAGAAACAGATAATGGGCTATTAATGTTCAGAGGGGTACACAAAAAGCTGGAGAAACTCAGCGGGTGCAGCAGCATCTAAGGAGCGAAGGAGATAGGCGACGTTTCGGGTCGAGACCCTTCTTCAGACTGGTCAGGGATCAGGGAAACGAGAGATATAAACAGTGATGTGGAGAGATAAAGAACAATGAATGAAGGATATGCAAAAAAGTATTGGTGATAAAGGAAACAGGCTATTGTAAGCATTGTAAAACTACATTGACGACTGCTTTGGTGTCACCTCCTGCACCCACGCACAGCTGACTGACTTCATCCATTTCACCACCAACTTCCATCCGGCACTCAAATATACTTGGACCATTTCCGACATTTCCCTACCATTCCTTGACCTCACCATCTCTATTGCAGGTGATACACTCCTGACTGACATCCACTACAAACCAACTGACTCCCACAGCTACCTGGACTACTCTTCCTCCCACCCTGCTTCCTGTAAGGACTCCATCCCCTATTCCCAATTCCTCCGTCTACGCCGCATCTGCTCCCAGGATGACGTGTTCCACACCAGGTCATCGCAAATGTCCTCGTTCTTCAGAGAACGGGGTTTCCCCTCCCCCACTATAGATGAGGCTCGCACCAGGATCTCCTCCATACCCCGCAACATTGCCCTCTCTCCCCATTCCCCCACTCACAACAAGGGCCGAGTCCCCCTGGTCCTCACCTTTCACCCCACCAGCCAGCGCATACAACAGATAGTCCTCTGCCAGTTTCGCCACCTCCAACGTGACCCCTCCACTCGCCACATCTTCCCATCTCCCCCCGTCTGCCTTCTGCAAAGACCGCTCCCTCCGCAACTCCCTTGTCAATTCTTCCCTTCCCTCCCACTCCACTCCTTCCCCGGGCACTTTCCCTTGCAACCGCAAGAGATGCTACACTTGTCCCTTCACCTCCCCCATCCACTCCTTTCAGGGACCCAAGCAGTCATTCCAAGTCCGACAGAGGTTCACCTGCACCTCCTCCAACCTCATCTACTGCATCCGTTGCTCCAGATGCCAACTGATCTACATCGGTGAGACCAAGCGGAGGTTGGGCGATCGTTTCGCCGAACACCTCCGCTCGGTCCGCAATAACCAACCCGACCTCCCGGTGGCTCAGCACTTTATTCCCCCTCCCACTCCTTATCCGACCTCTCGGTCCTGGGCCTCCTCCACGGCCAGAGTGATCAACACCGCAAGTTGGAGGAACAGCACCTCATATTCCGCTTGGGGAGTCTGCATCCTCTGGGCTTAAACATTGAATTTTCTCAACTCTGTTAACCCAGACTGCCTCCTCCCCACCTCTCCCTCAGCCCTCGGGCCCTGACATTCCTTCTCCATCTTCCCCCCCCCCCCGATCCCTGACCAGTCTGAAGAAGGGTCTCGACCCAAAACGTCGCCCATCTCCTTCGCTCCTTAGATGCTGCTGCACCCGCTGAGTTTCTCCAGCTTTTTGTGTAACCCTCGATTCTCCAGCATCTGCAGTTCCTTCTTTAACACTACTAATGTTCAGAGTTTTGTTTGAGTTGAGTTTAATAGCCTGATGTCTGTGGGGAAGTAGTTATTCCTGAACGTTGCAGTCTTCAGGCTCCTGTACCTTCTACCTGAAGGTAGCGGGGAGATGAGTGTGTGGCCAGGATGGTGTGGGTCCTTGATGATGCTGCCAGCCTTTTTGAGGCAGCGACTGCAATAAATCCCCTCGATGGTAGGGAGGTCAGAGCCAATGATGGACTGGGCAGTGTTTGCTACTTTTTGTAGTCTTTTCCTCTTCTGGGCGCTCAAGTTGCTGAACCAAGCCACGATGCAACCGGTCAGCAAGCTCTCTACTGTGCACCTGTAGAAGTTAGAGAGTCCTCCTTGACAAACCGACTCTCCGTAATCTTCTCAGGAAGTAGAGGCGCTGGTGAGCTTTCTTAATAATTGCATCAGTGTTCTTGGACCAGGAGAGATCTTCAGAGATGTGCACGCCCAGGAATTTGAAGCTCTTGACCCTTTCCACTATTGACCCATTGATATAAATAGGACTGTGGGTCCCCATCCTACCTCTTCCAAAGTCCACAATCAGTTCCAGCATTAAAATTTGACAAACAAGTCAATGCTGTGGTAAAAACTAGCTTCTTCCAGCTTTGGACGATAGCTAAAATAAAACAATTCCTCCAGTTTGATGGCCTCGAAAAGATCATCCACACATTTATCTCCTCCCACCTCAATTACTGCAACTCCCTTTACACTGGCATCAGCCAATCTTCCGTGTCCCACCTGCAACTGGTCCAAAACGCCGCAGCGAGACTCCTGACGGGCACCTGTAAAAGGGACCACATCACCCCGATCCTGGCCTCTCTCCACTGGCTCCCTGTGCGGTTCCAAATAAATTTCAAGATCCTCCTTTATGTCTACAAAGCCCTTAATGGGTTTGCCCCCACCCACATCAAAAGTCTGCTCACCCACCACACCACCTCCAGGTCCGTCAGATCGGCCGGCTTGGGGTTACTGGTCTAGGCATAAGCTCAGGGGCGACCGCGCCTTTGCGGTTGCAGCTCCTAGACTGTGGAACAGCATCCCTCATCCCATCAGAACTGCCCCCTCCATCGACTCTTTTAAGTCGAGACTTAAAACTCATGTTTACTCTCAAGCCTTTCTTGACGTCCTCTGAGCGAGGGCTATATGTATGTATTTATGAATGTACTTAATCTATGAACCACTGTTGTATAACGTTAGTACCTCCACCAATGTAAAGCACTTTGGTCAACGAGAGTTGTTTTTTAAATGTGCTATAGAAATAAAAGTGACTTGACTTGACTTGAGTTCCTTGGTTTTGCTGGTGTTGAGGGCCAGGTTATTGTGCTGGCACCATATGGACAGTTGCTCGATCTCTCTTCTGTACTCTGACTCGTCCCCATCAGTGATACATCCCACAATTGTGGTATCGTCAGCGAACTTGATGGAGTTCGCACTATGACCAGCTACACAGTCATGAGTATAGAGTGAGTACAGCAGGGGGCTGAGCATGTAGCCTGATTGTTATTGAGGCTGACACCTTTCCACCAATTTGAACAGACTGTGGTGTGTGAATGAGGAAGTCAAGGATCCAATTGTGGAGGGATGCGCAGAGACCCGGTTCTGCCAGTTTGGTAACCAGCTTGGAGGGGATGATTGTATTAAATGTCGAGCTGTAATCAATGAATAATAGCCTGAAATTAGTTTTTGTTGCCTAAGTGGTCCAGAGCGGAATGGAGAGCCAGCGAGATTGCATCCACTGTTGATCTGTTGTGGCGGTAAGCGAACTGCAGTGGGTCCAGGTTTTTTTCAAGGTAGGAGTTGATTTGCGCCATGATCAACCTCTCGAAGCACTTCATCACCACAGATGTTAATTCCACTGGTCGATTGTCATTGAGGCACGTCACCTTGCTCTTCTTGGGCACTGGTATAATTGATGCCCTTTTAAAGCAGGTGGGAACTTCAGACGTGAGAGGTTGAAAATGTCCGTAAAAACTCCAGCCAGTTGGTCCGCACAGGTTTTCAGAACATGACCGGGTATACCATCAGGTCCAGACGCTTTTCGAGGGTTCACCCCTCTGAAGGATTTCCTGACGTCGGCCTCTGTGACTGTGACTGAAATACCATCACAGCGAATGGGGGCTCGGTGTTCTCCCTATCAAAGCGTGTGTAAAACGCATTGAGCTCATCAGGGAGTGATGTATCGCCGACATCCGAGCTGCCTCTTGATTTCGCTATGTAGGAGGCGATTGCATTCAGGCCCCGCCACAGCTGCCGAACATCTGTCTCATCCTCCAGCTTGGAGCAGAAGTCCCTTTTGGCCTTTTTGATGGTATCTGGACTTCTTGTAGACCACTGTATCATGAGACATGAATGCCCGGTGTCTGGCCTTCAGAAGAGTGCGGATCTCAAAGTTCATCCAAGGTTTCTGATTGGGAAACACTCGGAAGGTTTTTGTACGGATGCAGTCCTCCACACATTTCTTTATGAAGTGAGTAACGACTGTGGCGTATCCGTTCAGGTCCGTTGCCGAATCCCTAAACATTGCCCAGTCTACAGACTCCAAACAGTCCTGGCATCGTTCCTCTGCCCCCACCGACCAGCTCTGTACTGTCCTCACCTCTGGGGGTGCGCTCTTCATTGCTGCCTGTAGGCAGGAAGAAGCAGCACCAGGGTATTGTCGGATTTACCAAAGTGAGAGCGAGGGATAGAGCGATAGGCATTCTTGATGGTGGTGTAGCAGTGGTCAAGGGTGTTTGGTCCTCTAGTGCAGCAGGACACATGTTGGTGGAAGTTAGGGAGCGATTTCATAAGGTTTACTTTATTGAAGTCCCCAGCTATGGTGGTAAAGGCCTCTGGGTAAGATGTCTGGTGTTTGTTGATCACTGCATGCACCTCCTCGAGTGCCAAATGGACGTCTGCCTGGAGTGGAATGTAGACCACGGAAACTCCATATAGACAGCACCCATAGTCGGGCTCGAACACAGGTCTCTGGTGGTGTAAGGCAGCAACTCTACCGCTGCCCCACCATACATACACCCACACAAAAAAAAACAATTCTTTCTTTAAGTTCAGAACCCTTGTTTCTGAATTAACAATGTCACTCTCCATCCTAACGAAGGACTCAACCATATTATGGTCATTCTTGCCCAAGGGGCCACGCACAACAAGACTGCTAACTAACCCTTCCTCATTACTCAATACCCAGTCTAGAATAGCCTGCTCTCTCGTTGGTTCCTCTACATGTTGGTTTAGAAAACTATCCCGCATACATTCCAAGAAATCCTGTTCCTCAGCACCCCTGCCAATTTGATTCACCCAATCTATATGTAGACTGAAGTCACCCATTATAACTGCACGCATTTCTAATTTCCTGTTTGATGCCATCCCCAACTCCACCACTACTGTTAGGTGGCCTGTACACAACTCCCACTCGCGTTCTCTGCCCCTTAGTGTTTCGCAGCTCTACCCATATCGATTCCACCTCCTCCAAACTAATGTCCTTCTGTGGAGTGAAGCCCCGCGTTCGATTTTTAAACTCACCGCCCAGAGACTCCTCCTCTTGCTCCAGCGGCTCTTCAATCCCTTCAATGTATCAACGCCACCCTCGGGCCATAAATCACTCCCTAATTCTTTATTTAAAACCTCTGAAAGATTTCTCAATCATTCAGATCTCTGGATACACACTGCATATTACTTGTAACGGACTTTCTGAATCGGCAGTCATATCTCGTTCCATGCAATTCCCCATCCGTTTGGACAATGGAAGCAACTCATAGGCCACTCGCACCTTCTTAACAATTCACCCCTTATCTCAATCTTCAAGACTACCAAGGTCGCTCCGGAACAATGGCCAACAATTTCCAATCTACTAATTAAATTCTTCCCCCGTTTCCCACAAATCCACACTTCCAACTCTACAATTTTAATAACCCTCAATAATCCAAAGATTAAGGTGCTCCCAGGAACAATCAAACGCGTTCCCGCAGCCCGTTTCCTATACCCAGAGCAACCTCAATCTAAACACATGCCAATGAGCTACAGACATGCAAGCAAGATGGTATACAGAAACTAAATTATACCACTTATTATTATCACACACAACCACATTCCAACATAAACCACAAGCATTCGTCTAATATCACATTCGTTAACTATACAGTTCTAAAAACACATCACAGTATATTTTACTCCCTCCTCATGGTGTGCTCGGTCAACAGAACAATCCCTCCCCCGAAACAACAATCAGAAGGATACAAACCCCTGGTCGACCAATCACGAGTCGGACTCCGATTATAACAGTCCCAATCAAACTATATTTTTATACAGCCGATTTAAACTATTTCCATAGTAATGCATCTAACATTCGAAATTTAAATCAAACGCAATACAAGGTAAACACAATGCAACAACGACAGTCTTACATATACTTATACACTACTACGAAGTTTTATTACAATACAAATTAATTTGATAAGGAATGTGCACACGTTAATGTCCAGCACCTCAATGTGAGATTCTGAATGTTAGTGAATTTAATTTGACGAATTTCAACTCGCTCAGCTCTTTGACTAATTAGTTTTTTTGTACACGATTCGACGTACGCAAATTCAAATTTTGTTCGGGTATAGAATTCTCTATGTTGATTAGAGTATTTCCGACCAATCTATACTCTAACCACCGAGTGCCCGATACCTTTACAAGTCTCCTCTCTGTCCTTCCAGAGATCTAGATACCTCAAACAGGCATGGACTTTAACCGACATAGGCTCACCCTGTCAAAAAGGCTTCTTCCTTTCCACGTGCTTGGCACCGGATGTCAGCGCGTAACCTCTTCACGCTGGCAGTCGATGCCAGTTTTTGGTGAGCAATTCCAATCTGCACCCGCAGCAATGATGCAGTGCTTAGCCGCTTAGCACTGTTACACCCAGTTTGTCTTTAAATATCCAATCAATTGACACCCAATCTGGCAGGGCCTCGAACCTCTAGTGTTTATTTTTTTATGGAATAGTTTGGTTTTTATTAGCAGCAGCAGCTACTGACTACGACCAAGTTTTACCGGCCTTTAACCCAGAGGAGAGGGTCTTTAACCCAGCCCTAGTAGGGTCTCTAACCCCAAAGGCACTTTTTCTTCCAGTGCTTGCTAGACTCTGTTCTATGATCTCGTTGGGACCCTTTCCCAAGCCCGCAAATGATCGATCTGCTCCGACTAGCAAAGTGTGAAAAACAATGCGAAAACCGCACTGTGGCGCCAATTTCTGCACTCAAGATCGGGAACAGCTCAACGCCCTTAATCGCAAGCTTGTGTTTGGGGGTCTGTTGAGATCCCGGATGAGCCCCCAATGTAAATATGCTCTTCTCAAGCTTACCCCCTCCCCCCTGTCTAGTTCAGTAAAAAACACCGACTCAAGCACTGGAACAACTAAACTTTATTTTTAGATTGAACAGCAAATTCCCCTATACCACCGCAGGTTCGATTCTTGTCTCTGCCTGGCGAAGCCCTTCATGCAAGCAGACACACTCCAAAAGGTTATGTCGTCCCAAGCGCTCCTCCAGAAGATCGACATCGATCTAAAATGGGGCTACCTTTTATAGGTCCATGAACCTTGAGGGGCCGAACGACATAGGGGTGGTCTCTTTACAGTTCAATCAAACATATTAATAACGTCAATACATTATTGACAGTTCCCCCAAACCAATTACGGAGTCTCACATACATTGTTTCTTGGAGAAGCTTCTGGAAGGAAGCTAACTAACTGAATAATGCAACATTTACCCTGGAACTCAAAACAATCCTGCCAAGGCGTAACACTTTGACCAATCAACAAACAGCAGGATAAATGTCTTGCATCATTGTTTACAATATTTACAATTCTTTGCAGCCATCCAATCATATGAATGCATTTAAGTTTGTTTGCAGAGTTTTTAAGGGGAAATGAGGAGAACTGGATCTTTTACCATCCTGCATATCTATCTGAGGCTGAGACTGGTCAGCTCCATACACAGCCTGTAAATTTCGACTGACAATTTAAGCAATTCTGACAAATGTAGGGATCCTCCATTTTATGGTGTCTTTAATTTTGTCAATATTAACATAGTCGGGAAAGTCGCTGTGTGGTGCCGTGGCTGGTGGCCACTGAGTGGAGTCTCTGTCTCCACTCCACAAACTCCCTTTCTTGGGGTCCAGTACCAACCTGAACTATCCCATAACCGCCATAGCATTACCTTTGCGACAAGCTAATTTTAACTCCTGTTGCAACTTGCACCCTATCTCCAGGCTACTGTTTAGGGGTCTGTAGATAACTTCCATTAGGGTCTTTTTTAAATTTATTTTTTTATTTTTGTTAGATGTAAGTAAAGTAGTGTGGTACCCAAGTACCCCATTAGGGTCTTTTAACCTGTACAATTTCTCAGTTTGATCCACAATGACGCTACATCTTCTGATTCCATGTCACCCCTTGCAAGGGACAGAATTTCATTCCTTACGAACAGAGCCTGTCTGTCTTTTCGATAGGACATATACCCCCGAATATTCAGTTCTCAGACCTGATCCTCTTGCAGCCATGTTTCTAAAATTCCCACAACATCATACTTGCCCATTTCCAACTTTATTTCTTATACTTCACGCATTCATATACAACACTTTTAATTCGGTGTTCCCCTCCCCTCTCACACCGGTTCCTATTTCACCTGTCCATACTTTCTTATCCTTTCTTAAACCTTCCGTCCCATTAATTCGGGAGTCTTTCGTAACTTTTCCTGTACTCGCTTCACCTTTAACTCCATCCTGATACTCCCAATTTGTCAACCCCTCTCCCTCGCTATTTAGTTTAAAACAACACGTGTAGCACTAGCAAACCTGCCTGCCAGAATGTTGGTCCCCATCCAGTTAAGGTGTAACCCGTCCCTTGTGTACAGGTCACCACTACCCCAGAAGATGTCTCAGTGGTCTATACATTAAATTTAAATCCCTGCTCCAGCCCTTCAGCCACACATTCAGATCCCCTATCTCCCTGTCCCTGCCCTCACCAGCACGAGGTACTGGAAGCAATCCAGAGATAACCACCCTAGAAGTCCTGCTTTTCAGACTTCTTCCTAACTCTCTAAACTCACGTTGCAGAACCTCATTCCTCTTCTTCCCGACGTCTTTTGTGCGCAAATGCACAACTACTTCCGGCTGCTCACCTTCCCTCTTGAGGATGGTCTAAGTCAGTCCAAGGCACCGTGAAACCTGGCACCAGGGAGGCAACAGACCTTCCTAGAGCCTCGCCTGCCGCCACAAAATCTCCTGTCCGCACCTCGCACCCACCACTGTGGCTTTGCCCGACGTCGGTCTCGCTGGTCGAGTCTCATCGCTGGGATTGGAGCCACCGACCTGTCTGCCGCTCAGACTGGAAGCGTCATCTGCCCCGACAGCTCCCAAGAGGGTGCACCTGTTTTAATTATGTACAGCCACGGGACTCCTGCACATTTACTCCTCTTTCTCATAGTCGCCCTCCTTCACTCTTCCGGTATCCTCGGTGCGACAACCTCACTGTAGGTCCTGTCCTGGAACCTCGTTTTCCCAGATGGCCCTGAGGTTATCCAGCTGCTTCTCCAGTTCTCCAATACATTCATTCACAAGCTGCACCTGGACACAATTTCTGCAGGTGTCATTTCCAGAAGCACCAGCAGTGTCCCTGACTTCCCACATCCTGCAGGAAACACACTGCTCCAACTTGTCTGCCATTCCCTCAGTGGACAAAAAAAATCACAAATTTCAAATCAAGTGTAGCTCCTTACCAAAGACTCACACTTTACTCACCAAGGCACCTCAACAAAGCCACTCCCCCTAGAGCAAGCCCAACTTTTATTTGCTATTCAATTAACTAATTAGCTAATTAAGTAGTTTGCTGCTTTAACTTCTGCAGCCAATCCCTGCACTCGTCCCTTCACCTGCCGGTCCTCTGCTGACCTTGAAGCTATATTATCCTTAACCTTCTTTGTTAATCATGGTGTGATCGTTTTAGAGGTGCAGTCAAAATGTGTGGAAGGAACTGCAGATGCTGGTTTATCACAGTTTATCACCGACGATAGACACAAAAAGCTGGAGTGACTCAGCAGGTCAGACAGCATCTCTGGAGAGAAGGTAAATCAAGTCAAAAGTCAAAAGAGTTTATTGTCATGTGTCCCTGACAGGACAATGAAAATCTTTCTTTGTATAGCACAACAGAACATAGAAGGCATTGACTACAATTCTATACATAAATACACCCATGAATTAATAAATTAATAAAGTGCAAATAACAGATGGAGGGATATTAATGTTCAGAGTTCCGAGCCAGGTTTAATAGCCTGATGGTTGTGGGGAAGTAGCTATTCCTAAACCGGGTTGTTGCAGTCTTCAGGCTCCTGTACCTTCTATCCGAAGGTAGCAGGGAGAGGAGTGTGTGGCCAGGGTGGTGTGGGTCCTTGATGATGCTGCCAGCCTTTTTGAGGCAGCGACTGTGATAAATCCCCTCGATGGAAGGAAGGTCAGAGCCGATGATGGACTGGGCAGTGTTTACTACTTTTTGTAGTCTTTTCCTCTCCAGGGCGCTCAAGTTGCCGAACCAAGCCACGATGCAACTGGCCAGCAAGCTCTCTACTGTGCACCTGTAGAAGTTAGAGAGAGTCCTCCTTGACAAACCGACTCTCCGTAATCTTCTCAGGAAGTAGAGGTGCTGATGAGCTTTCTTAATAATTGCATCTGTGTTCTCGGACCAGGAAAGATCTTCACAGATGTGCACGCCCAGGAATTTGAAGCTCTTGACCCTTTCAACCATTGACCCGTTGATATAAACAGGACTGTGGGTCCCCATCCTACTCCGTCCAAAGTCCACAATCAGTCCCTTGGTTTTGCTGGTGGTGAGGGCCAGGTTGTTGTGCTGGCGCCATTTGGACAGTTGCTCGATTTCTCTTCTATACTCTGACTCATCCCCATCAGTGATACGTCCCACAACAGTGGTGTCATCAGCGAACTTGATGATGGAGTTCACGCTATGACCAGCTACGCAGTCATGAGTATAGAGTGAGTACAGCAGGGGGTTGAGCACGCAACCCTGAGGTGCTCCCGTGCAGATTGTTATCGAGTCTGACACATTTCCACCAATACGAACAGACTGTGGTCTGTGGATGAGGAAGTCGAGGATCCAATTGCAGAGGGATGCACAGAGACCCAGTTCTGCGAGTTTGGTAACCAGCTTGGAGGGGATGATTGTGTTAAATGCCGAGCTGTAGTCAATGAATAACAGCCTGACATATGAGTTTTTGTTGTCCAAGTGGTCCAGGGCGGAGTGGAGGGCCAGCGAGATCGCGTCCACCGTTGATCTGTTGTGGCGGTAGACAAACTGCAGTGGGTCCAGGTTTTTGTCGAGGTAGGAGATGATTTGCGCCATGATCAACCTCTCGAAGCACTTCATCACCACAGGCGTTAGTGCCACAGGTCGATAGTCATTGAGGCACGTCACCTTGCTCTTCTTGGGCACCGGTATTATTGATGCCCTTTTGAAGCAGGTGGGAACCTCAGACCTCAGAAGTGACAGGTTGAAAATGTCCGTAAAAACTCCAGCCAGTTGGTCCGCACAGGTTTTTAGAACACGACCAGGCATGCCATCAGGTCCAGACGCTTTTCGAGGGTTCACCCCTCTGAAGGATTTCCTGACGTCGGCCTCTGTGACTGAGACTGAAATACCATCACAGCAAATGGGGGCTCGGGAAGGCACATCGGTGTTCTCCCTATCAAAGCGTGCGTAAAAAGCATTGAGCTCATCAGGGAGTGATGTATCGCCGACATCCGAGCTGCCTCCTGGTTTTGCCTTGTAGGAGGTGATTGCATTCAGTCCCCGCCACAGCTGCCGAACATCTGTCTCATCCTCCAGCTTGGAGCAGAACTCCCTTTTGGCCTTTTTGATGGCCTTACCAAGGTCGTATCTGGACTTCTTGTAGACCACTGTGTCATCAGACATGAATGCCCGGTGTCTGGCCTTCAGAAGAGTGCGGATCTCACAGTTCATCCAAGGTTTCTGATTGGGAAACACTCGGAAGGTTTTTGTAGGGATGCAGTCCTCCACACATTTCTTAATGAAGTCTGTAACGACTGTGGCATATTCATTCAAGTCCGTTGCCGAGTCCTTGAACATAGCCCAGTCTACAGACTCCAAACAGTCTTGTAGTTGTTCTTCTGCCCCCACCGACCAGCTCTGTACTGTCCTCACCTCTGGGGGTGCGCTCTTTAATTGCTGCCTGTAGGCAGAAAGAAGCAGCACCGCGGTATGGTCGGATTTACCGAAGTGAGGGCGAGGGATAGAGCGGTAGGCATCCTTGATGGTGGTGTAGCAGTGGTCGAGGGTGTTTGGACCTCTAGTGCAGCAGGAGACATGTTGGTGGAAGTTGGGGAGTGATTTCGTGAGGTTTGCCTTATTGAAGTCCCCAGCAATGGTGGTAAATGCCTCGGGGTAAGACGTCTGGTGTTTGTTGACCACGGCGTGCAGCTCCTCCAGTGCCAGACGAACGTCTGCCTGGGATGGGATGTAGACCGCGGTCAGGATGATGGAGGTGAATTCCCTCGGTAGGTAGAAGGGACGGCACTTCACCACCAGATGTTCGAGGTGTGGAGAGCAGGAGTTGGACAGGACTGCCACGTCTGAGCACCACGCAGAGTTGACCATGAGGCAGATGCCCCCTCCTCTCCCTTTCCCCGATGCCAGTGTACGGTCCATGCGGTGGATAGAGAACCCTTCAGGCTGGACTGCTGAGTCTGGGGAGCTAGGTATAGGTGATGTTTTGGGTCGAGACCCTTCTGTCTATCTTTTGTTAATCATAGATTGTGCCTCCTTCGTGGAATCCTGCTTTTTGATGTGGATAATGTCTTACTGAGCGTAATGCCCCTGTCCCACTTAGGAAACCTGAACGGAAACCTCTGGATACTTTGTGCCCCACCCAAGGTTTTTATGTTCTATAGAACATAGTACAAGCGGAAACTACTTTCAACCATTAGGGAGACTGACAAAAACCTCCGGGAACCGCACGGAAACCTTGGGTGGGGCGCAAAGTCTCCAAAGGTTTCCGTTCAGGTTTCCTAAGTGGGACAGGGGCTTTATAGACCAGCTGTTTTAATAACTGAGGGAGACAAAACTGCTCGAGAAACTCAGCGGGTGAGGCAGCATCTATGGAGCGAAGGAAATAGGCCTTGTTTCGGGTCGAAACCCTTCGTCAGACTGAAGGTTTTGACCCAAAACGTTGACTATTTCCTTCGCTCCATAGATGTTGCCTCACCCGCTGAGTTTCTCCAGCATTTTTGTCTACCTTTGATTTTCCAGCATCTGCAGTTCCTTCTTAAACGTTTTAATATCTGACATTGTTCCTCTATGAATTTGTCTCTTAGCTTATTTACCTGGTTCACCCCAGAAAACTATTCCCCATATCTTTATTATCTTATTTAAATTGATGGCATTTGTTCTGGAATTATGGTGTGCATCCTTAGAATGCATTTAGAATTGTACAATATTGTGTCCACTGCTGTCCAGGGGATTGTGAACAAGATCCATCATTAATTTGACAAGGTTCCACATGGTAGGCTGCTCTGGTAAGTTAGATCACATGGGATCCAATGAGATATAGCTGAATGGATAGAAAATTGGCTTCATGGATGGAAGCAGAGAGTGATGGTGGAAGGTTGCTTCTCAGACTGGAGGCCTGTGACTAGTGGTGTGCCTCAGGGTTCGGTGTTTGTCATCTACATCAATGATTTGGTTGAGAACATACAGGGCAAGATTAGCACGTTTGCAGATGAGACAAAAGTGAGTGGTTTTGTAGATAGTGAAGATTGTAGCAGGAACTTGATCGATTGGTCAGGTGGGCTGAGGATTGGTTGATGGAATTTAATACAGAGAAATGTGAGGTGCTACATTTTGGGAAGTCTAACATGCGCAGGACCTACACAGTGAATGATAGTGCTCTGGGGAGTGTTCTGGAGCAGAGGGATCTTGTAGTGCAGGTGCATTGTTCCTTGAAGGTGGAGTTGCAGGTAGATCAGGGGGTCAAAAAGGCTTTTGGCACATAGAAACATAGAACATAGAAAATAGGTGCAGGAGTAGGCCATTCGGCCCGTTGAGCCTGCACCACCATTCAATATGATCATGGCTGATCATCCAACTCAGTATCCGGTACCTGCCTTCTCTCCATACCCCCTGATCCCTTTAGCCACAAGGGCCACATCTTATTCCCTCTTAAATAAAGCCAATGAACTGGCCTCAACTACCTTCTGTGGCAGAGAATTCCAGAGACTCACCACTCACCTCATCTCGTTCCTAAAGGAATTCCCCCTTATCCTTAGACTGTGACCCCTTGTTCTGGACCTCCCCAACATCGGGAACAATCTTCCTGCATCTAGCCTATCAAACAGAGGATGAGGGGTGGTCTTATAGAGGTGTATAACATCATGAGAGAGATACATCAGGTAGATGCACAGAGCCTCTTGCCCAGAGCAGGTGAGTTGAGGACCAGAGGACATAAGTTTAAGGTGAAGGGGAAAAGTTTCAATAGGAATCCGAGGGGTAACTTTTTCACACAAAGGGTGGTGGGTGTATGGAACAGGCTGCCAGAGGAGGTAGTTGAGGCTGGGACTATTCCAACATTTTTCAGAAACAGTTAGACAGGTACATGAATATGACATGTTTGGATGGATATGGCCCAAACATGGGCAGGTGGGACGTGTAGCTGAGACATGTAGGCCGATGTGGGTATGTTGGGCCGAAGGGCCTGTTTCCACACTGTATCATTCCTCATTATGTAAACCCAAATCTAAGATAGCCCATTCCTGGGTGGACTCCACAACATACTGGTGTAATAAGCATCCCCAGCTACACTCCCCAATGTCTTCTATGATTTATTTGTCAGTTTGATTCATCCCATCAACGTGCTGATTAACATCACCTATGCTTATTGTGATTTTCACAATTCACGTGTCACTTCAAACATGCCCTTGCATTTTTTACAGTGATTTACAATTCTAGGCATGCTCGGTTTTACATATTTTCATTTACAATTCTGCGCTGGCCAGTAATATGCCTGCCAGCATCCCCCTCACTATCTTGCACACTGCCCTTACATTTTCTCCAGATTTAGTATTCTTGGAACCCTCCCCTCTCCTTATTAGTTTAAAGTTTTGTCTCCAATCCTAGTTCTGGGATTCTCCTACTTCAGGTAGAGCCCAGCCCAAAGGAACAGCCTTCCCCTTTGCCATTACTGCTGCCATGAAGCAGAACCGTTAGGGAAGTAGATACCAGCGGGGATATAAGGCTAGTTTTTGGAATGAGAATCTAGGCCGACTTCCAGCAGTTACAAGTTGGATCATTTTCATTGGTGCCCCATAGAGGGAGCTCTAACTTCACAATCCGCTCCAGGGCTCATTACTGAACCAGTCAAGAGGACTGTGAGCAATAGGGACAGGTTGAGCAGGCTGGGATTCTATTCTAGATGACTGTGAGCTATAGGGACAGGTTGAGCAGGCTGGGACTCTATTCCTTGGAGTGCAGGAGGATGAGGGGTGATCTTATAGAGGTGTACAAAATCATGAGAGGAATAGATTAGGTAGATGCACAGAGTCTCTTGCCCAGAGTAGGTGAATCGGGGACCAGAGGACATAGGTTTAAGGTGAAGGGGAAAAGATTTAATAGGAATCTAAGGTCATAAGCCATAGGAGTAGAATTAGGCCATTTGGCCCATCAAGTCTACTCCACCATTCAGTCATGGCTGATCTATCTCTCCCTCCTAACCCCATTCTCCTGCCTTCTCACCATAACCCTGACACTTTTTCACACAAACGGTGGTGGGAGTATCGAACAAGCTGCCAGTGGAGGTAGTTAAGGATGGGACTACCCCAACATTTAAGAAACGGACAAGTACATGGTTATGACAGGTTTTGAGGGATATGGACCAAACTTGGGCTGGTGGGAATAGTGTAGCTGGGACATGTTGGCCGGTGTGGACAAGTTAGAAACATAGAAAATAGGTGCAGGAGTAGGCCATTCAGCCCTTCGAGCCTGCACCACCATTTAATATGATCATGGCTGATCATCCAACTCGGTATCCTGTACCTGCCTTCTCTCCATACCCCCTGATCCCTTTTGCCACAAGGGCCACATCTAACTCCCTCTTAAATATAGCCAATGAACTGGTCTCAACTACTTTCTGTGGCAGAGAATTCCACAGATTCACCATTCTCTGTGTCTGAAAATAAATTATCATCTCGGTCCTAAAAGACTTCCCCCTTATCCTTAAACTGTGACCCCCTGTTCTGGACTTCCCCGACATCGGGAACAATCTTCCTGCATCTAGCCTGGCCAACCCCTTAAGAATTTTGTAAGTTTGTATAAGACCCCCCGTTAATCTTCTAAATTCTAGCGAGTACAAGCCGAGTCTATCCAGCACTTTCTTCATATGAAAGTCCTGCCATCCCAGGAACCTTCTCTGTACTTCCTCTATGGCAAGAATGTGTTTCCTCAGATTTGGAGACCAAAACTCTACGCAATACTCCAGGTGTGGTCTCACCAAGGCCCTGTACAATTGCAGTAGAACCTCCCTGATCCTATACTCAAATCCTTTTGCTATGAATGCTAACATACCATTTGCTTTCTTCACTGCCTGCTGCACCTGCATGCCTACTTTCAATGACTGGTCTACCATGACACCCAGGTCTCGTTGCATCTCCCCTTTTCCTAATCGGGCACCATTCAGATAATAATCGACTTTCCTGTTCTTGCCACCAAAGTGGATAACCTCACATTTATCCACATTATACTGCATCTGCCATGCATTTCCTACTCACTCAACCTATACAAGTCACCTTGCAGCCTCCTAGCATCCTCCTCGCAGCTAACACTGGCCCCCAGCTTTGTGTCATCCGCAAACCTGGAGATGTTGCATTCAGTTCCCTCGTCCAAATCATTAATATATATTGTAAATAGCTGGGGTCCCAGCACTGATCCTTGCGGTACCCCACTAGTCACTGCCTGCCATTCTGAAAAGGACATGTTTACTCCTACTCTTTGCAGGGCGGAAGGGCCTGTTTCCACACAGTATCACACCATGACTCTATAACCGCTGATAGAGGGAGAAACTCTCAGATATTCGACCAAGGTTCCCACTCTCTCTTAAACCCCCCCCCCCTTCCCCCTCTCCTTCATCCCATGGTACTTCTGGTGTCCTAAAGGGTTTTAGATACAAGGAGAGGTTGGATGGACTCTGATTGTTTTCTCTGGACCATCAGAAGTTGAGAGGAGACTTGATAGAAGTATATAGTATTTTTAGAGGGTAAGTTATGGATAGCGTAGAAAGTCAAAACCTTTTTCCCAGTGGGGAAATGTTCAGCACCAGAAGGCATGGGTGTAAGGTAAGAAAGGGGAAGAAGGTTTAATGGGGACTAGACTAAGTGGGAGTCCCATGTTCACACAGGAGGGCTGGTCCCCCAAAGCAATATTCCACATCTCCACCAATTCCAATATTGGTGGCCACTGAGGGGGTAGGGGGGGGGGGTGTTCTGGAGCGCTAGTATGGGTGTTGTGGGCCAAAGGGACTGGTTTCCAGAGGGGTCATATGGACATTGTGGGCCGAATGGATTCTTGGGCTGGCAGCTCAGTTACTCAGGCCTGGTGGGCTGGCAGCTCAGTCACTCAGGGCTGGTGGGCTGGCAGTTCGGTCAAACAGGCTGGTGGGCTGGAATTTCACACACTCATGGCTGGTGGGCTGGCAGTTGACTGACTCTCAACTGTTGGGCTGGCCGTTGACTCACAGCAGGTGGGCTGGCAGTTATAAACATAGAAACATAGAAAATAGGTGCAGGAGGAGGCCATTCGACCCTTCGAGCCAGCAACGCCATTCATTGTGATCATGGCTGATCGCCCCCAATCAATAACCCATGCCTGTCTTCTCCCCATGTCTCTTGATTTCACTAGCCCCTAGAGCTCTATCCAACGCTCTCTAATTCCATCCAGTGACTTGGCCTCCACTGCCCTGTGTGGCAGGGAATTCCACAAATTCACAACTCTCTGGGTGAAAACATTTTTTCTCACCTCAGTCTTAAATGGCTTCCCCTTTATTATAAGACTGTGGCCCCTGGTTCTGGACTCGCCCAACATTGGGAACATTTTTCCGGCATCTAGCTTGTCCAGTCCTTTTGCTATGAGAATGTAGGGTGACTTGGACAAGTTGGGTGAGTGGGCACATGCATGGCAGATGCAGTTTAATGTGGATAAATGTGAGGTTATCCACTTTGGTAGAAAAAGGCAGATTATTATCTGAGTAAGTAAGTGAGTAAGTTAGTTTATTGGCCAAGTATTCACATACAAGGAATTTGCCTTGGTGCTCCGCCCACAAGTAACAACATGACATACAGTGACAGTTACAAATGACTACAAAAACACTAAACATAAATGGTGTCAAATTGGGAAGTACAATGGGATCTGGGTGTCCTTGTTCATCAGTCAATGAAAGTAAGCATGCAGGTACAGCAGGCAGTGAAGTAAGCAAATGGCATGTTGGCCTTCATGACAAGATGAGTTGTGTGTGGGAGCAAAGAGGTCCTTCTGCAGTTGTACAGGGCTCTAGTGAGACCACACCTGGAGTATTGTGTGCAGTTTTGGTCTCCAAATTTGAGGAAGGACATTCTTGCTATTGATGGAGTGCAGCGGAGGTTCACAAAGTTAATTCCCGGGATGGCGAGACTGTCATATGCTGAGAGAATGAAGCAACTCGGCTTGTATACTCTGGAATTTAGAAGGATGAGATGGGATCTTATTGAAATATATAAGATTACCAGGCTGTGGGACCCATTGGGTCCCAGCATCACACGGGAGGGCTGGTCTCCCAATGCCATATTCCACCTCTCCACCAATTCCAATATTGGTGGCCAGTGGGGTTTTGGGGGGGGGGGGGGTGGACTTTCTGGGGTGCTAGTATGGGTGTTGTGGGCTGAAGGGACTGGTTTCCAGAAGGCTAGTATGGTCATTGTGGGCCAAATGGATTCTTGGGCTGGCGGCTCAGTCACTCAAGCCTGTTGTGCTGGCTGCTCACTCACTCACAGCTGGTGGGCTGGCAGTTGACTCACGGCTATTCCTTGAAATTCCATTTCAGGCAGGGTGCAAGGCCACCAAATTTAAGTGCAGTTTCTTACCACTTCAAGTAGGGTGCAAGGCCACCAAATTCAAGTGCAGTTTCAGACCATTACAAGCAGGGTGCAAGGCCACTATAGTCAGCGAGTCATGACCTCTCCCTCCTCCATCTTGCAGAGACTCAGCCATGCCCACACTTCTGGGTTTTATAGTCCCTCCTCCCTGCCACCAGAAAGGATGTGGCCTTCATGGTGTGATTGACAGGAGAGAGAATCTCAACATTTTTTAAACACTAATAACTCTTTTATCTTTCATCGATGGGAAAAATCCTCAGCACCCGATGAGCAGAGGGGGACTGAGTAAGATGGCCAAAAATCACAGCCATATGTGGTAGCATTTCTTCTAAAATCAATATAAAGCGCAAACAGGAAGTGGTCAAGATTAGACTTTTAATTATATAGAAAGCAAGGCAACTTTAATTAGGCAAGGCAACTTTAATTAGGCAAGGCAACTTTAATTAGGCAATACAGCTTTAGCATTGCCAAACCAAAGACAACACAGCTTTAGCATTTCCAAACCAAAGACAACACAGCTTTAGGATTTCCAATCTATATTTTCAAACCACATTAAGGGCACTGACAGGTCAGTAAAGCCATTCACAGTTTAGTAGACATATGTTCAGTGTTATTCACAGCTCAGACTGAGAGATGTGACCCTCTCGCTCCCCTATCTTGCAGAGACTGACTGAGGCACTCAACACTTCCGGGTTTTATAGTCCCTCCGGAAGGGGCATGACCTTCAGGAGAGAGAATCTCACCATTTTTTAATCACTAATAACTCTTTTATTTTTAATCGATGGGAAAAATCCTCTGTCCTGTGCAGCGGAGGGGGACTCTGAGTAAGATGGCCAAACATCACAGCTGTAAGTGGCAGCGTTTTTTCTAAAATCAACAGGAAGTGGTCAAGATCAGCCTTTTAGTAATATAGATTAAAGTTGGACCCGTAGAGGCAGGAAACATGTTCCCGATGTTGGGAGACTCCAGAACCAGGGGCCTCGGTTTAAGAATAAGGAATAAGCCATTTAGAACGGAGATGAGGAAACACTTTTTCACACAGAGAGTTGTGAGTCTGTGGAATTCTCTGTCTCAGACGGCGGTGGAGGCCGGTTCTCTGGATACTTTCATGAGAGAGCTAGATGGGCCTCTTAAAGATAGTGGAGTCAGGGGATGTGGGGAGAAGGCAGGAACAGGGTACTGGAGATGATCAGCCATGATCACATTGAATGGCGGTGCTGTCTCGAAGGGCCATATGGCCTACTCCTGCACCTATTGTCTATTGTCTAAGGGTTCACTCATCCCTTCCCACACAAACCATCCCCTCCCCAGATACTTTCCTCTGGAACCACCATGGATGTAACTCTTGTCCCTAGACCGAATATTAGTGCTCAGTCCAACAATACCCGCTGGAACTTCTGGTTGCGAACCATTTTAATTCCCCTTTGTATTCCCATACAGACCTGGACCTCCTCCATCTCTTTTAAGTAACATGTGTAAGAACGAACTGCAGATGCTGTTTTACACCAAAGCTACACACAAAATGCTGGAGCAACTCAGCAGGACGGGCAGCATCTCTGGAGAGAAGGAATGGGTGACATATTGGTTCATCACAACCCACAAGATTGTCTCCCACTCCTGAGATAGTCCTTCTTTTATGTAACATCCCCCTTCTGCCTTTCTGTTTCTTGTCCTCCCACAGGTGCCCACCCATTTCTCCCACTAGCCTGTAGCCTTGTCCCCCTGCCTCCCCCCCCCCCCCCCCCCCCGCCATGCTCTTCATTCACCCCCATCAATGTCATTCCCTCTGGCTTGATATTTCACTCTTATTCTCCTTATCTGACATCCTTTTCAGCCCTCACATGTGTCCACCCATCTGCCAATCAAAGCCCCTCTCTTGTAGCCACTGATCTATATCCTTCCCCACCTCTTTTCCCACTTCCTTTCCCCTATTACAATCAGTCTGAGGTAGGCTCGCAACCTGTAATGCCATCTATCCATTTCTTCCACAGATGCTACGGTAACGAGTTGAGTTTCTCCAGCACTTTGTGTTTTATGCAAGATTTCAGCAGCTACTGTTGCTTTTGTCTCCATTCTAAACTGAATTTGCTAACTGATGAAGTACAAGGGGCCAAAATCACGATACTTCCCCCACATCTAACTGTGATGCCACTTTTTGGTATCTATGTATTTATACTCCTGGATCCAACTACTCTACACCACTCCCCAGAGCCATACCCTTCACAATGAAGGTCCTGCCCTGGTTTGTCTTCTCAAAATGCTACACATCACACTTGTTTGAATTAGACTTCATTTGCGATTCCTCGGTCCATGTGCCCAGCTGATCAACTTCTTGATAACTATCTGCAGGATCCATCATATCACCTATTTCTGTTTCATCTGCAAAATAATTAATCGTGCCTTGTACATTCTCATCCAAATTGTTGATCTAGATGACAAATTGCATTGGGCCTACACCCATACCTGCAGCACACCACAAGTCACAGGCATCCAGTTTGCCAAACAACCTTCCTCCACCACCTTCTATTTCCTACCAGTGTCCAGTGCAGTAGCTGTATCCAGTTCTCTCCCTGGATCCCATGCAATCTAACCTTCCAGAGTAGACCACCATGTGAAACCTTATCAAAGGCCTCGGTGAAGTTCATATAAACTACATGTACAGTCTTGCCCACATGAACCTTCTTGGATATGTCTTCTAAAAAATGTATCAAATTTATGAAAACACGATGGCCCACACATAAAACAATTTCCCTAACCAACCTGCCTTTCCAAATATTAGTTTAGAGACCATATAACCATATAACCATATAACAATTACAGCATGGAAACAGGCCTTCTCGGCCCTTCCAGTCCGTGCCGACCATTTATTTTCCCCTAGTCCCATCTACCTGCACTCAGACCATACCCCTCCATTCCCTTCCCGTCCATATACCTATCCACTTTACTTTTAAATGTTAAAATCGATCCTGCCTCCACCACTTCTGCAGGAAGATCATTCCACACAGCCACCACTCTCTGAGTAAAGAAGTTCCCCCTCATGTTACCCCTAAACTTCTGTCCCTTAATTCTCATGTCATGCCCTCTTGTTTGAATCTTCCCTACCCTCAATGGGAAAAGCTTCTCCACGTCAACTCTGTCTATCCCTTTCATCATTTTAAAGACCTCAATCAAGTCCCCCCTTAACCTTCTGCGCTCCAAAGAATAAAGACCTAACTTGTTCAACCTTTCTCTGTAACTTAGTTGCTGGAACCCAGGCAACATTCTAGTAAATCTCCTCTGTACTCTCTCTATTTTGTTGACATCCTTCCTATAGTTAGGCGACCAAAATTGTACACCATACTCCAGAATTGGTCTCACCAATGCCTTGTACAATTTTAACATTACTTCCCTACTCCTATATTCAATGCTCTGACACAGCGCGGAAAAAACCCTCGCAGGTCGCAGGGAGAACGCACAAACTCTGAGCGGACAGCACCCGTAGTCCGGATCAAACCCAGGTCTCCGGCGCTGTATTCGCTGTAAGGCAGCAACTCTACCGCTGCGCCACCGTGACCGCCCTATATCTGCATATGTGTATATCTTCTCCCTCAGGATCCTCTACCATAATTACATACCACGGATATTCAGCTTTCTTAAGTTTTTAAGTACTTAAGTTTTTATCAGAGATTTTTCACAGAGATATACAAAATAGTGCAACACCAACACCATAAATAATATAATATAAGAAAAGCAACAAACCAAAAAATATATATGTAAATAGGAGAAATAGATAGATAGATAGATAGATAGATAGATAGATAGATAGATAGATAGATAGATAGATAGATAGATAGATAGATAGATAGATAGATAGATAGATAGATAGATAGAATGACACCGCGTGGCACACTTACCAAATAAAAAAGTTACATTGATTAGTTATCTGGAGATATTTCAATATTCGCACCTTCTAGTTCTATATAGATACCATCTAGTTCTGTATAACACAGTCGTCCCATATCTAGCTTGGTATTTATCTAGTTGGTGTCATGGCTCAAATAAACGCTCCATTTTTCCCAGATCTTCTCAAATGAATTCTCCTTGACTCTCAAGGAATATGTCAGTTTCTCCTTAGTAAAGATGTCTCGCACAATTTCTAACCACTGTTCTTGTTTGGACTTTTTTCATTAAGCCACTGCCTGGTAATGTCCTTCTTACTTGCTGCAAGCAAAACATGAATCAAATAAGTATCTTCTATCTTTACAATAACTTTAATGTGCCCCAGATACATTACAGGGCAGGTATTTGGGATTTTATAACACAAGATATTTTTAACAACTGCATTAACATTTTCCCAGTATGGCCTTATCTTTACACAGTTCCAGAAAATATGCGAGTGGTCGCTTCCAACAGTGTTGTTGTACAGCAAGTTGTCTGCTTTCTATTTTGGGTGTTATAAAAAAACAAGTTCGATTCTTCCAGCATAATTCTCTCTATACTAGTGAGCTTGTGGATGAACATTGTGTTTCACACATTTGATACCATTCTTCTTCTGTTATTTGAATTTTTAACTCTTCTTCCCATTTTGTTTTTATGTGGAGCATTGATTCTCCCCCGCTTCCCACCAGAGCTTTCTGTTTGTATGCATCCACAATCACCTTGATCACATTATTTGAAGTTTCATCTAGTCTCGGCCATATCTCTTTTGTAAAGTAGTCTCTTAATTGCAAGTATCTAAAAAAATCTTTGTTTTCGAGACCAGACCGGCTGTAAATCTAGGAAGCTCATAAGCTCGCCAATTTCTGAAACTGTATACATTGCCGTTATGCCTTTTTGTGCCCATTCCTTGAATCTTGAATCATACACCCCTGGCTTAAACTTTGAGTCATATGTGAACCACTTCAATTCATGAACCCCCCTTTTTAATTTGCATTTTTCCACTATAACATTTCATATTTCTAACGGAAATGCTACTGTTGGATCCATAGCATGTCTCAAAGCCCCTCTCAGATGTTTGTCTCCCACCAAATTCTGGGTCTGGTAACCCTGTTTCTATTTCTTTCCATCGAGACTCATAATCAGGTCTACACCAACACGTCAGAGCTCTGAGTTGAGCTGCATAAACATCAGATTTGGTAAAGCCATTCCACCCTTGCTTTTCGCAGGTTGAAATGTTATTAGTTTTATTCTTGGTTTTTTGCTATTCCAAATGAATCTAGGGATCATCTCATCCCAGGCTATGAATTTGTCTCTGGGAACATTAATAGGGTGAGATTGGAATAAATATAATAGTTTAGGTAGGATATTCATTTTTACCATTTGTATTCTGGTACTGAAGTCTAGAGGAAGGGTAGACCACCTTTCAACATCCTTTTTGATGTTTTCTTCAATTTTGTTATAATTAGTTTCAAGCGTGTTGGAAAGTGGTTTGGTTATAGTTACACCAAGATACTGCATCGTTTTTGAACTCCATTTCAGATTATATGCATCTGTGATTTGTTGGGATGGAGAATAATTGAATGAAAGAATTTGTGTTTTTGTTATATTCAGTTTATACCCTGAATAGTATCCATATGTTTCAAGTAGGTTCATTAGATTTGGGAGACATATATCTGGTCGTTCAATTAAAAAAATGACATCATCAGCGGAAGGCCAATGATATGTTCTTTCCCCCCCTATTTTGACCCCCTGCAGGTCTTCGCTCTGCCTTATTGCTTGTGCTAAGAGAGTAGGAGAAAGACAGCATCCTTGTTTTGTGACCCTCTCTAACGGGATCCTTTTTGATAGGTTTCCATTTACCTTAATCCTAGCTGTAGGCTCCTGATATATTGTTTTAGTACACCAAATTGCACCTTCATTTAAAACAAATCTCCTTAGTACTTCATATAAAAATACCCAACTAACACTATCAAACACTTTTTCTGCATCCAAACTCACCAGGACCATGTTTGTATCCTTTTTTTGAGCATTATCCACAATGTTCGTCTAATAGTGTCCTGTGTTAGGCACCCCCTAAAAAATCCAGTTTGGTCTTCATTAATCAGATCTGGTACAAAAGTCTCCAGTCTTTTGCAAATGATTGAGTTAAATAGTTTGTAGTCTACTAAGGGACTGGTGCAGAGGGCAGGGATTCAAGTTTCTGGATCATTGGGACCTCTTTTGGGGAAGGTGACCTCTACAAAAAGGACAGGTTGCACTTGAACCCGAAGGGGACCAATATCCTGGCGGGGAGATTTGCAAAGACTACTGGGGAGACTTTAAACTAGAATGGTTGGGGGGACGGACTCAAATAGAGAAAGCTAGTAGACAGTGTGTGAGGCAGGAGGCAGAGAAGGGACGCACTCAGACAGAACATGTAGGAGGGAAAGAAGAAAAAATAAATAAACAGAGAATAAGAGGTGGTGGGTTTCTTAAATGTGTGAGCAGATAGACAGAGGGGTGTAAAATGAGAGTAGAAGCAATAGGTAGCAAGGTGAAAAGTAAAAATGGCAGGCAGACAAATCCAGGGCAAAAATCAAAAAGGGCCACTTTTCAACATAATTTTATAAGGGGTAAGAGTGTTGTAAAAACAAGCCTGAAGGCTTTGCAAGGAGCATTCGTAATAAGGTAGATGAGTTGAATGTGCAGATAGCTATTAATGACTATGATATAGTTGGGATCATGGAGACATGGCTCCAGGGTGACCAAGGCTGGGGGCTGAACATCCAGGGATATTCAATATTCAGGAGGGATAGACAGAAAGGAAAAGGAGGTGGGGTAGCGTTGCTGGTTAGAGAGGAGATTAACGCAATAGAAAGGAAGGACATTAGCTTGGAGGATGTGGAATCGATATGGGTGGAGCTGCGAAACATTAAGGGGTGGAAAACGCTAGTGGGAGCTGTGTGCAGGCCACCTAACAGTGGTAGTGGAGTTGGGGATGGCATCAAACAGGAAATTAGAAATGCGTGCAACAAAGGTAAAACAGTTATAATGGGTGACTTCAATCTACATATTGATTGGGTGAATCAAATTGGCAGGGGTGCTGAGGAAGAGGATTTCTTGGAATGTATGCGGGATAGTTTTCTAATACAACATGTAGAGGAACTAACGAGAGAGCAGGCTATTCTAGACTGGGTATTGAGTAATGAGGAAGGGTTAGTTAGCAGTCTTGTTGTGCGTGGCCCCTTGAGCAAGAGTGACCATAATATGGTTGAGTTCTTCATTAGGATGGAGAGTAACATAATTAATTCGGAAAAAAAGGTTCCAAACTTAAAGAAAGGTAACTTTGAGGGTATGAGACATGAATTGGCCAAGATAGACTGGCAATTGATTCTTAAAGGGTTGACGGTGGATGTGCAATGGAAGGTATTTAAAGGCTGCATGGATGAACTTCAACAATTGTTCATCCCAGTTTGACAAAATAATAAATCAGGGAAGGTAGTGCATCCGTGGATAACAAGGGAAATCAGGGATAGTATCAAAACAAAAGATGAAGCATTCAAATTAGCCAGAAAAAGCAGCCTATAAGAGGACTGGGAGAAATTCAGAGTCCAGCAGAGGAAGACAAAGGGCTTAATTAGGAAAGGGAAAATAGATGATGAAAGAAAACTGGCAGGGAACATAAAAATTGACTGCTCCAGTATGAATCCAACCGCAGCTCCAATCGTTCAATGCAGACTGCCAGGAGCTGCAGCTGGACACACTTCCTGCAAACGTAGTCACCAGGGACACCGACCATATCCCTGATCTCCCACAAACCATGGGGCCAATCTCAACTGACATGCTTGCTCCAAAATTAAATCAACTCACTCACACTATAAAAATCTTAATCCTTTAAACTAACCTTTACTAAAAAGCACTGTACCCTTAGCTCACTGTACCCTTAGCTCACTGTACCCTTAGCTCACTGTACCCTTAGCTCACTGTACCCTTAGCTCACTGTACCCTTAGCTCACTGTACCCTTAGCTCACTGTACCCTTAGCTCACTGTACCCTTAGCTCACTGTACCCTTAGCTCGCTGTACCCTTAGCTCGCTGTACCCTTAGCTCGCTGTACCCTTAGCTCACTGTACCCTTAGCTCACTGAACCCTTAACCAGAAAGCAGAAATACAAACCTGGGGTTGCTCCCAATCAGCTGGTTCCTCCAGTCTGCTTCCACCAATCAGCGGCTTGTGCTTGGCAGGTCGAGTGAGTTAAGAAAACTTCTCTTTGTCCTTTTGTCAGCTGATGGTGGTTTGGAATGGAGTTTCTTATAGTATTCCTCAAATATTATTTCTATCTCATCTGGCTCATGTGATAATTGATTGGTTTTAGGATCTCTTATTTTATGAATTGTATTAGAGGCCTGCTGTTTCTGCAGGCATCTGGCCAGGAGTCAAGTTGCTTTTGGACCTGCTTCATAATAGTTTACAAATCTTGCCCTTTTTTCCATATCTCCCCTGAGGATCTAATCTATCTCCCCCCTTATTTCCTTAATCTGTTTTAGTAACAACTGATCCTGTGTGTTCTCCAATTTTCTCCAATTCTTTCAATTTTTCTACTTTATATTCATATATAGCTAGCCGGGCCTTATTTTGTGATGGTCAGGGTGATCAGCTTTCCACGTATAACTATCTTCATAGCATCCCACAGTATTACAGGATCCACATCCCCATTATCATTCTCTTCACTGTATCATTTTATCTCTTCCCTCATCTGTACCACATTTGCCTGAATATTATTATTGCCTTTATAGGCAGTGGCTTTTAAATATCTTGAAAACCGCGCATGCTCAGATTATTCTCTCCCCGGCAAGCTGTCAGTCGGCTTTTAAAAATCGTGGAAACCACACATTCGCAGATTGTTCTCTCGACTTTTATCAAGTAATTAGTGTTCAATAGGTCCTGTCTCTTAATAACGTATTTAAAAACATACAGCTCAAAGAAATTTACTTTTCATATTATTTCTTCACAAAAACCATTCTTCTCTCGTTGTTTCCTGTTGTACATAGATGTTTTAAATGTTCTAATTATTTTTGTTCCTTCGCGCTGTTGCAGTTCTTTAGGTTGCGGCGTTAGTCTGCCATTTTTAATTATTTTGGTCTTTTCCTCGTAAATTTGCTTCAAGAAACTCTTCATGTAATCATTATCCATCTTTGACAAACCCGCCAAGAAACGTGTGCAGTGCGCATGCGCAGTAGGCTGGTGCACATGCGCAGTGCAGCACATGCACGCAGTCCACGGTGTAAAGGCAGAATTTCAGCTGCCTTTACGGACCGTTCCCACTGATGCTTGAAGCATCGTCGACGGCACATGAGTAGCTCATACTTCCGCGGTTTAAATGTACTGTGGATGAAAGGCACGGAAGAATTATGCCTAATTCTCCCATGCCTTTACTATTTTTGACCATTTTATATATTTTTAATATATATTTTATATATATTATATATGAAATAATGACCATTTTATAATTTTATTCAGGGTAGGCACTGCCTACCTTGCCTACCCTGACGGCACGTGCCAGATTCATGTGTACTGTCAAGCTGATTGTGCTGTGATCAGATATATCTGCCACCCCGATTGTACACTCTGTGATCCTGTGGCTTTTACCCGTATTCATTAAAAAGTAGTCAATCCTGGAGCAGACTGAGTGAGGTACTGAATAGTGTGAGTAATCCCTTTCTAAATGGTGAAATTCTCTCCAAACATCAATTAGGCCCATTTCCTGCACTAATGTGTTAATAAACTTTGTCAGATGCATCTTGGTTTTTTTTTGGCATGTTGTGTCCAAATTATGATTAATGAGCACATTGAAGTCCCCTCCACATATCAAATTATCTTCAGTTTCTAAAGCAATAATGTCAAACAGAGTTTTGAAAAACCATTTGGTACTCTCTGGGGGGGGGGTGGGGGGCATATACATTGATCAGTGTTACCACTTTGTTTTCCAGCTTTCCTTTAACTAATACATACCTTCCCTCTTTGTCCCTGACTTCTTTATGGCATTCAAATTGGACTGCATTTGTGATAAGGATAGCCACTAACCTCTTTTGGCTAGAAACATAGAAAATAGGTGCAGGAGGAGGCCATTCTGCCTGAGCTAGCACCGCCATTCATTGTGATCATGGCTGATCATCCACAGCCAAATTTCTAAAGCCAATGCGTTTTAATTTCCATGTTCTTGTTGAGGCAGGTGGGTTTCTTGTAAAAATAGTACCCGAGCCTTTTCTTTTTTTCAGTTAGTCAGGACCTTGCTCCTTTTAACTGGATTATTCATCCCATTACATTGAATTATAGTAATATGTGACATTTAATTTACCTAATCCTGTATTGCATTCATAAATCTCCAGATAACTTGGAACTGTGCAGGCCTGAACATCTGGACAACATGTGCTAAATAAAGAACATTTTAAAAAAGAGAAAACAGTTGACGTCCAAGTAAGGGTGATTCCACCGTTCAAAATCCAACGACAACAAAAAAATGTTCTGATACTTGAAATTACACCGCACGTCATCACACCACGTCACGCCGCCCCACCGCTGCATCATGTAGCAATGTTACAAAATTTTGAGATTTGAAAAATTAAGTCTGCAATTTATCCCACCAGATAAAGCATAAAAAGAAGTTTAATTTGACACCTAATTCACTTTCATATCTTCAGTATTAAGAAAGTTATGACCATTTTCATACTCAGAAATTAGCATCTTGTTCCCCATTGCTTTTCAATTGACTTAACTCAAAAGCTGTGATCTAGAACAGTTAAATGCCCATAACTTTCTTAAATATTAAGAGAACTCAATGAAATTTTCAGTTATTATAGATTGAAGCATTCTGAAACAAATATGAAACAATCTTACTTGGATGACCTGAAATTAAAGCATATAATTAGTTAGTTATCTAATTGTAGCTAATTACAAAATTCAATGAGTAGATCTAAACATCTACCCATTTCTTAAGAAAAGATAAACTTTTTTTAAATTGCCTAAGTGTCCAAATAACATTCACACAATAATCCACAATATAACATAATTTTTTAATCTAATTTTCATGAATTTCTGGGCCAAATGAAAGGAATTTAGTGTTTAATGCCTGTAAATTAGTGGCCATTTAAATCAACTAGCGAGTGGGTTTTAGTGGAATGCGTTGGATTAGAACGTTGTGGTTTGCGGTGAAGTCGGGAGGAAAAATACTGTTGGTTCATACATTTTTTTGGACCCCATTTCGCAACATGGAAATATGATTAAAGCCTCCATAAAAACCAACTTTTAATATAAAAATAAACTGTACCTTTTTTTTCTCCCCTACGCAAAATCCTTCCCGTTGTCAGAGCTCACGGCTTTTGAAGGTGATTTTTAAATTACTCTAGTTAATAAATAATCTAGCGTAATTTAAAAATACCTTCACGAACTAAATGTCGGAGCGATTTTTCTTCCGCAACGAAATCGCCCAACATGGATTGATTTTCCCAGTCTGCAGAAAAACGGCACTTTAAGCCCGCCCCACTCTGAAAGGCGCCAAAGTCACGCACACGGGGAGCGGCAGAGCTGCAGCGCTGCTCAAGGTAAGTTTTGTAACATACCTACATCATGCCGCCGCACCGCTACATCACGCCGCCTCACCACTGCGTCACTGCTGCATCACGCCACGTCACGCCGCAAAGTGACCTGATACTTTGTCAGTCAATGACGCCGGCACTCGCCTAAAAAATCACCAAGTGGGACAAGCCCTTAACACTGCTCTAAACTGACACATTCCACTATTGTACTTTCGCACACACATGTGCCCCTCCCTCATAACAACAGCAGCAGTAGGCTGCTGCCTCCCAGGGTGGTACATTGTCCACCAAGCTCTCATTCCCTCCCTATATCAGGATGAGTCAGAAGGGAATACGTAACTGTGTGACAGATGTGGTGGTGAGGAAGTGAGAATTCACTTCCTTTCCCTGTGATGCTCTCACCTGCATCTGCTGAACTGCTGATTTATTTGCCCAGGCCACTACCCTATCATCACTTGCCCCATTGTGACTATTATCAGTATTAACCAGAGTCTGAGGCCTGTTTTGGAGCGGGTGCGCATTTGCAGTGTGATGTGTGAATCCGGGTTGTTTTTCCATGCAGTTTCATGGTGGTGTGTGTAGTCAGTAGCACCTGGAACAGTTCTTCCCGCGTAAAACCGTATGGTTCTTGTAGCTTCTTCATGCAGACACAAACTCCAGGGACGATTTGGTGAGTCACCCCAAGCTGCAAATACCTGATGGGAAGCAGAACTGACAGCTTTTCTTGGACCATGACAGTATTTTAATGACAATTAAAACACAAAGTACATGCTATAACACCTGTATTAGTGCCCAACTGTGCCGATGACACACAACTTTATATCGCAGTGTCACCACATGACCATAGTCCCCTACACTGAGTCAGTGTGTCAAACAAATCAATGAGTGGATGAACCAGAACTTCCTCCAGCTCAATGCAAATAAGACAGAAATTATTGTCTTTGGTCCCAAAATAACAAGGGTAGAGATGAGTGCTCAACTTGACTCAATCGCACTGAAAACCACAGACAAAGCCAGAAACCTTGGTGTAGTTATGGACTCGGATTTGAATTTTAACAACCATATAAAGACCATTACCAAATCTGCCTATTACCATCTAAAAAAACATTGCAAGAATCAAGGGATTTCTGTCCAAAGAAGACACTGAAAAACGTGTTCATGCATATATCTTCAGTAGGTTAGATTATTGCAATGGCATCTTTACAGGTCTCAGTAAAAAAGCAATTAAACAACTGCAGCTTATCCAGAATGCCGCTGCCAGAGTCTTGACCAACACCAAGAAAATGGACCACATTACACCTGTCCTTAAATCTTTGCACTGGCTCCCTGTGTGTAAAAGGATAGATTTTAAAATTCTGTTACTGGCTTACAAGGCACTGAATGGTCTGGGTCCAAAATACATCTCTGACCTTCTTGTTGTATATGAGGCACCTAGACTCCTCAGGTCTTCAGGGACAGGTTTACTCTGTGTTCCCAGGGTCAGAGCTAAAAAGGCTGAAGCAGCGTTCAGTTTTTATGCTCCACACCTGTGGAACAAGCTCCCTGAACACCTGAGGTGTGCACATACTGTAAGCTCATTTAAATCAGGCCTAAAAACACTGTTGTTTACTGTAGCTTTTCCATAACCCAACATACAGGTAATCTTAACCTTCTGATCTTAACCCTTTTATGTGCTTTTAAAATCGTTTTATTGTTTTAGTGACTTTGTTTTACTACTCCTGCATTTGTCGTATTGCTTGCTTTGTAATTGTTGATTATTGGCCATTTAGTTGTCCTGTGTTGTATTGTGGTTCTGCTGTCTTTTTACTATGTTATTCTTTTGTTTCTTTTGTAAAGCACTATGAATTGCTGCTTGTACGAATGGTGCTATATAAATAAACTTGCCTTGCCTCAACCAGGAAAACCAAGCCCAAAGCCAAAGTAGTATCAAAAGTGTTTAAGCGCACTTATGCTAAGGACAATAACTAACTCCATATGCAATAATCAGCTACCTACATGTTAACAACATTATAAAAAGACTGATCCTGTAGATACAAGTATATCATTGGGGTTATCAAGTGTGCACCTCCCTTCACTGGTAAGTTAGGCCCACGACACCTTGGGAAGACTCCCAGAACAACCCCCTCAATACCTGCTCTCACCACGTATGATACCAGTATCTACTAAATTACGGAAAGTACAAACCATTAATTCGCTCAAACAAATGCAGAGCATTTGCATCCGTCCTCCACTTACCCTAACCCATTAATAAAGTGTTGCTCAGGTGGCAGTCAACTTTAGCAGATCAATAGTTCTTAGTAGGGACATAGGCCTGCCAGTAATGACTTTGAATGGCCCATGGTTCTGTTTGGTGTTGCCCTGATGCTGCACAGGTCTATTGGCACATCCGGAGGGTTTGACATTCCTTCTTCATGGTATTTGGCTAACTTTTGTTTCAGGGTGCAATTCACAGGCTCCACGTGCTGAGGATGGTGGGTGGTGAGGGCAATGCCAGTCCCAGATAATGTTAAAGAGGGAGCAGACTTCCTGGCAGACTACACCTGTAATAGATATCAAATGCTGGAGTAACTCAGCGGGACAGGCATCATCTCTAGAGAGAAGAAATGGATGACGCTTTGGGCCGAGGCCCTTCTTCAGGTTCTCCGAGACTGCAGACTCCAGAGATGCTGCCTGTCCCACTGAGCATTTTGTGTCTATCTTCAGTGTAAACCAACATTTGCAGTTCCTTCCTACACATTCTGCCTGCACTTGTAAAATTAAGGGCCTGTCCCACCAGCATGCAACTCCATGCGATGAGCGCAACCTAATGTGGTCGCTTGAGCCGTCCGGCGTCGCGGGGCCGGTCCCACTTCGATCGCCGGAGCCGTGCGGAATTGTGCGGAGTTTGTCCCGACATCGCGCGCGCTCCGAAAAACTGACTATGTTCAAAAATTCCGCGCGGCAACGGCTTGTCGGCTCGCAGTCGCCTCGACACATGACACACCACCTCGACATCGTGCCTCCGTGACCCTCTCTGTAGGTGCCTCCGTGACCCTCTGTGTGTGTGGCTCCATGGCCCTCTGTGTGTGTGCCTCTGTGCCCCTCTCTGTGTGCCCCTCTCTGTCCTGGCGAACTTACCTTAAGACTTCGCTCCAAGTTCGCCTCACTTTGCGCCGCGTTGCGCCATTCACCCGACCTCCGCGCGACCCTCGCTGCCGGTTTGGTTGCGCTTGCCGCATGCAGGCACATGCTGGTGGGAATGGCCCTGTACAGGGGATCACCCGACCTCCGCGCGGCCCCCGCTTCTAGTTTGATCACGCTCATCGCATGGAGTCGGATGCTGGTGGGACAGGCCCTTTAGTCTCTTGGCCCCATTCAACATTGACAGGAACTGCCCTGTATGTTCCAATCTATAAAATACCAATTTCAAATTCCCCATTTAAATATACCCAACCAACAGTTTTCCAAAATGCCAATTTCTTTCTAAAAAGAGGGCATCTCATAACTGAAATAGACACACTCACATTTCCTTCACCTTAACCTGTATTCCACGTGACCATTGAGGAATTCAGGACTCTCAAAACAATTTCAAAGGAAATAAATAATAAAACACTTAAAACCCAGACCTGCCAAAACAAAATGCCATCTTCCTCTAGAGCCTCCACAAATAACTGAAAAACTTAGAATAAATAGTTAATTTCCACAGTGAAAACATCTAACATATGAAAGGCACGATGAAAGGCAATGATGCGTATGTGGATCCCCTCCACACAATGTGTACAGCTTCTTACAGAGACACTGCCTCTCAAATCACGGGATTCATTCACCATTCTCCAATACAGATTTAACAAACACTAACCTGTCTTTTCACTCACGATACCATACATGCTCTTTTTTCCCCTCGTGAAAATCTCTTGCAAATTTTAAAAAAAGACGCAGATACTTAATACCCTAAACAAGTTAAAGACTTACTCTGCAAAGGTTAAGCAGTTAAGAATAGAATCATACAGACCTTAAGGATTTAGATGTTAACACTTTAAAGCATAGAAATACTGGTTGTTGATGAGGATTGTGGGCAGCGCAGTGGCACAGTGACGCAAAACCCATCCCATTGACAGGGGATGACCCTGGTCAGGATTTTGTGGGTTCTTTCTCTGATTCGTACTCTGCGATTCACTCTTATTTTTATTATTTTGTCCATTACTTTACATACTGAATACTTTCTCCTCTGTAATGTACCCACATGTAAGCTACCAGCAGCTCCTTGGCTGGGGTTCCATTAGATAGTGAATTTCCCATTATCATGCCGTGTTACTCAAACCGATTCAAACAGGACTTGAACCCGAGTTATTTTCATTTACTCGCGGTTATTCCAACTCAGGCAGTGCCCTTTTCCCTACCTGGAATTCACATGGATACTTTTAATTTATTTTAGTTCAGAGATATGATCCAGGCACAGATCTATGGGTCCCACCGTGTCCGCACCGCCCAGCGATCCCCAAAGCCAATAAACCTACAAACCTGTACATCTTTGGAGTGTGGGAGGTAACCTGAGCACCTGGAGAAAGCCCACGTGATCACAGGGAGATGGTACAAACAGTGTACAGACAGGATTGAACCTACCACCCTCAGATAGTAGTGGCAGAAAAGACAATGAGAAGAGTAAGAGCGGTATGGTGGCGCAGCGGTAGAGTTGCTGCCTTACAGCGCTTGCACCGCCAAAGACCCAGGTTCGATCCCGACTATGGGTGCTATCTGTACAGAGTTTGTACATTCTCCCTCTGACCGTGTGGATTTTACATGGAAAATAGGTGCAGGAGGAGGCCATTCTGCCCTTCGAGCCAGCACCACCATTCATTGTGATCATGGCTGATCATCCACAATCAATAACCCGTGCCTGCCTTCTCCCCATATCCCTAGATTCCACTAGCCCCTAGAGCTCTATCTAACTAACTCTCTTTTAAATTTATCCAGTGAATTGGCCTCCACTCTCTTCTGTGGCAGAGAATTCCACACCAGGGGCCACAGTCTCACAATAAAGGTGAGGCCATTTTAAACTGAGATGAGAAATAAGTTTTTCACCCAGAGAGTTGTGATTTTGTGGAATTCTCTGACAATTGAGATCTTCGGTTTCCTCCTGCGCCCCAGCGACATACAGCTTTGTAGGTTCCCTGCTGTATCTGAAAACTAAACTATAATATAACTATATCTGTGTGGAATGATCTTCCAGCAGAAGTGGTAGAGGCAGGATCGATTTTAACATTTAAAAGTAAAGTGGATAGGTATATGGACGGGAAGGGAATGGAGGGGTATGGTCTGAGTGCAGGTAGATGGGACTAGGGGAAAATAAATGTTCGGCATGGACTGGAAGGGCCGAGAGGGCCTGTTTCCATGCTGTAATTGTTATATGGTTATATGGTTAATAAACTTAAGTCAAATCTCGCGACTGCTCTGCTCATTCAGGCCAGCAGGATTTTATACCATACTTGTTGACAACTTAGCTACAGCAAGTCACAAATTGGTTGTAGCTGCTAAAGTATACTTTGCAATCTGCTTTGAATGACTACATCAGTCGCTGAGCTAGTCTCTGATGCCTCTATGAAAGTAGGTTGATTTTATCTTCTTGCTGGGCGTATTTGTAGCTGTGTGCTCACAGACCTGGTTCATCTCAGTTAGTTAAAACATGTTCCGTTGCCCATTAAATGTCTGCTTAACATGGCAGAGAAGCCTGTAATCCCACAGGGACACAGGTCCTCCCAATGGTTCTTTATTATCACATGTATCGAGGTACAGTGAGATCTTTATCTGCCGACAGTTCTGCAATTATTACTATACATGTCTGGTCCATGCACTTGTTCTCCTGGAGCTGTGCCTGATCCAATAGATCTGCAGCCTGCTGCAGGGCCACCAGTCGTCACCTCTATCTGGATCATCCAGCGATCCGTCACCCCGCTCCTTGCCCGGCCACCGTTCAGCCCTTGTGCTCAGGGGACGCCTCCCGCAGCCGACCTTGAGGGCGCAGTTGGTGCGACCCCCCCGCTTTGTCTTACCGTCTCTTTGTTCTTGCGTCTGCCACCTTCTTGATCCTATCCATCCTCTGCTCCGGCCCTCAGAGACTAGCAGGGGCCAGCTCGCGGATTCCCTCTTCAGGGTTCGCCTAAACTGGCCGTTCAGCCCACAATGTCTGCCGGTCATCATGCTAAGACCAACTCTTATCTGCTTGTACATAAAACATTCATAGCATATCCATATTCCTATCCAAAAATCTCTTAAATGCCACTATCGCATCCTCCTCGACCACCATCCTCAGCAGCGCGTTCCAGGGACTCACCACCCTCTGTGGAAAAAAACTTATTCCGTATATGTCTCCTTTAAACTTTACCCCTCTCACCTTAAAGCTGTGACCATTAATATTTGAATTTTCCATCCAAGGGTAAAGAGTGAATGGTAGGGCTCTGAGAAGTGTTGTAGAGCAGAGGGATCAAGGAGTGCAGGTACATAGAAAGCTAATGGCATGCTGGCATTCATTGCGAGAGGATTTGAGTTTAGGAGCAAGGAGGTCCTACTGCAGTTGTCCAGGGCCCTGGTGAGACCGCACCTGGAGTATTGTGTGCAATTTTGGTCTCCTAATTTGATGAAGGACATTATTGCTATTGAAGGAGTACAGCGTAGGTTCACCAGGTTAGTTCCTGGGATGGTGGGACAGACATATGATGAAAGAATTGGTCAACTGGGCTTGTATTCACTGGAATGATGAGAAGGGATCTTATAGAAACATATAAAATTCTTATTTTGGACAGGCTAGATGCAGGAAGAATGTTCCCGATGTTGGGGGAGTCCAGAACCAGGGACAGTTTAAGAATAAGGGGTTGGCCATTTAGGACTGAGATGAGGAAAAACTTCTCCACCTAGAGAGTGGTGAATCTGTGGAATTCTCTGCCACAGAATACAGTGGAGGCCAATTCACTGGATGTTTTCAAGAGAGAGTTAGATTTAGCTCTTGGGGCTAAAGGAATCAAAGGATATAGGGAAAAAGTAGGATAGGGTTCTGACTCGAAGGGCTGAATGGCCAACTCCTGCACCTATTTTTCTATGTTTCTACATAGTTCTTTGAGAGTGGCGTCACAAGGAGAAAGAGTGGTCAAAAAGGCTTTTGGCACATTGACCATCAGTCAGAGTATTGAATATAGAAGATAGACACAAAAAGCTGGAGTAACTCAGCGGGTCAGGCAGCATTTCTGGAGAAAAGCCATAGGTAATGTTTTGGGTCAAGACCCTTCTTGAGACTGAGTGTCACTGAGCGAGGGGAGAGGGAAATGAGAGATATGAAAGTTACGTAGAACAAATGGATGAGACATATGCAAAAGGACAAATTAAAGCCAGCAACAATGATCAAGGGAAGGTGGAACCCACAATGGTCTATCGCTGTCTGCGGGGACAGTGATAATGAGTGATACAAACAGTGAAACTCAGCAGGATGATGGGGTGAAAGGCGAGGACTAGGGGGACTCTGTCCATGTTGCGACTGGGAGGGGGAGCTGCGGGATATCGAGGAGACCCAAATGAGGACCTCATCTATGATGGAAGAGGGAATCCCCGTTCCCTAAAGAATGAGGACATCAGTTGTAGGAGTCAGTAGGTTTATAATAGACATCGGTCGATAGTTTATCTCGTGTGATGAAGACAGTGAGATCAATGTAGAAATTGGGAGGTCATGCTGCAGTTGTATAAGGCGTTGGTAAGCTAACATTTAGAAATTTCGTTCAGTTTGGTCACGATATTATAGGAAAGATGTTTAGTTTAGTTTGGAGATGCAATGAGAAACAGGCCTTTTGGCCCGCTGAGTCCGCGCTGACCAGCGATCACACCGTACATTAACACTATCCTACACACTAGGGACAATTTACTATTTTACCAAAGCCAATTAGCCTACAAACCTCGAGTCATCGTGTGGTACAGTGTGGAAACAGGTCCTTTGGCCCAACTTGCCCAAACCGGCCAACATGTCCCAGCTACACTTGTCCCACTTGCCTGCGATTGGCCCATAGCCCTCCAAACCTGTCCTATCCAAACCTGTACGTCTTTGGAGTGTGTGAGGAAACTGGAGCACTCGGAGAAAACTCACAGGTCACACGGAAAACATACAAACTCTCTGGCAGATGTAAGGCAGCAACTTTAGAGATACAGCGCAGAAACAGGCCTTTCGGCCCACCCGGTCTGCGCCGACCAGCGATCCTCGCACATTAACACCATCGTACACCCACTAGGGGCCATTTTTTTTCATTTACAAAGCTGCAAACCTGCACGTCTTTGGAGTGTGGGAGCAATCTGAAGATCTCGGTGAAAACCCACGCAGAACACGGGGAGAACATTAAAACTCTGTACAGACAGCATCCGTAGTTGGTATTGAACCCAGGTCTCCGGCGCTGCATTCTCTGTAAGGGAGCAACTCTACTGCCACTCTATTGTTGTCAAGTTGGAAAGGGTGCAGAGAAACGTTCTGAGGATGTTGCCAGATCTCAAGAGCTATAGGGAGAGGTTGAGTAGGCTAGGGCTTTATTCCATGGAGTGCAGGAGGATGAGGGATGACTTTATAGAGGTGTACAAAATCATGAGAGGAATAGATCAGGTAAACGCACAGAGTCTTTTGCCCAGAGATGGGGAATCGAGATCTAGAGGAGAGAAAGATTTAAGAGGAACCCAAGGGGTTATTTATTTTAGGCAAAAGGTGGTGGGTGTATGGAACCAACTGCCAGAGAAGGTAGTTGGGACAGGTACAGTCGCAAATTTTAAGAAGCATTTAGATAGGCACATGGATAGGATAGGATAGGATTAGAGTGATATGGGTCAAACGCAGGCAGGTGGGACCAATGTAGACGGGGCATGTTGGTCGGCGTGGGCAAGTTGGGCTGAAGGGCCTGTTTCCATGGTGTATCATTGTATGAGTCCTTGTGTACCAAGGCGGTCGATGTTATTCTGAGGAGGTCGGCATTATACTGTGGGGGTTGGCGAGTTACTGATGAAATTGGTGTTGAATTGAGGGGTCAGTGTGTTACTGAGAGGGGTTGGTGATGTACTGAGCGGTTTAGCATTGTATTGAAGGGGTCGGCATTGTAATGCAGGGGTCAGCTTTGCACTGAAGGGTTGATGTAATACTGAGGGAACCAGGGTTGTACTGAGGGGGTCGGTGTTGTACTGAGAGGGATTGGCATTGAACTGAGGGGTGGGTCTGTTACTGAAGGGGTTGACATAGTACTGAGGGAGACAGCATTATACTGAGGGTCTGATGCTGTACTCAGTGGGTCTCCATGTTACTGAGGAGGTTGGTGATGTACTAAAGATGTTTGTGTTGTACTGAAGGTATTGTGTTCTACGGTGGGGGTCTCCATGTTACTGAAGGGGTCAGGGTGTCACTGGGGAGATCAACATTGTACGGAGCTTGAGGGTGGTCTCTCCCAGCATGTATTTACCTCAGTCTGTAGCCCCGTCAGACAAAGGAGTGGCTGAAACAGGACCTTGTGCTGACGATGCAGACACATCGTGTAAATGGCAGTGTGCGAGTGGAACTTGCCGTTGTCGTGGCAACAGTGCATCAAAGTAGCAGTGTTTTGCAGTTACTCACCAGGGCACTGAGGGAAATGCCGGCTGGGTAATGGGTCCGTCATACACTGGGGAACGGCAGCCTGTACCCAGGAAATCTTGCTGACCCCCAGCTCACGGCTGTGTGGGGGCAATACCTCTCTAATCTGGTGACTAGTCCTGGTGGCACTAGTCTAGTGACCAGCTACACGTGGCACTCACCATTGTACTGAGGGAGAAAAAGACAGTGGCCATTCACCTTATGATCATTCTCCTCACCTGTGTCCCTCATGGTTTCACCAACCTCTGTAAGGTCATCCTTTAGCTTCCGATGCTACATGGAAAACAGTCCTAGTCTACACTGTCTCTCCTTAGAACTCATCCCGCTAGTCTCAACAATGTGAATCATTTCTGCACTATCTCTTGGTTAAGCACAATCTTTAACCACAATAATGTGGCCACTAGAACTACACACAAGGTTCCAGGTGCCGTCAAAATAGCCCAGTGCTGAGAGGAGCAGCTAAGAATTAAGCACATTGTGATTAAAACCAAAGGATCGCAGATGCTGGAACCCAAATCAAACAATCAGAAACTGCCTTAATGTTCAGGTAGTCAGGCAGAATCAATGCGAAGAGAAATGAGTACCTTTTCAGGCCAGTGAAATTGGGGAAGAATATTTCCCCTTAAGTATGTGTATGATCCGTTTTTGACACGTTTTTGATACGCGGTTTGTGGAAAGAATGGGCAGATGAAGTAGAGGCAGATACAATTACAGCATTTATAAGGCAATTGGACAGGTACTTGAATGTAAAGGATGCAGGTAGATTCAGTGTTAATGCAGGCAAATGGGATTTGTGTGGACGGGCATCATGGGTGGCATGGATCAGTTGGGCCTAATGGGCTATTTCTGCATTGAACAATTCTCTGAATAGACTATGGTCCCATCAACACTGCCTACTGCACAGTGCACCCAGTGTGTGGCTAACTTGTTGACGTTGCCCAGCTGTTACATCTCCCGCTTGCTATGTAATGTTCAGAGTCTGCTCATTGCAGTACCTATTACAGATCTCAGTCCATCACACCTCTTTTATACAACATTGATTTCACACCCATTGGATATATAACCCAGATTAAACAGCCCCCATTATACAAATTCACTTCATCAAATCCACTGCTCACCTGTCTTATATACCCATGGCCCAATCCTTCCCACATGTGTACACACACCTGATAAGTACTCTTGCAATACTACAGATAAACCTCTATACCTACCTTGTTCAATAATCATTGTTTGCTGATATAACTGAGGATATATGTTTTCTGACAAAAGCATTCTGTGTGTTATACATAAGACTGATAATAACAAACATCACTGTATAATGGACAGTGAAGAAGCATATTTACAATTATAATGGGATCTTGATCAATGAATAACTGGTGGACTTTAATTCAGATGAATGCAATGTGTTGCAGTTTGATAAGACAAACCAGGGCAGGACATACTTAGTAAATGGGGGGGGGGGGGGGGGGGCGGGGGAATGTTGTGGAACAGAGTGACCGAGAGAGACTCAAAATGCTGGAGTCACTCAGCGGGACAGGCAGCATCTCTGGAGAAAAGGAATATGTGACGTTTCGGGTCGAGACCCCTCTTCAGAATGAAGGGTCACGACCCAAAACATCATCCATTCCTCCTCTCCAGAGATGCTGCCTGTCCTGCAGTTACAACAGCATTTTGTGTCTATCTTTGGTTTAAACCAGCATCTGCTGAGAGGTTGGGTGGCACAATGGTGTAGGGGTAGAGTTGCTGCCTGATGGCTTTAGAGATCCAGGTTTGATCCTAAATACGGGTTATGTCTGTACAGAGTATGTACGTTCTCCATTGGACCACGTGGGTTTTCTCCAGGTGCTCCTCCCACACTACAAAGACATACGGGTTTGTAGGTTAACTGGCATCTGTAAATTGTCCCTAGTGTGTCAGATAGAATTAGTGTGCGAGGTGATCGCTGGCCGTCGAGGACTTAATGGGCCGAAGGGCCTGTTCCCACGCTGTATCGCTAAAGTCTAACGTAAACTCTAAAGATGCAGGTACATAGTTCCACGAAAGTGGTGACAAGTAGACAGTTCAAGTCAAGTGGAGCTTATTGTCATACACACAACTTAAGTCAATTCTATTGTCAGTTGTACAAGTACAGTGAGGTACAGGTCCAATAAAAATCTTGTTTAGCAGCATCACAGGTACATACGCAGCACACAAAACAGAATTTATACATTATACATAAATTACTGATATGTTCTAAAAGACAATAAAAAGACAAAAAGATTGGCAAACAAAACAAACCATTCATGCCATATACATTTTGAAATTAAAAGTCCATAATAGTGCAAAAGGTGATCCAGAATGCTTTGTTGCTTAAGTATGGTAAGTGTTGGGAGGTCAGTTCAAGAACCTGGTGGTTATAGGAAAGCATCTTTTCCTGAACCTGGTGGTGTGGGACTACAGCATCTGTACATTTGGTAGCAGCGAGAAGAGAGCATGGCCAGGATAGTGGGAATCCTTGATGAAAGAGTCTAGGTTCAAATCCCGGGACTTGGAATGTGCTGCTGAGTTTGGAGGGAATGATTGTGTTGAATGCCGTGCTGTAGTCAATGAACAGCAGTGTGACAAATGTGTTCCTGTAATCCAGATGTTCCACTGCAGAGTGGAGAGCCAGTGAGATAGTATCTGCTGTTGACCAGTTGTGGTTATATGCAAACTGAAACATATCAAGGTCAATTCTGAGGCAGGAGTTGATTTTTGCCATAGCCATCTTCTTGAAGCACTTCATTATGATGTGCCTAGTGCCTGAGGATTGGAGTCATTGAAACAGGTCACCATGCTGCCATAGAGTCATAGCTCGGAAACTGGCTCTTCAGCCCAACTTGTCCATATCATCCAAGATGTCCCATCTGATTTAGGCCAATCTGAAAGCATTCACGGCCATCCTATTAACCTGTGATGCCACCTTTAGGGAACTATGTATCTGTGCTCCAAGATCACTTGGTTCTGTACCAGTTCTGGGGCCCTTCCTTTCACTCTGGTCCTGCCCTGGTTTGACTTCCCCAAAATGCAACACCACACACTTATCTGCATTAAACTCCATTAGCCATTCCTCAGCCATTTGCCCAGTTGATCCTTCAATAATTTTTGATAACCATCTGCAGTCTACCTTATGACCCACTTTAGCATCATCTTCAAACATACTAATCATGCTTTCTACATTATCATCCAAGTCATTGATATAAACCACAAACGACAATGGTCCCAGCACCGATCCCAGAGGCATACTACATCACAGGCCCCCAGAACAAATAACAACCTTTCACCATCACCCTCTACTTCCTTCCACAAAACCAATTCTCTATCCAATAAGCTAAATCTCCCTCGATCCCATGCAATCTAACCTTCCAGAGCAGCCTACCATGTGGAACCTTATCAAATGTCTTATGCCCCTGTCCCACTTAGGAAACCTGAACGGGAACCTCTGGAGACTTTGCGCCCCACTCAAGGTTTCCGTGCTGTTCCCGGAGGTTTTTGTCAGTCTCCCGAATGGTCGAAAGTGGTTTCCGTTTTAAAAATCAGTAATTTTTTAGTCGAAGCCGGGTGCGATGCTAGTTGAAGGTGGTTGCCGGAGGACAAAAACCTCCGGGAACCGCACGGAAACCTTGGTGAGGCACAAAGTCTCCAGAGGTTTCCGTTCAGGTTTCCTAAGTGGGACAGGAGCATTATTGAAGTCCATACAAACAAGGTCCACAGCTTTGCCCTCGTCAACCTTTTTGGCTACTTCTTCAAAAAACTAATTGGATTCATATGACACCATCTCTCACGTACAAAACCCCTGTCTATCCAAATGCATATCTTATCTCTCAGAATGCTCTCCAGTAACTTGCTTACGACAGATGTTAAGTTCACTGGTTAAATAGATGCATTACATTAGACACCCTCCAGTCCTTCGGCCCCTCACACGTGTCTAATGAAGATTCACATCTCTCAGGCAGGGCTCCTGCAATTTCTTCTTAGATTCCCAGAGTCCTTGGATATGTCTGATCAGACCAAGGAGATATATCTACCTTCATTTGCCTTAAGATGTTCAGCACCTTCTCGACCATAATAAGGACTATCCTCAAGTCATCTCCATTAACTATCACAGGTTCCCCAGTCTTCATATCTTTCTCCACGGTAAAAACAGAGGACAAAAACATATTGAATACCTCACCCACCTACTCTGACTCCAGACGGATGATGGCTATGGTTTCTGAGAGGCCCAATCCTCTCTCCAGTAACCCTCTTCTCCTTTATGTACTTATAAAATGTTTGGATTATTCTTAATATTATTTGCCAGAGCTATCTCCTGTCCCTTTATTGCCCACCTGACTTCCTTCTTAAGTTTGCTCCTCAGTTCTTGAAGATCCATGCTGCTTATGCCTGTCCAATGCCTTCCTCTTTTTCCTGACTTGAGCCTCAATTGCTGTCGTCATCCAGGCTTCCCTACTCCCACCTGCATTGTCCATCCCTCTAACAGGAACATGCATGTCCTGAACTCCCATCTTCACACTTTTAAAGCATTCCACATTACAGATGTTCCTTTGCCCACAAACAACCTACTACAGTCAACTTCCACAAGTTCCCATCTAATACCATCTAATTGGCCTCGCCCCAATTCAGAATTTTAACTTGCTGTCTGTCTTTATCCATAACAATTTTAAAGCTAATTAAACTGATCACTGGTCCCAAAAGGCTTGCTTACTGACATTGTCAATTGCCCGTCCCAATTTCTTAAGAATAGATCAAACTTTGCCCTCTCCCTTGAGATTGATATTGCCTGAGGAAAAGTTCCTGAGTACATTTGATTAATTTCACCCCTTCCAAGCCCTTGGCATTATGACAGTCCCAGTTTATATTCGGAAAGTTCAAATCTCCTGCTATGATAACCCTATTAGTCTTGCAGCTGCCTGCAAACTCCCAGCGTATTTGTTCTTCTAATTCCCATTGCCAATTTGGGGGCCTACAGTACACTCCCAATAAGGTGATCATCCTATTTCATTCTCAGCTCCACCCATATAGCCTCACTGGACAAACCATCAGTATTGACACGTTGGACTGTGGTCGTGACATTCTCCTTAATCAATAAAGCAACACCCCGTCCTCTTTTACCCCTGGCACCATTTCATGCAAGTAGCACCTGGCCCTGAGAGGTTATGCTTTATTGTGGGAGTGGCGGCGCCTAACGGCAGCGGCCCGACTACAGTCTCCGTCTTTTTTTAAATTTTTGTCTTGTTAAATGTATGTCTTGCGCCTAGATTTTATTATTTTTGTTAGCTGTGTATATGTGGGGGATGGAGGGGGGGGATGTGGGGGAAACCATTAATCTATTCCCTGTTCGGGGACCCAACTTTTTCCCTGTCGGGTCTCCGGTGTCGTTGGGCCTAACATCGAGGAGCCGGCGGCGGCCTCCAGCCGGGACCAACCTGACGACTCCAGTCGCGGAGCCTGCGGACTCGCATTGCGGAGCTGGCCGACTTCGGAGCGGGAAGAGCTGTGGTGGCGCGCAGCTGCGACTCGACTCTGGAGCTTCGGAGGTTCCGGCTGCAGGCCCGGTGGACAGGAACATCGGGAGCTCCAAGTCCCTGGTGGGAGACGGCTTTTCGGAGCTCCCGCAACGGCAACTCCCACTGGAATCACGGGGTTTAAAGGACACTGAGCCGGGGCCTAACATCGCCCGGCGCGGGTTAGCGGCCACGGAACTTACCATCGTCCGCCGGGGGCTTTAACATCGGAGCCCCAGTTCGCCTAGACGCTGCAGTTGGACTGCTGGACAGCGGGTTGGACTGCTTGAACCGCGGGGTTACAGGACACGGAGCCGGGGCCAAACATCGCCCGGCGTGGCTTAATGGCCCCAGGGCTTACCATCGTCCGCCGGGGGCTTTAACATCGGAGCCCCAGTTCGCCTAGACGCTGCAGTTGGACTGCTGGACCGTGGGTGAAGAACAAAGGGAAGAGATAAGACTTTGCCTTCCATCACAGTGAGGAGGTGTTGGAGACTCACTGTGATGGATGTTTGTGTAAATTGTGTTAAGTGTCGGTCTTGGGTTTTTTTGTAATGTAAAAAACTGTAGAAAATGCAATGTTGTTCAAACCAAGTTGTTTAAGTTGTTAAACAGCTTCTTCAACTACGCCATCAGACTGCTGAACTCGGAGTCCAGCTGATAGATTTGTCTGCACCCTGTATTTATTTTTTTTCCGTATTGCTACCACTGCACTCTGTATTTATTTTTCTATATCGCTATCACTAGGAACGACGCTAAACTGCATTTCGTTGTACCTATACTTGTATTTGTGCAATGACATTAAACTTGAATTGAATTGAATTGAATTAAATGACAATAAAAGGCATTCTATTCTATTCTATGCTGTCAGTCATGTGCCTCTCTAAGCCAGGTTTGCATAACGGCTATGGAATAAGATGGATTCATGATTTAGACAAGAACGATAATACAAAAGTAGGTGATATTGTAGATAGTGAAGATGGTTGTCAAAGATTGCAGCAGAATCTTGATCAGTTGGGCAGGTGGACTGAGGAATGGTTGATAGAACTTAATACAGAGAAATGTGAGGTGTTACATTTTTGGAAAGTGTAACCTAGGCAGGACCTACACAATGGTAGGGCTCTGGGGAGTGTTATAGACCAGAGGGATCTAGGCGTGCAGGTACATAGTTCTTTGAAACTGGGGTCACAGGTGTTTAAAAAGGCTTCTGGCACATTGGCCTTCACCCGTCAGAGTATTGAGTCCAGAAGTTGGGAGGTCATGTTGCAGTTGTATAAGACGTTGATGAGGCCACATTTTTGAGTATTGTGTTCCGTTTTGGTCACCATGTTATAGGAAAGATGTTGCCCAGTTGGAAAGGGTGCAGAGAAGATTTACAAGGATGTTGCCAGGACTCGTTATGCTGCCGGAGGAGGTAGTTGAGGCAGGTACTATTGTAACATTTAAGAAGCATTTAGATACATGGATATGACAGGTTTAGAGGGATATGAGCCAAACGCAGACAGGTTGTACCAGTGTAGATGGGGCATGTTGGTAGGCATGGACAAGTTGGACCGGAGGGCCTGTTTCCGTGCTGTATGATTCTATGACTACAACGCCCAGGTTGTACGTACCCATCCATGTCTGGAGTTCATCTGCTTGTGGACCAGTCCTATCCTTCATAACTATTTGAAACTAATAGTATTATGTTCACGGGAGCCACCCTACCCCACTGACCCTTCAGTCACTTGCAGCAACTCGTTCCCGGAGAGGACGTCCAGTGTTGCACCCTCTCTGGTCGGGCCGTCTGTATATATTGATTAAGGAGGCCTTCGTAGACACATTTAACAAATCCCATTCACAGAATGGGAGACATAGTCAACGTTCGGGAGGTTGAAATCTTCCATTGGAATAATTGAGTGTGATCACGTTGAATGGCGGTATTGTGCCGTGTATCTCCGGCATGTCACGGGCAACATGTTGGGACGCGGGGCCGCTGCCATGGTATGTGTGGGTGCCCCGTTAGGGGTAGTGTGAAGACTGCCCACCCCGGGGAGCCGGCCAACTCCTCCCCATCCCGTTCTGTCACCTGTCGCCATTTTCCAGCCTTAGCTCGCACCCCTCTCCCCCCCCAAGACACCTCTGACCTCAGGATGGAGCAACCATGTCCTGACTGATCCCTGGAGAAGGAGGTCCATGGTTCCTCTACCCGTGTGTGTGGCGGAGTTTTCCACTCCCGCCTGACTGTTCCCGCCACTAGCGTTCCCGCAACCACCATTCAACACCCTGCCCTGCCCTGCTCTGCTCGGCTGCCTGTGAGCAGCAGCATTACTGGTCTGCTGCCCAGTCGCTTTGATTTAACCCCATGATGTGAACCCCGGGGGTGTGAGCGCTGAGCCCGCGGCCGCCCAGCGCTGTACTAGTGGGGCCGGCGGCGGCGGGGGGCTGGAGCCGGGAGCCGAGTCCCCGTCCCCCAGTGTTCGCCACTGCGTCAGTGTTGTGGTGACGGCTCGTACTGTGTGTGTGTGTAGCGGTGGACAGCCAGGGGCCTGCACCTCACGCCCCCGTCAACAGCCAGCCAGCCAGCGCTCACTGCAACCCGGAGCGAGAATCGCCAGCCAGCGGCACCCGGAGCAGGAGCAGAGAACTGGCGTTCGTTCACCGGGACCTGAACCCGAACAGTGACAGTGACAGCGACAGCGAGCGGCCGCTCAGTAACCCGGAGCAGCGACAGTGAAGCGGCGTTCACAGTCGCCGCCTGGACCAGCGACAGACAGACAGCGAGAGGCGCCGGCCGGCACCACACCTGTGGTCTCAGACCCCCCACCCACACCACACCACACCCGGCAGTGCCGGCAAGAATGGGCGCGGTAGTGGGGACGTTATCGCTGCAGACCAAGCAAAGAAGACATTCGCGAGGTAGGAAGCGAGACTGGGTTGTGCAGGCTGACTCCTCATTGGGATGGGCAGCACGTCCGTGATGCCGGGCTGGTGCTGGGGAAGACCGATGCAACAACACCCCCTGCTTGTCCTTCCCTCCCGGGGCACGGCTTTAGTGTAGTGAGGTGCGGCTCGGCTCGGGTGGGTGGGTGGGTAACCGGGCAAGTTTCCCGCTCGGGATACGATGCTGACGTTTAAAACTTACCGGGAAAAGACGCGTCGGCGCTGTAAACACAATCCGTGAGCGAGTGCGTGTTCGGGCCCCGCTTACACACAACATTCAAGCCGTCCTGTCCCGTCAACGGGCCGTGGCCACACCACGCTTCACTTTGTTGTGTAAATTATCCGCGACTGCCGAGTATGTTTAACGGCATCAATAAACACATACATCACTAAATAAACAGGCGATTTACAGGTCGGATTTTACTTTACATGTTATTTATTCAAATGCAAAGATCATCTTCCAAGTTGGTCCGAATGGGAAATGCTGGAAGCGTGAATATTAAACGGTAATTGACGAACCATTAACCCCGTTTCTCTGCCCACCGACGCTGCCCGACCTGCTGGGTCTTCCCAGCATTTTCTGTTTATTTTTTGCATTGCTTGGACTTTGGTCCGATGTACGATGAAAATCATTCAAAACTTGTGAGTCTAGTTCAGTCTAGCACGTTTGAATGCAGAGCTGAGCAGTGCGAGCGGCTGTGGGCGCTGACTCGCTGGATATAAACACACGCTGCCCGCACACACAGGTCGTGCTCAGTCCGCGCCATTTGTGTGCTGGGCACAACACACACGAAACCCTCGCCTCATCCGCCCCTTGCCGACTATTGAACACGCGTTTAACACTAATCCCTACACTCGTGCACGACCGATCAGAAATGATGTGTGACCCAGTTATATTTTGTGTCTGCTATCAACACTAACCATGCGACGAGGCAGCGGAGGGTGTGTTATTTACTAAGACCAGGTTGAGTCAGTGAGCTCAGTGCATGGATCATCAGCACCAGACCCTGCCCTGATTATGGCCCACCACCCACCCCCAACACTTGATTACAAGACCCCAGCCCGGTCTGAAACTCCCACCTCCCCAAGCCTTGCCCCAACCCTTCATCACATCACAGAAACAGGCTCTGCAGACTGAAGAAGAGAGCCAACCAGAAACATCACCCATCCTTTTCCTCCAGAGATGCTGCTGGACCTGTCGAGTTACTCGATCACTTTGCATCTATCTTTGATATAAACCAGCATCTGCAATTCTTTGTTTCTACTAGAATCACCACGGATGTGAGAAAAGGTGCTGGATATTGAAGGGATGTTTAAGAAGGAACTGCAGATGCTGGAAAATCGAAAGTAGACAAAAATGCTGGAGAAACTCAGCGGGTGAGGCAGCATCTATGGAGCGAAGGAATGGGCAACGTTTCGGGTTGAGACCCTTCTTCAGACTGATGTGGGGGGGGGTGACTGGAAGAAGAAAGGAAGAGGCGGAGACAGTGGGCTGAGGGAGAGCTGGGAAGGGGAGAAAACAGGGACTACCTGAAATTGAAGGGACATCGTCAATTATTCCATGCTTCGCTGAAATCCCGTATATTTTGACAAAGCAGAAGAGCATTAGAATGGAAACATTTGTTTTTAAAAATCCAGTATATTACTATAGATTATCTTTAGCTCTGTTTATTATTGTCATGGGTACAGTAAAAAGCTTTTTATTGCGTGCTATCCAGTCAATGAAAATACTATACACAATTACAATCAAGTCGTCCACAGTAAACAGATACAAGATAAAGGGTATAACATTAAGTGCAAGATAAAATCCTTTAAAGATAATTCAACATCCATGGTAGATGGGAGATCAGGACCACACTCTAGTTGGTGAGAGGATGGTTCAATTGCCTGGTGACTGCTGAGAAGAAACTATCCTTGAATGGGTAGGTGTGCATTTCCCAACTTCTGCACCTCTTGCCTGATGAGAGAGGGGAGAAGGGAGAGTGATCGGTGTGAGACTGGTCCTTGATTACCGTGGTGGCCACGGCGAGGCAGCGTGAGATGTAAATGGGGTCAATGGAAGGGAGGTTGGTTTGTGTGATGGTTCGCTGCAATTTCTTGAGTCTTGAATGGAGCTGTTCACAAACCAAGCTGTGATACATCCTGATAAAATGCTTTCTACTGCACCTCAGTGGAAGTTGGTGAGAGGCTGAAGTTGTTGGGGAGAAGCTTCCTAAGCCTTTTTAGGAAGTGGTGTGGTTGGTGTGCTTTCTTGGTCATTGCTTCAGTATCGGTGGCCCGGGAGAAGTTGCTGGTGATATTTACTCCTAGGATCTCTACTTTGGCACCATCAATGAAAACGGGGGGTATGTGTACCTCTTTGCTTCCTGAAGTCGATCACTATCTCCTTTGTCTTACTGACATTGAGTGAAAGATTGTTGTCTTGACACCAGGTTACTTGGTTCTCAATCTCTTTCCTGCACTTTGTCTTGTCATTATTTAATATCCAGCCCATAGCGGTGGTGTTGTCTGCAAATTTTTAGATTGAATTGGATTTGTACCTGAAGCACTGGAGCTGTGGATGGACTCGCTGTGAGGCATCTGGGATGAGGACAATGTTGTCCACAGCACATTTAGTGAGCTGGCCACTCTAAGTGTAGAAAGAGAGGAGATGGCAGGAAGGAGTTCCCTGTGGTCATTCCTCGTTAGTTTAGTTCAGGTTATAATTAAACAGAACAGAAGCAACAGCACTGTGCAGCACACTGTACAGACAAGGGGGGGGAGGGGGGGTCTGTGCATAGGAATGGGAAAGTGATAGTGGTAGGGGTTCTATAATGGGGGCAGTGAGGCACTCCTGTGGCTGCCAAATGAAATTGGAGGATGACATGTTGCCTCCCTAGTGCTCGGGTCAAGGATGTCTCAGAGTGGATACAGGACATTCTGAGGTCGACGGGTGAAGAGCCAAAGGTTATGGTACACTTTGATACCGATGACATAGTTAGGAGAAAGGATGCACCATGAGTTTAGGTAACCAAGTCACCATTTAAAGAGCAGGACCTTAAAGGTGGTAATCTTTCTATTCCTTCTGGTGCCAGAAGCTGGAGATTATAGGAATAGAAGGATGTCAGATTAATCCATGGCTGAAAGGGTGTTTGAGGATGAGTTTTAGGATCTTGGATCATTGGGACCATTTCTGAGGAAGATGGGAACTGTACAAGTGAGACATGTACCTACATCAGGGTGGGACTAACATCCCTCTGGGTGAATGGGGAAGGTTTACACTGCGTTGACAGGGGAAGTGGATTCAGAGTTCAAATGGTGAGGTGCAATCACCAAAAGGAGAAATAATTAGTAAGTCTAATAGGCAGAATAAGTGATTAAGTTCACATCAAGGGAAGTCAACGGCAGGCTGCATCTATTTTAATGGAAGGAGTCTAACTTGTACAGTAGATGAGCTCAAAGCTATAATTAACATAAAGATAGACATAAAATGCTGGAGTAACTCAGTGGGGCAGGCAGCATATCTGCAGAGAAGGAATGGGTGATGTTTCGGGTCGAGCCCCTTCGGAGAGTAAAAGAGGGTGTGGTAGTACTCGGTTAGTCAAGGAATGAAATATTTCAGAATTGTGTGAGGATGTCTTAGATGCTCCTCAAATGAGGGTGTAGAGATTAGAAGCAAAATGGTTGTCATCACTTTGCTGGGTAAGAAAGAACTGCAGATGCTGGTTTAAATCAAAGGTACTGTAGACACAAATTGTTGGAGTAACTCAGCAGGACAGGCAGCATCTCTGGAGAGAAGGAATGGGTAACGTCAGAAGAAGGGTCTCGACGTCACACATTCCTGCTGACAGCCCTCTTGCTAGCTCGCTACATGCCCGATCCTAACGCAGAACCTCCACAACACCTTTGGGCTTTGGGTAACACCTGCACAAAGAGCCTCTGCTACCAAGGGCTGGCGAACTGAGCTGGTCAACGTGCACTGGGCGAGATGGCTGGGGAAAACGCACCGCGACCTCCACAAACTTGGAACAGCACAGACCCTCCACTCAATCTATCCAATACTAAAGGGCAGGCATTTCACAGTTAAATGTCTTATATCGGATTGGAGGCTCCTTCTCAGGGCCAAGCCTGTACTCAGTTTTCCTCGGAGATGAATCGCTGCCTTAACGGTAGATTCACACCGCCTGTAGGTAAAGCATCAGCCCACATCACACTGATACAGTCGTTGCCTGCCTCAGATTTAATATATTTTATGCATAAATTATGAATATAGATAAGCAAATGTTTCAAACACGTAATATTTTCTTATTCCAGTATAAAAGGATTAAATGGAAATAATAAATTCTTTAACTTTTTGAGAATTCATAATTGTAGATTAATGAACTAGAACTGGGACTGTGTAGGTCGTGTATGAACAGACAAACAAGAAACTGATTTGACAGAATTCTAGATGAATTCCGTGTAGTTATAATAGGTAACAATTTATACACAGTTTCTATAGCGCTGCATTTGCTTTTTTTCCTGAATGACCTTTGCCAAATCCCATGATTCCTTGCGTTTATCGAAATACCGAACTCGCTTAATGGTGGAACAGATATGGAGGCAAATAACAGAGAACTATGATTGCTTTGTGAGGCTGGTTATGGCACACACTAAATCCAGCTTACCAAGCAAATTGATCCACAGCTGGTCACCGTCTGCCATAACAGGTCCACGGCTGATGCCATCTCCATGGCTCTACACTCTCCCTCATCCCTGGAACTCCTGGATAAGAAGGCCACCTACAATCATAGACTACAGCTCTGCTTTCAATATCATTATCCCGAACAAGCTCATCTCCATATTCGTGGACTTGAAGTCAGCTCTCACCTCTGCAACTGGATCCTTGACATCAAGACCGACAGACCCTAATCAGGGAGAATAGGGGACAAATCATCCTCTACAATAATCTTCAACACTGGTGTGCCACATGGATTGTTCTCAGCCCCCTATAATACTTCTTACACATCCATGACTGTGCGGCCAAATACCAGTCCAACTCGCCTTACAATTTCGTAGACGGCAGAACTGTCACGGGCCGGAAATCAAATTCAGGAAGGAAATTGAGCACCTTGTAACTTGGTGCCAAGACAGCGACATCTCCCTCAATATCAGCAAGACCAAGGAGATTGTTATTGACTTTAGGAAGTGAAGTAGTACACACACCCTGGTCTGTGGATGTGGCCCAGACCATCACGTAAACCAATCTCCATTTCATTGACTTCATCTACACTTCATGCTGCATCGACAAGGCCACCAGCATAATCAAGGACAAGTCTCAACTCCATCACTTTCCCGTTTCCTATCAGGCAAGTGGTACAGAACTTGGAAAATGCTTATATTGGTTATATAGTCCTTGGGCTCCGTTCCTGAGAATTATCTGAAATACAATTCTTTTCTAACTTGGAAACCATTCTGTATTGTTCTACGTATACTTGCTATCACTTTCAAATGTAATTCAAAATTCACCCTAACGCTACCATTGTTGAATTCCACAAAACTATATTACTGTTATCTTACAAAATGATTTTAAAAATATGGGAACATTTGTGTGAAGTCACATTTGCATTAGTCAAGTCGTAGGTAATATGGGGAGCCTCTATTATTTTCTACAATCCACCTGAGGTTCCATCAAGAGTAGGATCTGTCTTGTTACTGGGCCATGGAGTCATACAGCATGGAAACAGGCCCTTTGGCCCAACTTGTCCATGCTGACAAAAATGCCCGATCTAAAGCTAGTCGCACTTGCCTATGTTTGACCCATATTCCTCCAAAAATCTCGTCTATCCATGTTCCTCTCCAAATATAGTTTAAATGTTGTTATTGTTTCTTCCTCAACTACCAACTCTGGCACCTTGTTCCATATATCCTACATGCAATATATATAAAGAAGTTGCCCCCCACGTTTCATTTCCCTCTCATTTTAAACCTATTCCCTTTAGTTCTTGATTCTTTGCTATTGATATTAGTTTATTATTGTCACATGCATTGAGATAGAATGAAAACGTTTGTTTGCATGTTATCATTCCATACATGAGTATAGTCAATCTGTATGCAAGTACAACAGTTAATGCACTGAGAAAATGAGCAGAGTGCAGAATGTAGGTATGTTACAAAACTTACCTTGAGCAGCGCTGCAGTTCTGCCGCTCCCCGTGTGCGTGACTTTGGCGCCTTTCAGAGGGGGGGCGGGCTTAAAGTGCCGTTTTTCTGCAGACTGGGAAAATCGATCCATGTTGGGCGATTTCGTTGCGGAAGAAAGATCGCTCCGACATTTCATTCATGAAGGTTTTTTTTAATTACGGTAGATTATTTATTAACTAGAGTAATTTAAAAATCACCTTCAAAAGCCGTGAGCGCCGACAACGGGAAGGATTTTGCGTAGGGGAGAAAAAAAGGTACACAGTTTATTTTTATATTAAAAGTTGGTTTTTATGGAGGCTTTAATCATATTTTCATGTTGCGAAATGGGGTCCAAAAAAATGTATGAACCAACAGTATTTTCCCTCCCGACTTCACCGCAAACTGCAACATTCTAATCCACCGCATTCCACTAAAACCCACTCGCTAGTTGATTTAAATGGCCATTAATTTACAGGCATTAAACACTAAATTCCTTCCATTTGGCCCAGAAATTCATGAAAATGAGATTTAAAAATTATGTTATATTGTGGACTATTGTGTGAATGTTATTTGGACACTTAGGCAATTTAAAAAAAGTTTATCTTTTCTTAAGAAATGGATAGATGTTTAGATCTACTCATTGAATTTTGTAATTAGCTACAATTAGATAACTAACTAATTATATGCTTTAATTTCAGGTCATCCAAGTAAGATTGTTTCATATTTGTTTCAGAATGCTTCAATTTATAATAACTGAAAATTTCATTGAGTTCTCTTAATTTTTAAGAAAGTTATGGGCTTTTAACGGTTCTAGATCACAGCTTTTGAGTTAAGTCAATTGAAAGGCAATGGGGAACAAGATGCTAATTTCCGAGTATGAAAGTGAATTAGGTGTCAAATTAAACTTCTTTTTATGCTTTATCTGATGGGATAAATTGCAGACTTGATTTTTTTAATCTCAAAATTTTGTAACATTGCTACAGAATGTGGTGCTACAGCACTACAGTTGGAGAAAATGGAGGTGAAATAAATGTGTAAGGGTTCATCCCTGGAAAAAAGACTGTGTTCTATCTATGTCCCTTATGATTTTATACACCTATATAAGATCATCTCTCAGTCTCCCCTGCTCCAATGAATATATTCCTGGCCTGTCCAACTTCTCCCTTGCATTTTGGCACTATCCTCGTATATCTCTCATGACTCCACAGTCCCATTTTAAAAATATGGGAACATTTGTGTGAAGTCACATTTGCATGAGTCAAGTCGTAGGTAATATGGGGAGCCTCTGTATTATTTTCTACAATCCACTCTCCAAGGGTCACTCCATCTGGTTTATTATTATTTTATATATATATATATAATTGATAAAAACAAAATCTTGTTTGCAGTAAAAATTAAGCAAAGTTCGAGAGAGTTTTATTGTCATGTGTCCCTGATAGGACAATGAAATTCTTGCTTTGCTTCAGCACACCAGAACATAGTAGGCACGAATACTGAACTGATCAGTGTGTCCATATACCATTGTATAAATATATACACACATGAATAATTAATCCGATAAAGTGCAAATAAACAGATTATGGGCTATTAATGTTCTGAGTTTTGTCCGAGCCGAGTTTAATAGCCTGATGGCTGTGGGGAAGAAGCTGTTTGTGAGCCTGGTCGTTGCAGTCTTCAGGCTCCTGTACCTTCTACCTGAAGGTAGCGGGGAGATTAGTTTGTATGGCCAGGATGGTGTGGGTCCTTGATGATACTGCCAGCCTTTTTGAGGCAGCGACTGCGATAGATCCCCTCGATGGAAGGGAGGTCAGAGCCGATGATGGACTGGGCAGTGTTTACCACTTTTTGTAGTCTTTTCCGCTCCAGGGCGCTCAAGTTTCCGAACCAAGCCACGATGTAACCGGTCAGCATGCTCTCTACTGTGCACCTGTAGAAGTTAGAGAGAGTCCTCCTTGACAAACCGACTCTCCGTAATCTTCTCAGGAAGTAGAGGCGCTGATGTGCTTTCTTTATGATTGCATCAGTGTTCTCGGACCAGGAAAGATCTTCAGAGATATGCACAGCGAGGAATTTGAAGCTCTTGCCCCTTTTCCACCATCGACCCGTTGATATAAATGGGACTGTGGGTCCCCATCCTCCCCCTTCCAAAGTCCACGATCAGTTCCTTGGTTTTGCTGGTGTTGAGGGCCAGGTTCTTGTGCCAGCACCATTTGGTCAGTCGGTCGATCTCACTTCTGTACTCTAAATTGTCCGAATCAGTGATACGTCCCACAACAGTGGTGTCGGCAGCGAACTTGATGATGGAATTCGTACTATGACCGGCTACGCAGTCATGAATATAGAGTGAGTACAGCAGGGGGCTGAGCACGCAGCCTTGAGGAGCTCCCGTGCTGATTGTTATTGAGGCTGACATATTTTCACCAATACGAACTGACTGTGGTCTGTGAATGAGGAGCAAGGTGGGTATGGTCAACTAGCTGGACAGCACCTGTGATAGAGAAGCTGAATAAAGGGTTTTGGGTTAACTAACTCTTTCATTGTCTTGGTCATAGAAACATAGAAACATAGAAAATAGGTGCAGGAGTAGGCCATTCGGCCCTTCGAGCCTGCACCGCCATTCAATGTGATCATGGCTGATCATCCAACTCAGTATCCCGTACCTGCCTTCTCTCCATACCCCCTGATCCCTTTAGCCATAAGTGCCGCACACCACCCCCTACATTGGTTTATCTGCTGTTGTTCCTGGGAAATTGGGCAGTCTGTGGTTGTTGTCAGAGGAAGGCCAGCATTAAAACACAGTCAGGAACCCCCCCACCTCATCCCCTGCCGGTCTCTGGGCCAATTACCCAGCCCTCAACTCACTGCAAGTAGAAACAAAAAACATACAGCTGCCGCAAACCTGAAACACAAACGGAGCCAGACGCAAGATGCTGGAGTGATTCAGCGGGACAGGCAGCATCTCTGGAGAGAAGGAATGGGTGACGTTTTGGGTCGAGGTCCTTCTTCAGACTGAATGAAACGGAGAATTCAGTGAGGGAAAGGGTTAATGCAATATGTCAAAGACGTTATCTGTCTTCTCCTGAGAACGTAGTGGCCTGTCCATTGGGAGAGGGCTGTAACTTCTGGAGCCAGTGGAATTTGCACTGAGCAGCAGGAACATATCCTGCCAAATGGTATAATTGACTTTGCTGGTACATGTCGTGCACTGTGGACTGACTCCAGGTTGGATTTACTGTGCTTTTTGTGGGGTAACACAACTGGGCAATTTCCACATAGGCATGTGGATACCATTGCTATAAGTGCATGAGACCCACTTGGTGGAAGCACAACTGGCCTTGTGGTTACTGGGGCCCCAACTGTGTCTTTATCACTCACAGTGAATAGGGTTGGGTGAAGAATATTGACAGGGCCTCGTTCTAAAGAGCTGGCCACATCACAACATCAGCAGAAAGACGTCACCTGGCTCTATTTGTCAAGGCTATGGCTGACCTTCCAAGCCAGTGCCATTTTCCTGCACTCATGCCACAGCCATTGATTTCCCTCAATGCCCAGAAACCTTTTGTCCTGTGTTCCGAATGAACAATGGGGAAGTCTAGCCTCCTCAGCCCCCCGAGTAAAGACTTACAGAATCCTCAGTCCTAAACAGCTAAACAGTCTGAAGGAGGGTCTCAACCTGAAACGTCACCTATAGGGAGGTTTCACGGCAGTCGGGTCACGACCCATGACGCATACTGTTGCTACGCCAGGCCAAGTGGAGTACAGGCGATGAACTGCAGGTAAGCACTGACCATTGTTTCCAGCGTAGCGGGCCCGTTAAAACCCGACCGCCGAAATTGTCCATGTTTGCGCTGTAAATAATTATGGAAATCGGGATAAACGTGAGAGACATTTATCCAACTTCAGAATTCTAAAAGTGAGGAGAAATGACGGTAGATAGAAGCGAGAGCTGATGGGACAACAACAGCCAGAGTGCTTGGCAAACATTGACCGTTTGCTCACTGCATTTCATCAACTAAGGCATTATTTGTGTTTTTCTTGATTCCATTGGCATCTAAAAAGTTGCAGAAGTGATAAGTCTGGCTGTAAAATTTTAAAATCGCCCATGATTCTCAAGTGGGTTTTTACATACACAAAGAAAACGCCTCTGAAGCAAAATTTACAGCCAGATTTATCACTTCTGAGACTTTTTAGATACCAAGGGAATCAAGAAAAACTACAAATAATGCCTTACTGTTGATGAAATGCAGGGAGCAAACGCGATCATTCCCAATATTTTCAATTCCGATATCTGCACGGCCAATGTTGGCCAAGCACTTTAGCTGTTGTTGTCCCTTCAGCTCTCGCTTCTCTTTACCTTCATTTCGCTTCACTTTGGGAATTCTGAAGTTGGTACATGTCTCTCACGCTTACCCCGACTTCCACAATTTTTAACAGCGCAAAAATTCAACATTTTGGCGGTATTTAAAAGGTAGGAAAGTACGCGTTTCTTGCATTAACAGCATATATCAGAAGTTACGGATGTCCTCCAGATGGATTGAGCGGCTCCGTGCGCAAACCCTATGACCCAGTGACCTTACGTGTAACCCCCTATTTTTTCGCTCCATGGATGCTGCCTCACCCACTGAGTTTCTCCAGCATTTTTGTCTACCAACACATTCTGAGATGAGGAATCCTCAGCAAATGGACACCCTCCCGTCACCCACCCTGTGGGGGCTCTGCAGATTTCAATGAGATTTCCTCTGTTCTGATCTCCAGGAAACGCAGTTACTCCCCATCCCTGGAACCAGTCCAGTTGATATTTACTGCATTTCATCAGTGACAGCTACTTAGTCCTTTAGATTAAAACCTCAAGACTGTACATTGCCAGCCCAGGTGCAGTCTTGTCAGTGCTCTGTATAGTTTTAGTATGGCATATTTATTCCTGTACCAGATAGTCTCATTAAAAAAACACATAGTACTTTAGGTTTAGATTTATTATTGTCATGTGTACAATACGTGAAATAGAATTTCTGAGGGATAAAATATGTATGCATTGGTTTTGAGGGATTAGATTAGATATATTTGCATTTGTATAGTTGGGGCTGATTAGGGTTAGTCAGCATGGTTTTGTCATGAAAGATCAGATCTGAAGAAGGGTCTCGACCCGAAACATCACCTATTCCTTTCCTCCAGAGATACCATCTGACTCACTGAGTTACTCCAGCTTTTTGTGTCTATCTTCAGTTTAAACCAGTATCTGTAGTTCCTTCCTTCTTATAATTTTGAATTTTTTTAAAACATATATCCAAAAAGGTTAACTGAACCAAGGCTGTGGATGTTGTCTATGTGGACTTCAGCAAGGCATTTGATAAGCCCTGCATGATAACCTGCTCTGGAAGGTTAGATCCAGGAAAATCTAGATAACTGGATACAGAATTATCTTCCTGGAAGGAAGCAGAGGGTGGTGGTGGAAGGGTGGTTTGCAGACCGGAGGCCTATAACAAGTGGTGGGCCTCAGTTATCGGTGTTGGGCCCATTACTGTTTGTGGTTTACATCAATGATTTGGATGAGTATTACATGGCATGACTAGCAAGTTTGGAGATGACGCTAAAATAGGTGGTATCTGTTATGACTCCCGAAGGCAGGCACCTCAGAGCCGCGTAACATAATCAAGAACCAAGTTCAAGTTTAAGATAATATTCTTTAATTTAGTTAAAAGAAGACAAAAACCCGAACCCGAGTCAAACAACACAGTCAGGGAATCGACTAACAAACCAAATATAACAGTGCTCCAGCCAGCCTCGCAATGGACCGTCGAACCGGAGTCTCTAAACCTGCCTAAATAGAGATAACCCTGAAACAAAATACACGAAAACCCTCAGGTCAGCACTTATCCGTCCCAATACAACATTAAATGACAAATATAGGTAACAATATACAAAGTTCTATGCCATGCGGCCAGGCCTCCAGCAGCTCAGACCGGCAGCCTGTTCACTAGTCAGGGTCGACGAAGAAGAGAGAGAATTCTGGGAACTCCTGATATTTAAGCTTCCGATGAGTCACCGGTCACCTGATGCAGCTTGGCCAGTGAGGTCATTACACCAAGGATAAAGGAAGAACGAAGGTGGGTGACTGGGGGAGTAAACGTGGAGTGCAGGCTGTGCCTAATGGAAACAGATACACCCTCTTTGAAGCTGTCGGGGCAGATGACGCTTCCAGTCCAGGCGGCGGACAGGTCGGTGGCTCCAATCCTAGAGATGACACTCGACTGGCGTGTCCGACGGCAGGCAGTGCGGACTGGAGATTCTGTGGTGGCAGGCGAGACTCGAGGATGGTCTGTTGACTCCCTGGTGCCAGGGTTCAAGATATCACAAACCGGATTCAGAACATCCTCGAGAGGGAAGGTGAACAGCCAGCAGTAGTTGTGCACGTAGGCACAAACGACATTGGGAAGAAGAGGAAGGAGGTTGTGCAACGCAAGTTTAGCGAGTTAGGAAGAACTAAAAAGCAGGACTTCTAGGGTGGTTATCTCTGGATTGCTTCCATTACCTCGTGCTAGGGAGGGCAGGAACGGGGAGATAGGGGATCTGAATGTGTGACTGAGGGGCTGGTGCAGGGAGCAAGGATTTAGCTTTATAGACCACTGGGATCTCTTCTGGGGTAGGGGTGACCTGTACAAATGGGACGGGTTGCACCTTAACTGGAGGGGACAGACATTCTGTCAGGCAGGTTTGCTAGGGCTACACGTGTGGGTTTAAACTAAATAGTGGGGGGGGGGGGGGGGGGGAGGGATTTACAAATTGGGATTATAAAGATGGAGTTAAAGGGGAAGAGTGCAGGAAAAGTTACAAACGATTCCCGAATTAATGGGAAGGAAAGTTCGAGAAGGGATAAGAGAGTAAGGCCAGGGCCCAAAGTGACCGGAGAGAGAGGGGAGGTGAATACCAAAGTCAAAGTGTTGTATATGAATGCGCAAAATATAAGAAATAAAGTGGATGAGCTTGAGGCTCAGTTAGAAATTGACAAGTATGATGTTGTGGGAATTACAGAGACATGGCTGCAAGAGGGCCAGGGCAGGGAACAGAATATTCAAGGGTATACCTCCTATCGAAAAACAAACCGGTGGGCAGAGGGGGTGAGGTAGCTCTGTTGGTGAGGAATGAAATTCAGTCCCTTGCAAGGGGTGAGTTAGAATCAGGTGATGTGGAGTCAGTATGGATAGAACTGAGAAATTGTAAGGGTAAAAACACCCGAATGGGTTATCTTCAGGCCCCCAAACAGTAGCCTGGATACAGGGTGCAAGTTGAATCAGGAGTTAAAATTGGCATGCAGTAAAGGTAATAGTACGGTTGTTATGGGAGATTTCAACATGCAGGTAGACTGGGAAAATCAGGTTTGTACTGGACCCCAAAGAAGGCAATTTGTGGAGTGCCTCTGAAATGTATTCTTAGAGTAGCTTGTATTGTAGCCTACCAGGGAGAAGGCAATTCTGGATTTAATGTGTAATGAACTGGATTCGATAAGGGAATTCGAGGTAATGGAGCGATTAGGAGGTAGTGACCATATCATGACAATTATAATCTACAATTGGAGAGGGAGAAGGGTAAATTGGTGGTGTCAGTGTTCCAGTTGAACAAAGGGGACTATGGAGGCATGAGGGAGGAGCTGGCCACAGTTGACTGGAAAGATACCCCAGCAGGGCTGACAGTGGAACAACAATGGCAGGTATTTATGGGAATAATACAGAAGGTGCAGGATCAGTTCATTCCAAAGAGGAAGAAAGAATCTAAGGGGAGTAAGAGGCGACCGTGGCAGACAAGGGACGTCAGGGATAGTATAAAAATAAAAGAGAAGTACAACGTAGCAAAGATGAATGGGAAGCCAGAGGATTGGGTAATGTTTAAAGAGCAACTAAAAAGGGAGAAAAGATGAGGTACGAAGGTAAGCTAGCCAAGAATATAAAGGAGGATAGTAAAAGCTTCTTTAGGTATGTGAAGAGAAAAAAATTAGTTAAGACCAAAATTGGACCCTTGAAGACTGAAAAGGGCAAATCTATTATGGGGAACAAGGAAATGGCAACGAGTTGAACAGGTACATTGGATCCATCTTCACTAAGGAGGACACAAACAATTTCCCTGATGTACTCGTGGCCAGAGGATCTAGGGTGACGGAGGAACTGAAGGAAATTCACATTAGGCAGGAAATGCTGTTGGGTGGACTGATGGGACTGAAGGCTGATAAATCCCCTGGGCCTGATGGTCTGCACCCCAGGGTACTTAAGGAAGTGGCTCTAGAAATCGTGGACGCATTGGTGATCATTTTCCAATGTTCTAAAGATTCAGGATCAGTTCCTGTGGATTGCAGGGTAGCTAATGTTATCCCACTTTTTAAGAAAGGCGGGAGAGAGAAAACAGGGAATAATAGTAAGATTAAATGAGAACTTACCAGTTTGAAGTTTGATCTTGATTTTATGAGGAGTTACGATGAGCGATTACGTGAAGAAGGCCGTCAGGCCCCTTGCACATCAATCTTTAAATCAGCAATGTGAAATCACAGATAAGAGAAGTTGACCTGTAGGTAGTAAGATTTGGAGAACTAGAACTACCAGATGACCTGATAATATGAGTGTTGGGAGCGGTGGGCACGTAATCGCTCATCGTAACTCCTCATAAAATCAAGATCAAACTTCAAACTGGTAAGTTCTCATTTAATCTTACTAATTTACTTCGGAGTCACGTGAGTGACTATGTGAAGATTTCAAAGCTCTGTGATTTCACGCCGGTTCGAGTCCAGGCGTCACACACTGAATGGATTCACCATGGATGAGTGAGAAAAATTAATGCATTCAGACGTAACGTAGTTAGGTAACAATATTGATGCTTTAACATGAAAACAAAATAATAGTAACCCCGCCCAACCTGGGGGGAAACTATAAAACAGAATCTAAAATGGTACGTGCAAACACCCCTGGTCCGGCAATAGATTTATTATAAAACCTGTGGAACATCCGTTCATTGGCCCATCCTGCAGTTGCTAGGATGTTGCCGAGGGGGACGTCCATTGCCCTCGCTGCCGACGTAGATGCAGCCCTGGTGGAGTGAGATTTGATAGTATCAGTATTCACTCCTGCACTCACCAGTAACTCCTTTAACCATCTGGAAATGGTTTGTGCTGATACCCTGTGGTGTGGTTTCTTGTGGCTGATCAGGACAGCTAACTCGGAGCCCTTGAGGCTCCTTGTGACTTTGATGTATTGGTGTATATGTGACATTACACACAATCGTGGATCCTTGGGGTATGCCAGGAACTCAAGCTTGGCCCATGGTACCCCCGGCCGGCTCTGTTTGATTAAATCGTATATGATGAAGGTTATGGTATTTACATTGGTGGTCATGTTGTCAAGTCGTAGCTTGTGCAACGTCTGGACTCATTGCGCCGTTACCAGCGCCATCAGCATGACCACCTTGAGGGTGAGTTTAGCTAAGGATAAGGAGGTTGCTGACACCCACTGGCGAAGCAGCGTAAGCACCACGCTCACATCCCAAATGTCCGTATACCGTGGCCTGGGTGTCTGGAATTGTAAATGCCCTTCATGAACTTAGTGATTAAGGGGTGTGTCCCTACCATATGGTGCCCAGTATCCAGCACTAAATATGAAGATAGTGCACTCCTAGCACCATTGATGGCACTGTAGCCTAATTTATGGTCATAGTATAATGTTGATAGGAACTCCAGGACATCCGTGATGCGTACTGTATGATATATGTTGGAGACATGACAGTACATCTCCCACTTCTTGATGTGAGAGGTGTACTGCTTTTGTGTACTGTCCCTCCAGGCTGCTGTTATGACATCCACTGTCCGTTCAGCCAGTCCGAGTCCCAGGTGTGGCCTCCTCAGAATCTGCAAATCAATAAATTGATTCGGTCATGTCTTGGTGGTTCGGTGGTTGCCCCCCCATTACTGGGTGTACCAGCAGATCCCTGCTTTTGGGGACAGCCATGAGAGGTTGTGTTATAACTCCCAGGACTAGTGGGAACCAGGACTGCGTAGGCCAGTCTGGCACTACCAAAATGCCTGTGGCATTGTCATGCTTTATTTTTGCCAAGCATCAGCTGATGAGGCAAAATGAAGGAAAAGCGTATAAGAACATTCCTCCCCAATGCAGTGAAAATGCATCTACTGCCATTGCCCCTGGGTCTGGCTCCCATGACACATATTTGGGTAACTGGTGATTCAATCTGGATGCAAACAAGTCAATATCCAGCATGCCATACCGGTCGACAATGTCGTTAAATACTTCATGATTCAACATCCATTCTGTGTTATCATTGAATTTCCGCGATCTTGTGTCCGCCGCCATGTTGTATCTATCTGGTAGGTAGATTGCTGACACCCAAATGTTCTTTGCAATACACCAGTGCCAAAGAAGTTTTACCAATTTATCACAAGATACAGACTTTATTCCACCCATGTGATTGACATACGCCACCACCATGTGTAGTTGAACATGCACATGATGCATGTTGCTGCAATAAGCCTTTAGCCCATAGAAACATAGAAACATAGAAAATAGGTGCAGGAGTAGGCCATTCGGCCCTTCGAGCCTGCACCGCCATTCAATGTGATCATGGCTGATCATCCAACTCAGTATCCCGTACCTGCCTTCTCTCCATACCCCCTGATCCCTTTAGCCACAAGTGCCACATCTAACGCCCTCTTAAATATAGCCAATGAACTGGCCTCAACTACCTTCTGTGGCAGAGAATTCCAGAGACTCACCACTCTCTGTGTAAAGAATGTTTTCCTCATTTCGGTCCTAAAGGAATTCCCCCTTATCCTTAGACTGTGACCCCTTGTTCTGGACTCCCCCAACATCGGGAACAATCTTCCAGCATCTAGCTTGTCCAACCCCTTAAGAATTTTGTAGGTTTCTATAAGATCCCCCCTCAATCTTCTAAATTCCATTGAGTACAAACCGAGTCTATCCAATCTTTCCTCATATGAAAGTCCTGACATCCCAGGAATCAGTCTGGTGAATCTTCTCTGTACCCCCTCTATGGCAAGGATGTCTTTCCTCAGATTTGGAGACCAAAACTGTACGCAGTACTCCAGGTGTGGCCTCACCAAAACCCTGTACAACTGCAGTAGAACCTCCCTGCTCCTATACTCAAATCCTTTCGCTATGAATGCTAACATACCATTTGCTTTCTTCACTGCCTGCTGCACCTGCATGCCTACTTTCAATGACTGGTGTACCATGACACCCAGGTCTCGTTGCATCTCCCCCTTACCTAATCTGCCACCATTCAGATAATAGTCTACCCTCATGTTTTTGCCACCAAAGTGGATAACCTCACATTTATCCACATTGTACTGCATCTGCCATGCATCTGCCCATTCACTCAGCCTATCCAAATCACCCTGCAGCCTCCAAGCATCCTCCTCACACCTAACTATACCCCCCAGCTTGGTATCATCTGCAAATTTGGAGATGTTGCATTGAATTCCCTCGTCCAAATCATTAATATATATTGTAAATAGCTGGGGTCCCAGCACTGAGCCTTGCGGCACCCCACTAGTCACTGCCTGCCATTCTGAAAAGGACCCGTTTACTCCTACCCTTTGCCTCCTGTCTGCTAGCCAGTTCTCTATCCACATCAATACTGAACCCCCAATACCGTGTGCTTTAAGTTTGTATGCTAATCTCTTATGCGGGACCTTGTCGATAGAGTGCTCCCAGCAACTCTAAGTAGTTAATACCATGTTGCTGAAAGATTAAGGACTCCTGCACATTCCATCTACCTCCGCAGCTAGAGATGGTATCTGTCGCTCCCCAGCCCAGGCCACTTGCATCGGTTTGTAAGATTACCAATGGTGTATCAGTTAGAACTTTCTTAGAGTAGTGATGTATATTCGTTACCCACCATTGTAATTCAGCAATGGCCTCTGCTAGCAATTGCATGGGTCTACCGAATTGGCCTGCGTGGGATTTGAGTGCCTGTTCCTTTGCCTGTTTAGCTTGTTGTAGGCTTCCATTAACTCTAATTGCTTGCCACTTGGCAGTGTCACTGACATATGAATTGAGTTAATTGTGAACCCCATATAATCAATTACCCTGGTAGGAGTCAATTTTGACTTAACTGGATGGATTAGAAACCCCAATCCCTCAAACATGTGTTTGGTGGCAGAAACAGATGATTCAGCTGATTCCTTGGTGTCCCCAACTATTAAAATGTTATCCAGATATGCCATAACTATGTGATTCTGAGCTCGTAGTAGCCCCAGAACTGGTTTTAGTAATTTTGTAAGTAGTCTGGGAGCTGAAGTCAGCCCATTAGGCAATGCTTTGAATTGCCACAATTGTCCCCTCCAGTTAAATTTCAAATATCTCTTGTGCTCCCTGTGAATGGATATAGAGTAGTATGCATCTTTTAGATCAATGCATGCCATATAACATCCTTTGGAAACCAGTTGGATGGCAGTGCCAAAGTTATCCATTTTGAAATGTTTATACTGCACAAAGAGTTCCGTCAAGTCTAGGATGATACGACATCCTCCATCCCTTTTCCGCTTGGTGAATATGTTGGATACAAATTGGTGAGATTACTGATGCGACCTCTGAATCACCTCTTTTTTATATAAAGCCTGGATTTCAGCTTGTACCTCGAATCCCTTGGATGGATCGTCCAGCTCCCGGACCTGCTTCGGCAGGTCTGCCCCAAATAGATAATTGGCTGGTTGGACGTTGCTGGCCTTGCACAGCACAGCAAATTTGGGGTTTAGTGCCGGCCGTATGGCGTTTTTTCGCAGGCAATTGATCTCAAAGTAGGCATTACACATAAGCCCCACTGCGCCCTGCTGCAGGTAAGAGTCACAGGTCGTAGAGAGCGGGTGGCGTGTGAGGGAGGGAGAGAAAGGGGGGGAGAAAATGATTGTGAGAGGAATGAGAGGGAGGGAGGGAAAGACATAGAGAGAGAGAGAGAGTGTTTGAGAGAGGAGAGGGGGGAGACGGAGTGGGTAGAGAAAGAGAGGGGAAGAGGTAAAATAAGAGATTCTTTTCCCCGGGCCCGGGTACAGTTTGCACTTTTCCCCCAACCTGCGTAGGGTTTCTCTGGGTGCTCCAATTTCAGAGAAACATAGAAAATAGGTGCAGGAGGAGGCCATTTGGCCCTTCGAGCCTGCACCGCCATTCAATATGATTATGGCTGATCGTTGACAATCAGTACCCGTGCCTGCCTTCTCCCCATATCCCACACTCTAAAGGGGTGCAGGCTTGTAAGTTATTTAGCTTCGGGAAAGATTGTAAATTGTCCCTACTGTGTATAGGATAGTGTTAGTGTGCGGGGATCGCTGGTCGGCATGGATTCGGTGGGCCGAAGGGCCAGTTTCCGTGCTGTATCTCTGAACTAAACTAAACTAATCATGATCCATATCCCTCTCTTCCCTGGAATTCCATGGCCTTGTCCAAAAGCCTTTTACATATCACTATTGTATTATCCTCCACCACCATCCCCAGCAAAACCAGGCCGCCCTCTACCACCCTGTGTGTTTTTAAACCTCACATCTCCATTAGACTTTCTCCCTCTCACCTTATAGCTGTGCCCTCTGTTGTTGGACATCTCCACCCTCGGAAAACGGTTGTGAATGTCTGCCCTACCGATGGCTCTCATAGTTTTATACTCTGTGCTGCATGGCTCCACTGCAGGTTTTAAGATAATTCATACTCTCATGCCCTACTTTCATTCTGTATCGCTTTGTAAAGAATGCTGGTTATTCTGGGAATCCATCAAGCTGCAAGTTACAAGGTTAAACTCCAGCGCGGTGTAAGCATATTCAAGGTCTCTAAAGGTAGTTTTCCTCGAGTTTGATTGGAGAATGAGCTCCAGAATGCAAGCAGTGCTCCCGAAGGACTGGGAGATAAGTGGGCCGTGCTGTGCTGTGTGAATCTGGGTCGCTGCAGGACTTACCACAACATATCCCCTCCCGTGCAGCATGTTGAGGAACAGCCATTCTGGAGAAGGCTGAAGAAGAGTCTCAACACGGAACGTCACCTATTCCTACTCTCCAGAGATGTGGTCTGCCTCGCTGAGTTACTCCAGCATTTTGTGCCTATCTTCATTCTCCCCGACCTCGTGTTTGGCCTGTACACCAACAATTTCAGACTTTAGAATACAACTCTCCATTAGTCCCTCTTGCAGAACCCCTCCATCATTGAAAGGGGCTGCAGAATTGAGATGATTTCACATGACAAGCGGTGTTTTTTTACAAGAATCGGGTCTACCCTTCTCTGCATGCATGGTAGTCAGCCATTATCTTCCCCCCTCCATTTAATCTCCCATCTCAGATCTCCTTTCAATTTCTCTTCTCTCACATTAAACCTGTGTCCTCTAATTCTAGACTCCCCTTCCATGACAAAAAAACATTCTGACTATGTATCCTGTTTACCCCTTAATTGTAGAAACTGCTTTCAGGTCATCCCTTGGCCTATCTGCAATGAAAATAAATTCAGCCATATTGCAGCAGTACAAATCATTGGTTAAGACATTATTGTGAGTATTGTGTACAGGTTTGGGTCCACACTTTAGGAAGGATTTGATGTTCTTTGCTATCACCCTATCCTTCCTATGTGTGGTGACTAGACCAGTACACAATACTCAAAATTATGTCTAACCAACGATGTATACTGCTGCAATATGACATCTGAAAGGGCCTGTCCCACTGTGGTGACCTAATTGGCGAGTTTAGAAGAGTTTGCCCTCGACTCGCGGCATGGTTGACACAAGTTCCTAGGAGGCCTTTGTAATTCTCCTTCATGCTCGAGAGTAGTCCCCGCATACTCGAGGCCTCAGCTAGGTCGCGGCGTTTTTTTCAACATGCTGAAAAATGCCCGCGAGTAAAAAAAGGTCGCCATGGAAAAAAATCGATTTTTTTTTACTCGTAGGTTTAATCGAGGTAAGTCATAGTATGTCGTAATGCTATCGTATGTAATCAAAGGCAATCGATGATAATCGCAGGTAGCCGAAGGTAAAGCTCGTTGAGAAAAAAAGGTAAGTAACCCGACTGGTAATGTTAAATGCCCGCTAAACATTAGTAAAAGTTGTCTGGCTTCTTAACAATGTCTCCACCCCTGCTCCCCCCCTTTCCCCCCCACTTCTCATCCCTCCCCTTCTCCCTCCCCCCCCTTCTCTTCTCCCCCACCCCTTCTCTTCTCCCCCCTTCTCTTCTCCCCCCCTTTCTCTCCCCCCCCTTTCTCTCCCCCCCCCCTATTTTAAAGCTAATACAGTAGAACGGTGATTGCTGGTCCCAGAAGGAGAAGAGAAGGAGTGGAGGAGGGAAGGGGTGGAGGGAGAAGGGGAGGGATGAGAAATGTATTGCTCAAGGAAGGGGTAAAGGTGGAAGCACACAGGGGAGGGGGAACAGTGAGACAAAGTAGAATTAGTAACCCATGCGAAACATGAGGTGCTGTTCTTCTAGTCTGTGTCTGGCCTCACTCTGGTGGAAGCCAAGGACAGAAAGGTCACAACGGGAAAGGGAAGCGGAGTTAACTTTGTTAGCAACTGGGAACTCCAACAGGCCTGGCAAATGGACCCTGCTTGGTGAAATGGCTGATTCGTGTCGTTGAGTGTCACCGATTTAAAATAAGCCACGTAGGGGGCACCAAATACAATAGACAAGATTGGACGAGGTGTATGTGTAATTCTGTCTCACATGGAAGGGCTGCTCGAGTCTCGCTCATTCAGTGAAAGAGTGAGGATGTAACTGGTGGTCGGATTACGTTGAAGGTTACGCCAATGTCGGACAATGATGTACAGGATGCAGGGCAGTGATGTGAAAGATGAGGAACTGGGGAACTTGTTCCACCTGAGGGGAAGGGGAATGAGAGAAGGACTATGGGACACACAGGAGACGGTTTTTGGCCTCCTCCATTGTCTGAGTGAGGCCATCCTCAAACTTTGCCAATATAGACAGGTTAGATGGGGTGAAATTTTCAAATGTGTACAGGAAAGTTTCCTCAGGCAATATGTAGAGCGTGGGAGAAGGGCAAAGCTTACTTTAGTTTATAATTGTCATGTGTACTAAGGTACAGTGAAAAGCATTTGTTTGCATGCTATTCAGTCAAAGAAAATACTATATGTGATTAAAATCAGGCCGTCCATAGTGATAAAGGATAAAAGATATACATTTAGTGCAAGATAAAATCCAATTAAAAGTAGTCAAAGGTCTCCAATGAGCTTGATCTGGACAGAGGAGATTGGGAAGGGCAATGGACTGAAGTGTCCATTGGCAAGGCTTCTGGGACCAGCAATCACCGTTCTACTGTATTAGCTTTAAAATAGGCCCAACTTGAAAATAGGCCCAACATGCCCCATCTACACTAGTCCCACCTGTCTGCATTTGGCCCATATCCCTCTAAACCTGTCCTATCCATGTACCTGTCTCAATGTTTCTTAAACGTTGCGATAGTACTTACCTCAACTACCTCCTCCAGCAGCTTGTTCCATTCATCTATCACCCTTTGCATGAAAAGGTTACCCCTCAGGTTCCCATTAAATCTTTCCCCCCTCACCATAAACCTATGTCCTCTGGTTCTCGATTCCCTTATTCTGGACATGAAACTCAGAGCGTCTACCCTATCTATTGCTCTCATGATTTAGTACACCTCTGTAAGATCATCCCTCATCCTACTGAGCTCCAAGAAATAGACTCACAGCCTGCTCAACCTTTCCCTGTAGTTCAGACCCTCTGGTCCTGGCAACATCATCATAAATCATCTCTGCACCCTCTCTAGCTTGACAACATCTTTCCTATGACATGGTGCCGAAAAATGAACACAATATTCTAAATGCGGCCTCATCAACATCTTATACAACTGCAACATGACCTACCAATTTTTATACTCAATGCTCTGATTGACTCCAATCTGCTAAAAACCTTTTTGACCACATTATCTACCAGTGGTGCCACTTTCAAGGAACTATGTACCTGTAGTCCTGGATCCCTCTGCTCTACAACACTCCCCAGAGCCCCGTGTAGTTCTGCCAATGCTAGTGCTCCCAAAATACAACATCTCACATTGCTCTGTAAAGTTACTATTCTGCATTGGAGCAAGCCCAGTGTTAATGGTATTAGGTAGACAAAAATGCTGGAGAAACTCAGCGGGTGAGGCAGCATCTATGGAGCGAAGTAAATAGGCAACGTTTTGGGCCGAAACTGATGCAGAGTAGGGGGGGCGGGAAGAAGAAAGGAAGAGGAGGAGCCAGAAGGCTGAGAGGGAGCTGAGAAGGGGAGGAGACAGCAAGGGCTACCGGAAATTGGAGGCCAATATTTATGTCTCGAGGGTGCAAACTGCCCAAGCGGAATATGAGCTGCTGCTCCTCCAATTTCCGGTGGTGCTCACTCTGGCAATGTAGGAGGCCCAGGACAGAGAGGTCGGATACGGAATGGGAGGAGGAGTTGGAGCTGAGCCACAGGGAGATCAGGCTGGTTAATGCGGACCGAGCGGAGGTGTTCGGCGAAACGATCGCCAAGCCTGCGCTTGGTCTCACCGATGTAGATCAGCTGACATCTAGAGCAGCGGATGCAATAGATGAGGTTGGAGGAGGTGCAGGTGAACCTCTGTCACACCTGGAACGCCTGCTTGGGTCCTTATTGGAAGAGGTTAATGGCATTAGGCAGGACCTTGCTTAGGTTGGTTAGAGTACAGGGCATGGATGTTCCCGTTAGAATAGAGGGCAAGGTGGGCATAAGGAAGCCTGCATGATGGGAGAGATTGAAGCTCTGGTCAGGAAAAAAAGGAAGCACAGGACAGGTATAGACAGCTGGTATCAAGTGTATTCCTGCAGGAGTGTCAGGAACTGAAAAACATACATAGAAGGAAATCTGGATAGCAGAAAGGGAGCAAGATATTGCTCTGGCAAATAATGTTCAGGAAAATCCAAAGAGATCTTATGTATATTAAGGGAAAGAAGGTAACCAGAGAGAGAATCGGGCCCTTCAAAAACCAATGCGGTGTGGAGCCGCCCACAGAAGGTGCAGATCATCCTAATGCCCCTGTCCCACTTAGGAAACCTGAATGGAAACCTCTGGAGACTTTGCGCCCCACCCAAGGTTTCCATTCCATTCCCGGAGGTTTTTGTCAGTCTCCCTAATGGTTGAAAGTGGTTTCCAATTATTCTATGGTCTGGGGATTATTTCAAAAAATTCAAAACCGGCCGCGACTAAAAATAGGTTGCCGTTTTAAACATCGGTCATTTTTTAGTTGAAGCCGGTTGCGATGCTCGTTGAAGGTGGTTGCCGGAGGTTGCAGGTAATAGAAGGTAACACCTTTTTTTTCACCCAGTTTTATTCCACCAGGGAGGTCTTACCTTGCACTAGTCAAGATCGGATATGTCGGAGGAAATTGTGTAAAACTAGAGAAGGAATTGCAGGTGCCCTGGCAGGTATATAAGAATCACGATTAGGCACAGGTTGGGTGCCGGAAGTCTGGAGAGTGGCTAATGCCCTGTCTCTATTTAAGAAGTGCTGCAAGGAAAAGCCTGGCAGCCTACCATCTGTGGAAGGCAAGTTACTAAAGAGTACTCTCAGGGATAAGATATATATTTATGCATTTGGATAGACAGGGCATGTTTAGGGATGATCTGCATGATTTTGTACTTTGGAGATCGTGTCTTATGAATCTGATTGGGTTTTTTGAAGAAGTAACCAAAAAGGTTGATGAGGGCAGAACTGTAGATGTGTATATAATTTTCAGCAAAGCATTTGATAAGGTTCTGCAAGGCTGCTCTGGAAGGTTAGATCGCATGGGATTCAGGGAGAGCTTTCCGACTGGATAAAGAATTGGCTTCTAGAAGGAAGCAGAGGGTGATGGTGGAAGGCTGTTTTGCCGGACTAGAGGCCTGGGACTAGGGGTGTGCCTCAGGTACATTAAAGTAGTTGTCCAGTTTATAGATACAGAGTGAAAACAGGCCCTTCAGCCCACCGTCCTCCCCGGCACACTAGGGATAATTTACAGAAGCCAATGAACCTACACGTGAGGTTTGGAATGAGGGAAGAAACCGGAGCACACGGAGAAAACCCACGCGGTCACCGGGAGAATGAACAAACTCTGTTCAGACAGCACCCGTAGAACTAATGAACCCGGATCTATGACGCTGTAAGGCAGCAACTCTACCACTGCGCCATCGTGTGGTGGTATCATAGACAGTGAAGATGATTATCAACATTAACAGCAGCATCTTGATTAGCTGGGCAAGTGGGCTTTGGAATGGATTCATGTTTAATGCAGATAAGTGCACGATAAGTTTTGCATTTTGATGGCCTGAGCGAGAGGGGTTGGCCGGGCAGGCTTGGAATTTATGCCTTGGAGTGCAGGAGATTGAAGAGTGATCTCATAGAGATGTTTAAAATCATGACCAAAGAACTTAGGTTTAATGTGCGAGGGAAATATTGAATAGGAACCCGAGCAGTAACATTTTCCACACAGAGCGTGGTGGGTATATGGACGAGCCGCCAGAGGAGGGAGTTGAAGCAGGTCCTATAGCAACATTTAAAAGGCATTTTGACAGATACATGTTTTAAAAGGATATTGGCCAAATGAGGGCAGGTGGGACTAGTGTATTGGGGTATCTTGGTTGTCATAGGCAAGTTGGGGCTCAGGGCCTGTTTCTGTGCTGAATGACTCTAACAGCAGCAGGAATGTTCGGCCCAATAATTTGTCAACTCGGGGTTCAGCATGTCAACATAGAACAGTACAGCACAGCTATAGCTAAGCCCTATAGTGTTGGACATTTCCCCCCTGGGGAAAAGGTTTTGACTGTTTATCCTATTTATGTCACATAATTTTATATACTTCTGTCAGGTCTCCCCTCAACCGGTGACGTTCCAGAGTGAACTGTGCAAGTCTATGCAACCTCTCCCTGTAGCTGAAACCCTCTAATCCAGCCAGCATTCTGGTAAATGTCCCACATTCCACCATTACAACCAGGCCTTTTTCAATGAGGGTACAGGGGGTATGTCGGGTGCAGCACCAGGTCCACCGAAAGATGAGGTGCGAACCCAGAAAGCTGCACCATTTGCTGATTTGCTTTTCCTTTCATGCAAGACCTGTGTAGACATTAGACTTTAGTGATACAGTGCAGAAACAGGCCCTTCGCCCACCTATTCCACACCGACTAGCGATCACCCAATTTACAATTTTGCCGAAGCCAATAAACCTCCAAGCTTCAAGGATAGCTCATCCTGGTTACGGGTGAACTGGAAAAGTTAGCCATCGGCGAAGTGATGTCTGTTATGTGACCTTTAATTGGCAGCTGGGTAATTGCCATTAATATGCGCTAGAGTAGCCTAGCAACTGAAGGTTACCATTGCAACAGCTAGCCCAGCAACACCTGTTGCCCTGGAAACATACAGTTGTCGCATGTCTCCATTCAGCTTGGACAAGGGGTATTCTGTTTTCTATTGTAATTTTCAGAATGCGACAGTGGGTTTGGAAGCCGTTATGGTGTGGTCTGAGCTGGGATGGATTACGTACCATGCTGACCCCTCCTCAATGCTGGGAGGGGGCTGACTAAGGTCTCCCTGTCCTGCAGTGAGCCTGTTGTGTGGGGGGGATAGTGGTCTGAATCAGTCCTCTCATCATTTAATGTGCTGCTGCAATGTTGGAGTGATCTCCAGTGACCCTACCACATCCCTTCACCCCACCAAGTCCATACTGACCACCATACATGCACGGATCCCATTGTGTGGGAAGGATCTGCAGATGCTGGTTTAAACCAAAGATAGACACAAAAAGCTGGAGTAACTCAGCGGGTCAGCCAGCATCTCTGGAGAAATGGACTAGGTGACGTTTCAGGTTGAGACCCTTGTTCAGACCTCATTGTATTCTCTCCACATTCCATCTGCTCCCCCAGATTCTACCACTCAGTCACAATTTAATAGCCAATCCTGCTCCGCATTCCTATGTCTTTGGGCCATCGGGGGAAACTCGTACAATGACAGGGCGAATGTGGGAACTCCACACATAGCACCCGAGGTCCACACATAGAACCCTGGTCATACACCCCTGGTACTGCACCCTCATACAGCACTTGAAAGAATGGAAGCCTTTCATTTATACAGCAGCGTCTTTTTCAACCTTGGCGGCCCAATGGGCTTTGCAGCCACTGTTACAAGAAGCAGTAGTTGAACACAGTGAGATCCATGAATTAGGATGGCATTGGGGCACAGCATTAGAGCTACTGCCTTACAGAGCCTGAGACCTGGATTTGATTCTTACTACGGGTGCCGTCTGTGCAGAGTTTGGACCATCTCCCCGTGACCTGCGTGGGTTCCCTCAGAGATCTTCAGTTTCCTCCCACACTCCAAAGATGTACAGGTTTGTAGGTTAACTAAACTAAACTAATTGGCTTGGTATAAAGTAAATTGTCCCTTTTGTGAGTGAAGGGGAATGTTAATTTGTGGGGATCACTGGTCGGACTCGGTGGGCCGAAGGGCCTGTTTCCGTGCTGTATTTTTAAACTAAACTAAAATTACATTGAAGTTATTGACTATTGCGTAGAAATTAGAATTCAAACACTTTTTGGTGCTTAGATGGCCACTGTGTTTTTCTGCAAAAGCCAAATCTGTGATTACCTCAGCAAATTGTGAAAATGAGGCATCTTTGCTTTAAGAACTTACTCTTGCAACTTACTGCCAGAGAAGGGGCTTCTTGCTGAGCTTGCAGAGACTGTGCACACTGCAACAGACTAGTCTTCTGAAAGTGTATTCTCCATGACAGCAACATGAGTAATGAGGAAACATGGAGCGTGAGCCATAACTCACTGGAGGAAGGCTTAACTGAAGTGCCAGCTTCAGCAGGCCCTGTGCCACAACCAACGGCAATCATATGTGAACACGTAGCGACACTGATGCATGTTACAAAAAGGTAGAGCATAGACGTTGATTTGGGATGGCCAGTTTGGATATCTCTGTGGAGACTACCGTAAATCATGCATTGCTTCCCCGTTTGATGCATGTTTTGCTCCTTGCTCCATGAATTGACACTGAAGGTCCTAGGTATAAACATCAACAATTTGTTCACATCCAACCACATTGGCAATAGGGCTAAGAAAGCACACAACTTTGTGGATGACCAGCCATGATCACATTGTGGATGACCAGCCATGATCACGTTGAATGGCGGTGCTGGCTCGAAGGGCCAAATGGCCTACTCCTACTCCACAGTGAATGGTAGGGCTCTGGGTAGTGTTGTGGAGCAGAGGGATCTAGTAGTGCAGGTCCATGGTTCCTTGAAGGTCGAGTCACAGGTAGATAAGGTGGTCAAAAAGGTGTTTGGCACTTTGGCCTTCATCAGTAAGTGGATATTTTTTAGGCAGAGATAGACAAGTTTTTGATTAGAACAGGTGTCAAGGGTTGTGAGGAGAAGGCAGGAAAATGGGATTAGATGGCAGAGATCAGCCATGAGTGAATGGCGGTGTAACTCGATGGGCCGAATATCCTAATTCTACTCCTATAACGTGTGAACTTGTGAAGAGTATTGTGTATAGACGTTGGGACCTCATGTTGCAGTTGTATAAGACATTGGTGAGGCCGCATTTAGAGTATTGTGTTCAGTTCTAGGCACCATGTTATAGAAAAGATGTTGTCAAGCTGGAAAGGTACAGAGAAGATTTACGAGGATGTTGCCAGGGCTATATGGTCTGAACTATAGGGAGAGGTTGAGTGGGCTGGGACTCTATTCCTTGGGGTGCAGGAGGATGAGAGGGTGATCTTATTGAGGTGTATAAAATCATGAGAGGAATAGATCGGACAGATGCACAGAGTCTCTTGCCCAGAGTAGGTGAATCGTGGACCAGAGGGAATAGGTTTAAGGTGACGGGGAAAAGATTTAATAGGAATCTGAGATGTAACTTGTTCACACAAAGTGTGGTGGGTGTATGGAACAAGCTGCCAGAGGGGGTAGTTGAGGCAGGGACTATTCCAATGTTTAAGAAACAGTTAGACAGGTACATGGATAGGACAAGTTTGGAAGGATATGGTCCAAGCGCAGGCAGGTAGGACTGGTGTAGCTGGGTCATGTAGGCCGGTGTGGGCAAGTTGGGCTGAAGGGCCAGTTTCCACACTGTATCGCTATGACTCCATAACTCTAAGATATCCACCAACTTCCTCTGGATGACCCCAACAAAAGTAGCTAGTGGGACCAAAGTGGGCAACCGGTATCAGAGCATGGCCACCAGTCCGGTTATGACTAACACCCTGCCCGAGTCGGAAAGCACCCTGAGGAGGCCTGACCAGCGTCCCAGCCGGGAAACGACTTTCATAGAAACATAGACAATAGGTGCAGGAGTAGGCCATTCGGCCCTTTGAGCCAGCACCGCCATTCAATGTGATCACGGTTGATCATCCACAATCAGTACCCCGTTCCTGCTTTCTCCCCATACCCCTTGATTCCGCTAGCCCTAAGAGCTCTATCTAACTCTCTCTTGAATGCATGCAGTGAATCGGCCTCCACTGCTGATTATTGCAGAGAATTCCACAAATTCACAACTCTCTGGGTGAAGAAGATTTTCCTCATCTCAGTTCTAAATGGCCTACCCCTTATTCTTGAACTGTGGCCCCTGGTTCTCAACTCCCCCAACATCGGGAAGATGTTTCCTGCATCTAGCGTGTCCAATCCCTTAATAATTTTATATGTTTTTATAAGATCCCCTCTTATCCTTCTACATTCAAGTGAATACAAGCCCAGCCGCTCGATTCTTTCATCGTATGACAGTCCCGCCATCCTGGGAATTAAGTGCAATGGTGTAAATACACACACTCTCTCCAAACACTATCCGGGCCAGTAGAGGTTGGAGACTCATAGAACAATACAACACAGAAGCAGGCCCTTCGGTCGAACTCATCCATGCTGACCAAGTTGCCTTCCTGAACTAATTGCCTGCCTTCAGCCTATATTCTTCTGAATCTTCCTTATCCACACACCTGCGTTTTAAGTATTGTAATTGTAACCCCTGGCAACGCGTTTGCATATACATAGAACATAGAACAGCAAGAGGTCTTTCAGCCCACAGTGTTTGTGCCAAACATGATGCCAAGTTAAACTAATCTCATCTGCCCGTACATGATCCATATCCCTTTAGTCCCTGCACTTCCATGTGCCTATCCAATAGCCTCTTACATGCCATACTGCCTCCTTCACCACCACATCTGCCTCCACCACCACCTGGCAATGCTATCCATATATATCTGTGTAAAAAAAACGTTCTCCCACACATCCTCACTAAACCTTCTGCCTCTCACCTTATTGCTATGTCCGCTGGTTTTGGACATTTCCATTCTGGGGAAAAAGGTACTGACTCTACTCTATCTATGCCTCATAATTGTATATACTTGTATCAAGTCTTCCCTCAACCTCCAAACTTCCAGAGAAAACAATCCAAGTCTATCCAACCTTTCCCTGTAGCTGAATCCCTCTCATCCTGGCAGCATTCTGGTAAACCTCCATCTTCTCCAAAGCCTCCATATTTGCCCTGTAATGGGGAGACCACAACTACACGCGGTACGACAAATGCGGCCTGACCAAAGTCCTATAGAGATGCATCATCATGTCCTGACGTCCATTATATTCATTCGTCCCTGCAATGAAGGCAGGCAAACCATACGCCTTATGGTACCACCCTATTGACTTGTGCCACCACCTCCAGTGAGCTATGAACTTGGACTCCAGGATCTCCCTGCACATCATTGCTGTTAAGGGACTTGCTATTAACTGTATACTGCCCCCTTTACATTCATCCTCCCAAAGTGCAACACCTCACACTTGCTCAGGTGAAACTCCATCTGTCACTTTGCGGTTCAATCATTTGTATCAAGTGCTCGATCAGTCCTCAAGTGTATCGGTGATCGAGGTTATCTTAACCATTCCTTTCATTAAACACATGAAAGGAAATCGGCATCTGTCCCAGTTCATACCAGTGGTCATGGTCCATGCCCCCGGTACCAGTCTGCACCGTCAGTCCCAGTGTGGCTCCGCACACTGGTCAGAAGAAGGGTCTCAACCGGAAACATCACCTATTCCTTTTCTCCAGAGATGCTGTCTGACCTGTTGATTAACTCCAGCTTTATGTGTCTATCTTCGGTTTAAACCAGAATCTCCAGTTCCTTCTTGCACACTGGTCCCAATCCCGGTTCACACCTTCAGCTCGTTTCCACTTCCATCTGGCATTGGGTCGAGAAGTAGGGCGGATTCCAAAGCTATGAGTTATAAACTAGAGGTCACTATCAATAATTCCAGGAGGGAGACCAGTCACTAATGGCGGGAGTGAAGGAGGCAAGCGGAATCAATGCACTTCTGTGACGCATCTTTCCAAAACACAAATTGGTTATAACACCATTGATGGCTTTGGGAATATTATTTGTCTTACACGGGCAGAATTGGTTACAATGTGATTTTTTACAGAAATTGGCAGGCAGAGAAAAAGGTGTCTTGGGGCAAAAACAGTCTGGGAAAGAAAATGTTTCCATGTATCCTACCCATAGTAGTCAATCACCATTGCCCCTGAAAAAAATAGTTGATCAGTTTCACCGATGATGCCATCAGCAATCACTTCTATTGACACTTGTGCTGTGATACTATATTAATCAATGTGGCACATAGCCTTTAACTTCAATTATTAAAAGTAAACATATAGCTGGGGTGGGAGATTGCAACCTTCACGCGGTCCGCCCTGTTTCGACGAATGCAATCAATCAAATCAAATCAAATCAAACGAGTGCTCAATCAAATAAAATCAAATAGAACAAGTTGTCCTACAACTTTAGGCTGTGCACGCCATATTCAGGTAGAAGAATTAAGGGACAGAAGTTTAGGGGTAACATGAGGGGGAACTTCTTTACTCAGAGAGTGGTGGCTGTGTGGAATGGTCTTCCAGCAGAAGTGGTTGAGGCAGGATCGATTTTAACATTTAAAAGTAAAGTGGATAGGTATATGGACGGGAAGGGAATGGAGGGGTATGGTCTGAGTGCAGGTAGATGGGACTAGGGGAAAATAAATGGTCGGCACGGACTGGAAGGGTCGAGAAGGCCTGTTTCCGTGCTGTAATTGTTATATGGTTATATATGGTTAAGAAGAAATGTATAGCTATTAAAAATACCTTTATTTTGAAAATCCTGCTGAATAAATAACTGTTATTGTGATTTTAAAACCCTCGAGCCTCTATCCCCCTTTCCCCTATTGTCAAAATAGTTTTATTACACGATATTCTATGACTTCTAAGAATGACTACGGTTTCTTAGAAATGCAACTATTGCATTAATCTGTATTCTCGACTGTTAGTTACATGTGAAGCTTGTTGAACGAGCCACACAGAATAACTGGGTGGTTCTGTGGGACGTAGGAATTGTGTGTCTCACATACGATACATCAGGGACAAGATGATTGCAAGGTGGAAGTGAAGATTTGTTATATGGTAAAGAATGCCAAGGACACTCAGCGGTCAGGCAGCATCTACACAGGGAGAGGTGGCAGCTTTTCATCAGAATCTCATTTTATTTTTTCATTCAGCTGTATATGAATGATTCTGTCATAGTTGATGATTCATACACAGTATGACCCTCAGCTCATTGTAAAATCCGTCACACTTGAAAAGCAAAAGTTGGCACGGATGTCACCCACAGATAATCCACGGTTTGATAAGTATCTGCAGCCTGTCTGATCCAGCCTTGGGAACCAGAGCTCATTGCAACTTCTTCTTTCATGTGGCGTGCACAGCCTAAAGTTGTTGGCCAACTTGTTCTATTTGATCTTCCGTTTGTGCACGTCGAGTTGATTGCATTAGTCGAAACAGGGCGGACCACGTGAAGGTTGCAATCTTCCACCCCAGCTCATTGCATCAAGAGTCGGAGAGTTCTACAGCATGGAAACTGGTCCTTCACCCCAACTCGTTCACGCACGTCAACATGCTAAGCGAATCCCATATGCCTGCATTTCACCCATATTTCACTAAGCCTTCCCTGTACATATACGTGTCCAAGTATCTTTTGAATAATCTGTTTGTAATAATCAACCACTTTCTCTGGCAACCTGTTCTATTCCATCCTCTGCATAACAGAAAAAGTTGCCGCTCAGGATACCATTAAACCTTTTCCCTCTTTCTTTAAGCCTATACCCAAACCTGGGGAAAAAGTGTGCATTCACCTGCCTCTGCCCCTCATGGATGTATACACCACTATGAGATCACCCCAGTAGTTTCAAGGTTCGAGGTTTCAAGGTCAGTTTATTGTCATATGTACCAATTAAGGTACAGTGAAATTCAGATTGCCATACAGTCATACCAATAAAGATCAAGACATCCATATAAATTATAACGTGAACATCCCCCACAGTGACTCCCCCACATTCCTCACTTACGATGGAAGGCAAAAAAAGCTCATTCTCCTTCCCTTCTTTATTCTGCCGTGGACGGGGCACTCGAACCTTCCGTTGTCGGGGTGATCTTGGCTCCCACTCACCGGCGGGCGAGCCCTCCACGTCGGGGTGATCAAGCTCCCGCATCGGGGGGATCTGAGCTCCCCACACCGGGCGATCGGACTCCCGAGTCGGGGCTGGTCGAACCTCCTGTAGCTTTGGAGCCTCCCGACATCAGCCTCTACTCGAGACTGCGGGCTCCTCGATGTTGAAATCTGCAGGCTGTGGATGGTGCGTCGATCCCAGGCAAGGGATCGCAGGCTGCGATGGCAAGTCTACAGCCCCGCAGTGGGGGACAATCAGTCTTGAGCAAGGCCGCCAGCTCCATGATGTCCACTACGCCCCAAAGAATAAAGTCCTAGCCTGCCAAACCTCTCCCTGTAACTCAAGCGCTTGACTCCTGGCAACATCCTCATGAATGTTATCTGCATTCTTTCCAGTTTAGTGGCCTCTTTCCCCTCACAGGCAGTCTAAAACAGAACACAGTGCTCCAGTTGTAGCCTCATCAATGACTTGTGTAACTGCATTAGAACAGTTGAATAGTGAATAGCTTGGATAGAGTGGATGTGGAGAGGATGTTTCCACCAGTGGAAGCATCTAGGATCAGAGTTCATAGCCTTAGAATTAAAGGATGTTCCTTTCGGAAGGAGATGAGGAGGAATTTATTTGGTCAGAGATTGGTGAATCTGTGAAATTCACTGTCACAGAAGGCTATGGAGGCCAAGTCAGTGGAAATTTTTAAGTCAGAGATAGATAGATTCTTCATTAGTACGGGTGTCAGGGGTTATGGGGCGAAGGCAGGAGAATGGGGTTGAGTGGGAGAGATAAATCAGCCATAATTGAATGGCGGAGTAGACTTGATGGGCCGAATGGTCTAGTTCTACTCCAATCACTATGAATGCATGAATATCTTAAATCCTACCATGAAGTTCTCCCTGCTCATAAACACAACTCCCAATCCTTTCTAAGCCCAATCTATATCCCTCCTGTAGCATTAAAATAAATGCAGTTTACTTGATCAGATATTCCTCTCTCCCTGTCATGTTCCTGCCTGGAAACTTGCTCACTTTAACATTTATTTTTGACTCAATTTGCTCATTTATTATATTACCGCTTTGAATCCCATCCACAGACAGACTAATTGAAACCCTCCCGAGTAGCTCAAACAAATCTCTCACCTTGGTCCCCAACAACAGAGGCATCAGCAAAGGTCTATGATCTGTGTTATGCCACCGACTTCCAATATAAAAAACAGCATCTATTCATTAATTCCCTCAGGCTCCCATCAGCAAACCAATTTTGGACATAAAATGCTGGAAAAACTCAGCAGGTGAGGCAGCTTCTATGGAGAGAAGAAATTGGCAATGTTTCTGGTCGAGACCCTTCTTCAGACCCGACCTGAAAAATCTCGACCTGAAAGTCTTGCCCTGAAACGTCGCCAATTCCTTCTCTCCATAGACGCTGCCGCACCCGCTGAGTGTCTCCAGCATTTTGTGTCTACCTTCAATTTTACCAGCATCTGCAGTACTTTCTTAAACCAATTTTTGATCCAGTTAGTTACAGGGGTACCCATGTGCCTTAAACCTGTGGATCAGGTTACACTGCAGGACTTTGTCCATGGAATGCCTTGGTAAAGTTCATATCGACGACATCTGCTGCCTTGCCTCATCAGTCTTCTTGTTTACCTCCTCAATGGGGAGATGGCAGGAGAAAGTGGTTAAGAGGGAAAGATAGATCATCCATGATTGAATAGCGGAGTAGACTTGATGGGCCAAATGGACAATCCAACTTCTGTATTAAATTATCTGATTGATAAAGGCCAGTGGGGCAAAAGTCTTGTTTGCTGACGTGTCCACACGCAGGTCTAGTTAGGTTGAAATGCACAGCCAATCTTTCTATGATCTGTTTCTTTCCAGTGATGAGTGTCAGTCCATCTGCACTTAGTAGATGTGAACTACCTACCAACTGTTTGAGGTTATGCTGTGTTACGCGTTTCACAATAGGAATTCATTTAACGCGGTTGATTAATTCTGCAACACTATTTGTATTACATGGTCAAAAGTGATATAACACAATTGTGATCGGGAACTAGATGACTTTTTAAAAAAGGGGGGAGAAAGAAAACGAGGAATAGTTAGCCTACCATCAGTAGTGGGGATGATGCTTGAGTCGATTGTTAAAGATGTTATAGCAACGCATTTGGAAAGCGTGACAGGATCGGTCAAAGTCAGCATGGATTTATGAAGGGGAAATCAGGCTTGACTAATCCTCTGGAATTTTTTGAGGATGTACCAAGTAGAATGGACAAGGGAGAGCCAGTGGATGTGGTGTATCTGGACTTTCAAAAAGCCTTTGACAAAGTCCCACACAAGAGATTAGTGTGCAAAATTAGAGCACATGGTATTGGGGGTAGGGTATTGACATGGATAGAGAACTGGTTGGCAGACAGGAAGCAAAGTGTAGGAATTAACGGGTCCTTTTCAGAATGGTAGGCAGTGACTAGTGAGGTGCCGCAAGGTTCAGTGCTGGGACCCCAGTTATTTACAATATATATTAACAATTTAGATGAGGGAATTAAATGTGACATCCCGAAGTTTGCGGATGACACAAAGCTGGGCGGCAGTGTGAGCTGCTATGAGGCTGTAGGGTGACTTGGATAGGTTGGGTGAGTGAGCAAATGCAGTATAATGTGGATAAATGTGAGGTTATCCACTTTGTGGCAAGAACAGGAAGACAGATTTTTATCTGAATGGTGCCATTATTAGGAAAAGAGGAGTTGCAACGAGACCTGGGTGTGTGTGCATCAGTCACTGAAAGTAAGCATGCAGGTACAGCAGGCAATATAGAAAGCTATATTGGCCTTCATTGCGAGAGGATTTGAGTTTAGGAGCAAGGAGGTCCTACTGCAGTTGTCCAGGGCCCTGGTGAGACCGCACCTGGAGTATTGTGTGCAATTTTGGTCTCCTAATTTGAGGAAGGACATTCTTGCTATTAAGGGAATGCAGTGTAGGTTCACCAGGTTAATTCCCGGGATGGCGGGACTGACTTATGGTGAAAGAATGGGTTGACTAGGCTTGTATCACTGGAATTTAGAAGGAAAAGAGGGTATCATAGAAACATATGAAACTCTTAAAGGATTGGGCAGGCTAGATGCAGGAAAAATGTTCCCGATGTTGGGGGAGCCCCGAACCAGGGCTCACAGTTTAAGAATAATGCCATTTAGGACAGAGATGAGGAAAAATTTCTTCACCCAGAGTTGAGAGATTTTGCACAGGGCTAACGGAATCAAGGGATTTGGGGGGAAAGCAGGAACGGGGCACTGACTTTAGATGATCAGCCATGATCATATTGAATGGCGGTGCTGGCTCTAAGGGCGAATGGCCAACTCCTGCTCCTACTTTTTTGTTTCCTCCACCATCCACTCATCACTAAATCCTCTCTGCTCCAGGCCCCCCATTTCTGTTCCTCTCCCCCTCCCCGTCCACCCACGATCCTTCTCTCTGGTTCTATATGTCCACTCTTCACCTTCCCTCTTTGCAGATTCCACCGTCTGCACCCTTTGTCTTCTCCATCCACCATCTCCAGCCTTGATACCATCTGCCCCCTCCATGTGTTCTAGCACCAAGGGCAGGGCAGCAGACACATGGGAACATCAAGTGCAGGTTCCCATTCATCACATCCACGTCCATCATCCTGACCTGGAAATATATCGCTAGTCCTTCAGTGTTACTGGGACTCAATGCTGAAATTCCCTGTTGGGAACTCCTTGAAAACAAGTATTGTCTCACCATAACTTTCTCAATGGTAATTAGGAGCAGGCATTAATAGCCATCCCTTCACACATTCTGTCATTGAATCCAAGGACATCGCAGTTACATTTACCCAATGCTCACTGCTCTGGTTCATCTTGGCTCTTGGTTTGGCCAGGGTTGTGGGCTTGTGACCTTTGGCTGAGCGGTTCTGCTTTGTTTGGGAGATCAGTTCTCTCTTATTTCCCTCACCGATTTTCCATTTCCTCTTGCAGACAAATTAGAAGATGAGCTGGAAATGCACACGGTCTGCCATCGGCCTGAAGGCTTAGGACAGCTGCAGGCACAGACCAACTTCACCAGGGGAGAGATCCAGGTGCTGTACAGGGGATTCAAGAACGTAAGTGTGCCTCGTACACACTGCAGCAGAGTGGTCTCCCCACAGGAGGCGGTCTGGGGTTAATTTAGCTGAAGGGTCATATACGTCCATTGAAAATCACATTGAGGGACAGCTTGTTGATGGGGAGTGTGAGGAGATGCTGAGATTGTGTGTGCTTCAACCACTGGGGAAGCTCAGTGCAATGGGGCCAAGTCTAATTGGAGAGACCAGAGGATGGTGATCGGGCCACACTTTGAACAACTCAAGCCAATGTCTTTGGTGGCATTAGCACTGGTGTTACCATTAGTGAGATAGAGAGAATGTACATTGCCTCGGCTCTGAACCATGATGCCAGTGATTACCGCAGCAGAGAGCAGGGGTCTCACGTCAGGGAAGTATTGAGCGAGCCCTGCGCCAGGGCACCACACATCCCACAACGTACTGGTGAGTAATTACCGCAGACTAACACAAACAGGCTCTCCGGCCCACGCTGTCCATGCCAACCATCAGCCTCTTTATACAATACCATTTAACTCCCACCACTCTCCCTCCCACCTAGCTCTACACATGAGGGACCACAGCATGTAATTAACCCACCAACTCGCGTGCCTTTGGGACGTCTGAGGAAACTGGAGCATCGCAAGGAAACCCACGCAGTCACGGGGAGAACATGCCAACAGAGTGGAGAGTTGGGGTGGGGCGGGGGCTAGATCCACAACTCTTAATTCTTGTTTTCTTTTTCCAGGAATGTCCCAGTGGTGTTGTTAGCGAGGATACGTTTAAACAAATATACTCTCAGTTCTTTCCACATGGAGGTGAGTGGCATAAAATGATCCATCCAACATGTTGTTATCACTCACTGCCAGAGTAGCTGGTGAGGCAGGCACTGGAGTAGACACGGCATGGAAAGATTAGACAGGCAATAATGGCGATATGAATTTGGACAGGCTGGAACTTTTTTTTTGCAGCTTGAGGTGAGAGGAGAGAGATTTAGGATGGACCTCGGGACCAACGGTTCGATTCAGAAGCTATCCCTTATTTTGAATGAGCCGACACAGAAAGCTATAGAAATTGATGCAATTAACACATGCAAAATATATAAGGATATACAGAGAGCAAAGCTTCAGAGGGATACTGGCCGAATGCGGAACTAGCTCAGCATGCCAGTTTGGTCGGCATAGACAAGATAGGTTGAAGGGCCTCTATCATTTCGGTACTCTATCATTCTATGATTCTCAACAGATCTATTGACTCCGTGTGCGACATCCTTGAAGAACTCTTGCAAATTTATCAAATGTAGTTTGATGAAAGGTAAATCGATGAAAGGAGGAGAGAGAGAAGAGGCTAGAGAGAGGAGGAGAGAAGGGAGAGAGAGAGAGAGGGGGGGAGACGGGAGCATGGGGTTCATTTTCTCACACAAGCCATAGGTGACTGGGCAATCTGAACCCAAGCACCAAGTTGAAAGCGGCGGAAGGTGTGCATCCCTCGGGACAGCCCCCACTCTCCCATGGCCACCCTCCGCGGGCTGCGGGTCGGGCGGAGCGGAGGTTTGGGGCAATGTTCATGCCTTCACGGAGATGTGATGGACGCGGGGGCCTGGACCAATCGCTGACAAGCCCCGCCCCCTGGCAACGCCAAGTCCGTATTGGACTTTTCTGTTGAGCGTTAGTCGTTCCGTTGGCGTGTAGGCACCGCCACATTTCGGTAGGTGGAGTATCGACTGAGCTGCCATTCGGTAAGTTTGCTTTTAGGCGACGCAGCTTTTCCGTTCGGAGGCGGTTTCGTCTTCGGACTCTTTCGGTTCATTGGCGTTTCGGCCTCGTTTCTATTCGGTTCTTTGGCTCCGGCCTCTTGTCTGTCGGCGCTGTGTCCGGGTACCCTAAAACAGTGTGAACCTCTACCATCTATAGTCAGAGGATGGTGAATCTGTGGAATTCTTTGCCACAGGGGCTGTGGAGGCCGTCAGTGGATATCTTTATGGCAGAGATAGATAGATTCTTGATTAGTACCGGGAGTAGACTGGGTGAGTGGGGGGGTCGGTGCCGCCTCCGGAGCCACGGGGATGAATCTCGGGCTAAGGTTCCGATGTCCGACCCCCGGGTCACTGACCCTCACCTCCCCTCCTCTGGACCCCAGCTGGACACAGATCACCTTGGCCAGCCCGCATTCCCGGGGGGGGAGAGAGGGGAACGCTACCCAAACATTGCCAAGTCTCCGAATATCTGCTCACTCCACGTGCTTGTCGCCGCTTCACCCACACACACCCTCACACTCACTGGCACACACACACACACTGACACATACACACCCTCACACACACTGGCACACACACTGGCACACACACACTGGCACACACACACTGGCACACACACACACACACACACACACACACACACACACACACACACACACACACACACTGGCACACACCCTCACACACTCACACACACACCCTCACACACACTGGCACACACACACACTCACACACACCCTCACACATACATTCTCACACACAATCTCACTCTCACACACACTCTCACACACCCTCATGCTCACTGATACACACTCTCATACACACTGACACACCCTCACACATACCCTCACACACACTGATATACACTCACACATACTCATACACGCTGACACACACCCTCACACACACTCTCACACCTTCACACACACCCTCACACATACCCTCACACACACTGATATACACTCACACATACTCATACACGCTGACACACACCCTCACACACACTCTCACACCTTCACACACACCCTCACTTCAATCACTTCTATAAATATTAGAGGCTAACTGTGTTTATTGTCTGAGTTTGATTGCTGGAAGCAAGCAAATAAAAATTAGGTACAGTTGTGTAGCCTACATTTACAATTTGTTTGTTAGGGCTACATTTGTGTCTGCTAATGTTCGATTTCAAATGGTTTATTAATGGAAAGGGTGCATTCGCACATGCACAACTGATCCGGCCCGCATGAGGTCACATTTTGCCCAATCTGGCCCGTGACCTAAAATGAGTTTGACACCCCTGGTTTAAAGTGCGAGAGGAACAATTTAATAGGAACCTGAGGGACAACATTTTCATGCAGAGGATGGCGAGTATGTGGAACGAGCTGCCAGGGGAAGTAGGCAGGTAAAATGACAGCATTTTAAAAACATTTGGACAGGTACATTGACAGGAAAGGTTTAAAAGGATATGAGTCAAATGCGGATAAATGGGACTAGTTTAGATGGAGCATCTTGATCTGCATGGACAAGTTGGGATAAAGGGCCTGTTTCCATGCTGTAAGACTATGACACATTGTAGAAAGGGTGCAATTGCTCTGGAGAGGATCCAGGGGCGATTTATGAAGATGTTGGCAGGGCTGGAATTTTTTTTACTTTGAAGAAAGATTTGATAACTGGGATTGTATTCTCTGCAGCAACGGAGGTGAAGAAAAGACTTAGTTGAGGTGAATAATATGAGAATAGGACCTGTTTCGCGTAACAAAGTGCTGCGTGGGAAGGAACTGCAGTTGCTGGTTTAAACTAAAGATAGACACAAAAAGCTGGAATAACTCAGCGGGACAGGCATCATCCCTGGAGAGAAAGAATGGGTGATGTTTCGGGTCGAGACCTCCAGACTGAAGAGGTTGAAAACCTGCCATATCGACGTAAAACAAATGACTGGAGATGTGTGTTATCTAACGAAAGGCAGAAATCAGAATCATGTGTTCATCTTTATTGATGTGACACCATAATAAATATATTACAGAAAAAATAATTTAATGGGGTGACACGGTGGTGCAGCGGTAGAGTTGCTGCCTTACAGCACCACAGACCCAGATTTTATCCCAGACTGTGGGCTGAGGAGCTTCCGTGACCCAACTCACGGAACTATCTGAATTTTTAACATATTGTATAAAAATATTATATGAATCATGCCTGAAACTCGTCAAGACCAAATTTTCGCACATTTTTAAGAAATATGCGAAAAACCTCAAATTGTCTGAGTGATAATTGCCCAATCAATGCACGTTTGACATTGAGGTCGGACGCAAATTGACCAATCCTGCACTTTGTTTTATGGTCGCTAGGCAGCGAGGAGCCTGGGATCATGGCTGCCTCCTCATTACATCAAAACAATAACGAGATTTCCAAGGAATAAAGGTGATGCTCACCTTGCTGATCATTTTATTTTTCAATTGATTTATCTTTATAAAGTTATGATGTGAACTGTTAAATAAAAATGATAAATAACAAATGTAGAGCTAGGGTTAGGATTAGGGTCAGTCAGTTGGTCAGTCAGTTAGTCGGTCGGTCAATCGGTCAGTCTGTCGGTCGGGCTTGCGGTAGGCCGATGGATGCTGTGGGGTATCGGTCGGGCCGGGCCTCCAGTGGGTAGTGAGAGTTGGGCCGGGCCTCCAGTGGGTGCTGCGAGTGGTCGGTCGGGCTGTCGGCCGGCCGGTGTTGCAGCAAGCCTGCCGGCAGTCTGATCGAGCCGGCACTATGGTCCCAAAGCGGCTCCAGCTCCAGCTGTGGGCAGCTCTGGAAGGGGGACTTGGGTTTAGGGTTAGGCATTTTCCTGTCAGTGGAAGATGCCTTAGCCTTCCCACAGCCTGGCACTGCCCTGTCCCACTATGGCCGTGATCGCCACTCTGCACACTGGCAGTCAGTGGGGTTCAGTAAACGGGGGAACCCACAGGAACTGCCCACACCCATTAATTAGACTGGTTCAGGAGCCGGACCCAAGCGGCAGTCTCAAACAAAAAAAACCTCACAATTATATTCATTATATTATTGTTAAATAATATAATTGCACATAATTATATATGATTACAGTCATATTCACAAGTCATATATATATATATACACACACATATAGATATATATATATACACAGTGGTTTGCAAAGGTTTTCATACCCCTTGAAGTTTTCCACATTTTGTCACGTTGCAACCACAAACGTAATTTTTTTAAATTGGGATTTTATGTGATAGACCAACACAAAGTGGTGCATAATTGTGAAGTGGAAGGAAAATGATACATGGTTTTCAAATTCTTTGCAAATAAAAAACTGAAAAACTTCCGGAGTTACCTAATTAGTGAATAGAGTCCACTTGTGTGTAATCTAATCTCAGTATAAATACAGCTGTTCTGTGAAGGACTCAGAGGTTTGTTAGAGAACATTAGTGAACAAACAGCATCATGAAGCCCAAGGAACACACCAGACAGGTCAGGGATAAAGTTGTGGAGAAGTTTAAAGCAGGGTTAGGTTATAAAAAAAATCCCAAGCTTTGAACATCTCGTGGAGCTGTTCAATCCATCATCCGAAAATAGAAAGAGTATGGCACAACTGCAAACCTACCAAGACATGGCCGGCCACCTAAACTGACAGGCTGGGCAAGGAGAGCATTGATCAGAGAAACAGCCAGAGGCCCATGGTAACTCTGGAGGAGCTGCAGAGATCCACAGCTCAGGTGGGAGAATCTGTCCACAGGACAACTATTAGTTGTGCACTCCACAAATCGGGCCTTTATGGAAGAGTGGCAAGAAGAAAGCCATTGTTGAAACAAAGCCATAAGAAGTCCCATTTGCAGTTTGCTACAAGCCATGTGGGGGACACAGCAAACATGTGGAGGAAGGTGCTCTGGTCTGATGAGACCAAAATTGAGGTTTTTGGCCTAAATGCAAAACGCTATGTGTGGCGGAAAATTAACACTGCACATCACCCTGAACACACCATCCCCACTGTGAAACATGGTGGTGGCAGCATCATGCTGTGGGGATGCTTTTCTTCAGCAGGGACAGGGAAGCTGGTCCAAGTTGATGGGAAGATGGATGAAGCCAAATACAGGGCAATCTTGGAAGAAAACCTGTTAGAGTCTGCAAAAGACTTGAGACTGGGGCGGAGGTTCACCTTCCAGCAGGACAACCACCCTAAACATACAGCCAGAGCTACAATGGAATGGTTTAGATCAAAGCATATTCATGTGTTAGAATGGCCCAGTCAAAGTCCAGACCTAAATCCAATTGAGAATCTCTGGCAAGACTAGAAAATTGCTGTTCATAGACGCTCTCCATCCAATCTGACTGAGCTTGAGCTATTTTGCAATGAAGAATGGGCAAAAATTTCAGTCTCTAGATGTGCAAAGCTGGCAGAGACATACCCCAAAAGACTTGCAGCTGTAATTGCAGCGAAAGGTGGTTCTACAAAGTATTGATTCAGGGGGGCTGAATACTTTTGCACGCCACACTTTTCAGTTTTTTATTTGTAATAAAATTTGGAAACCATGTATCATTTTCCTTCCACTTCACAATTATGCACCACTTTGTGTTGGTCTATCACATAAAATCCCAATAAAATACATTTACGTTTGTGGTTGTAACGTGACAAAATGTGGAAAAGTTCAAGAGGTATGAATACTTTTGCAAGCCACTGTATATATATATATATATATATATATATATGGTATCATAATATATGGTTTAAATAGACTGCAACACGGAAATAGGCTCCCCATGGTGTAATATGGGCATTGGACACTAGATGGCGCTTACTTTTTCGATCTCATTTTCTAATTAGTTTAATTAATGTGAAACTTTTGGCACTGACGACTTATGACTTCTCAATTATATTTTATCTAAATCTGTGCAAAATTTCAAGTAGTTTCGAGACATGGGTCGCGAAAGTTGATTTCTAGACCCATTTTTGATGCTCGGCCTACAGTCAGCTTATCCTGACTACGGGTGCTGTCTGGACAGAGTTTGTACATTCTCCCTATGACCACATGGGTTTTCTCCAGATATTCCGCTTTCTCACACATCCGAAAGAAGTGCAGGTTTGTAGGTTAATTGGCTTCTGTAAATTGTCCCTGGTTTTACATATATATCTTAATTTCATTGAACCATATACTTGGTTGAATTTGTGGCATTATTTTTGTCTTGTTTCTATAGTCAAAGGGTAAGGTTGATTAATTTATTTGTGCAGAAGAGTGATGGAAGTCTGACTCATCTTGCCTTGTTTCTAAGGATTTTATTCTATATATAAGCATAACAGCATGAATTATAATCTGATTTCCATACATGACTATACTAAGGTCATTCATGTGTTGCACCTGTTGATCAGAGCCTGGCTCTACTGTGGAATGTAATTAGGAATGTAATTTAGCCTAACCTTATTCATACCTAATCCAATTTAAAGCATAAATGTTGCATTCAAGTGTAAGTTAAAAGACTCGCTACAGTATGCATCAGATTGCACAATTTCAAGCTGAAAAATGCAAACGCTCCTTACCGAAGGACGGGGGGACACCATCTCCCCCTTGGCCGCTGCGCTCCCTCGCAATTTTTCACTCTCGATTCTCACCCAATGTTGGCAGCCCTGTTTTATGATCTTACCCCTCCAAATCTCTAGACTCCCTCTCCCCAAACTCTCAGTCTGAAGAAGGGTCTTGACCCGAAACGTCATCCATTCCTACCCTCCAGAGATGCTGCCTGGCCCACTGAGTTACTCCAGCATATTTTGTCTATCTACAGTATGATGTGTTTAACCTCATGTGTTTAACCTCAATAAGGACTCCTATATACCAGTAAGGTTAAATTCAATCTCTCCTTATAACTACATCCCTCCATTAAAAGCAATACCCTGTTGAATGTCTTCTGCACTTTCTGTTGCTACCCCATGCTTTCTGTAGTATGATGCTCAGAACTCTACAGAATATTCTCAATGCAGGCTGACCAATATTGTGTACAGCTACAACATCAAACATAGAAATGTACAGGACAGGGATAGGCCTTTGGTCCATAATGCCTGTGCCATCCAAGATGCCAAAATGAACTAACCCCATTTGCCTGCACATCATCCCTGTCACACTAGTTCCAGTCTGTTCATTGATGCCTCTTAAAGTCCACTGTCACATCTGCTTCCACTATCTCCCCAGCAACGTCTTCCAGGCACAAAAAACTTGCCTCATAAATCTCCTTTAAATTTTCCTTCTCTCATCTTCAACCTACTGCCTTTAAGTTTTAACATTTCTACCCTTGGTAAAAGATTCTGACTGTCTATCCTATCTATGCCTAAACCTTTGTCAGATTCCCTCAGCTTCTAACTATCCGGAGAAAGCAATCAATCTCTCCTTACAACTAATATCCACTAAACCAAGCAGCATCCAGGAAACCCTTTTCTACACCGTTTCCAAAGCCTCCACATCCTTCCTGTAACACAGTGACCAAAACTGCAGGTAGTAAAGGAAATGCAGCAGCATCAAAGTTTTTGTGGCACAGGTGGCATGGTGGTGCAGTGGCAGAGTTGCTGCCTAACAGTGCCGGAGACCTGGATTCGATCCTAATCACAGTTGCTGTCAGTACAGAGTTTGTATGTTCTCACTGTGGCCTGCGTGTTTTCCCCGGGTGCTCCGGTTTCCTCCCACATCCCAAAGACGTGCATGTTTGTAGGTTAACTGGCTTGGTAAAATTGTAAATTGTCCCTAGTGTGTGCAGAATAGTGTAAGTGTACGGGGAGCACAGGACGGCACGGAGTCGGTAGGCCGAAGGGTCTGTTTCCATGCGGTATCAAAACTAAACTAAACTAAAGTGGCTCCAGACTCAACGCCCTGAAGCATATCCATAGTATCCTCCACAATATTTATTTTGGCATTTGCAGCCCCTCCCCCCAGTAATGCAAAGTATTTTCCATTTCCTTGATTCCCCTGACTAATTCCTCAGTCTCACTGTCCGCACTCATCGGTTTTATTTATCCATTGAGGTCCTTGATCTTTAGTTTGATAATACTTACTACCACTTTTCTCTATTAATTACTTTTTTCCCCTCCCATTTTGCCTTTTAGTGCTCCAGTCTGTCACTATCCTTGCCATTGTATGAGCTCTAGATTTAATGTTTTCCTTTGTTTACCACAGATAGCTCATCTTTCTCACTGATACTCTTTCTGATTACCAAATCAATTACCAGATCAATACAGTGGCCTCCATAATGTTTGGGACAAAGACCCATCATTTATTTATTTGCCTCTCTACTCCACAATTTGAGATTTGTAATAGAAAAAATCACATGGTTAAAGCGCACATTGTCAGATTTTAAGGCAATTTTTATACATTTTAGTTTCACCATGTAGAAATTACATGTAGAAATAGTCCCCCCATTTCAAGGCACCATGTTTGGGACACAACAATGTCAAGTAAATGAAAGTAGTCATGTTTAGTATTTGGTTGCATATCCTTTGCATGCAATGACTGCTTGAAGTCTGCGATTCATGGACATCACCAGTTGCTGGGTGTCTTCTCTGGTGATGCTCTGCCAGGCCTCTATTGCAGCTATCTTTACCTTATGCTTGTTTTGGCGGCTAGTCCCCTTCAGTTTTCTCTTCAGTATATAAAAGGAATGCTCAATAGGGTGATTGATTTGGCCATTCAGGAATTGACCATTTTTTAGCTTTGAAAAACTCCTTAGTTGCTTTAGCAGTATGTTTGGGACCATTGTCTTGCTGTAGAATGAACCGCTGGCCAATGAGTTTTGAGGCATTTGTTTGAACTTGAGCAGATAGAATGTGTTCATACACTTCAGAATTAATTAACTGCCATCAGCAGTTGGATCACCATTGAAGATAAGTGAACCAGTACCTTCAGCAGCCATACATACCCAGGCCATAACACCCCCACCACTGTGTTTCACAGATGAGGTGGTATGCTTTGGATCTTGGGCAGTTCCTTCTCTCCTCCATACTTTGCTCTTGCCATCACTCTGATATGGGTTAATTGTCATCTCATGTGTCCACAAGACCTTTTTCCAGAACTGTGGTTGCTCTTTTAAGTACTTCTTGGAAAACTGTAACCTGGCCATCCTATTTTTGCAGCTAAACAGTGGTTTGCACGTGGCAGTGTAGCCTCAGAATGTTTGTTCATGAAGTCTTCTGCGGACAGTGGTCATTGACAAATCCACACCTGACTCCTGAAGAGTGTTTCTGATCTGTCGGACATGTGTTTGGGGATTTATTTTTATTATAGAGCACATTTTTCAATCATCAGTTGTGGAGTTCTTCCTTGGCCTGCCAGTCCCTTTGCAATTAGTAAGCTCATCAGTGCTCTCTTTCTTCTTAATGACATTCCAAACAGTTGATTTTGGTAAGCCTAAGGTTTGGCTGATGTCTCTAACAGTTTTACTCTTGTTTCTCAGTCTCATAATGGCTTCTTTGACTTTCATTGGCACAACTTTGGTCCTCATGTTGATAAACAGCAGTAAAAGTTTCCAATGGTGATGGACAGACTGGAGGAAATACTAGGTGCTCAGAGCTCTCTTACCTGCATTAAGAAGGCATTTAAACACACCTGACCAATTATAAACACCTGTGAAGCCATGTGTCCCAAACATTATGGTGCCCTGAAATGGGGGGACTGTATAAACACAGCTGTAATTTGTACATGGTGAAACCAAAATGTATAAAAATACCCTTTAATAAAATCTGACAATGTGCACTTTACCCACATGTGATTTTTTTCTATTACAAATCTCAAATTGTGCAGGACAGAGGCAAATAAATAAATGATGGGTCTTTGTCCCAAAGATGATGGAGGGCACTGTATTTTAGAAACTCCAGACCGTTTTTCCTTCATACCTTTACAATTGGCCTTATTTTTGAGGATGCTGGAGAATAAGGAGAATGAACACAGGCAGGATTCCTTTAGGGGGAATTCCTTTAGGACCGAGATGAGGAAAATATTTTTCACACAGAGAATGGTGAATCTCTGGAATGCTCTGCCACAGAAGGTAGTTGAGGCCAGTTCATTGGCTATATTTAAGAGGGAGTTGGATGTGGCCCTTGTGGCTAAAGGGATCAGGGGGTATGGAGAGAAGGCAGGTACAAGATACTGAGTTGAATGATCAGCCATGATCATATTGAATGGTGGTGCAGTCTTGAAAGGCCGAATGGCCTACTCCTGCACCTATTTTCTATGTTTCTATAATGACGAGCCGCTGAGAAATGTTATGCAGGTGCAGACTGTTGTGAATTAATGAAATTAGTTATAAAACAGAACTCACTGGCCAATCCCAAATGTCTCCAGACTCTGTGAAACCCACCTGCTGAACAAATGTTGGACTTGCATTCCAACATTTCTTCACATCAAGTGGTGTTAATTGTTGTCACAACACAGCTGTGAAGTGATGGGAGCTTGCTGCCGCATTTGCCATATGGTGTATGATGACATTAATAGCTACAGGGTGAAGCACAGAATGGTTAACATGACTGGTGGATTCGCAGAACTCCTTGATGTTGTCGGGAAGTATATAGCCACAGACTAATGAATTAAATGGCAATAGGTATGGACTAAGGTGTATAAAGATTACAATAGTTACAGACCAGTTGAAGTCTAGAGTGACAATCCACAAGTGAAGCTGTGGAATTTGAATTTAGTTAAGAATAATCTAGAATTTTAAAATATGTAAATTCCAACTATGGTAGCACTGGCCATGAAATAACCAGAATGTTGGAGAAAGCTATCATGTTGACTAACATCTTTTAGTAAAGCTATCATCGCACATCATATATATTAAGCCCTGCACTGCCTGTTTCGATCTCCTTCCCAAAATCCACGAGTAGCAATTGCCATGGTTTCCGTCTGCTCCTGCCCCACCACACTAACCCCCGAGTACATAGATTCCATCTTGTGCCCTTTGTCCAGTTCCTCCACACCTGCACTTCACAGCCTCTTCACCACTTCAATAACTTACATTTCCTTGAGCTCCATCGTCAGCTTTACACCACTATTCACAAATCAGGAAGGCCTCGGAGCCTTCTGCTACTTCCTTGAACAGAAACCCAATCAGTACTCTTCAACTAATGCTCTCCTCCGCATGTCCTCACCTTTAACAACTTCTCGTTTGACTCCTCTCACTTTCTTCAAATCAACGAAGTAGCCATGGTCACTTGCAAGGGTCCCAGCTATCCCTGCCTTTTTGTTGGTTTCCTCAAACAGTTCTTGTTCCAAACATACCCCGACATCATTCCTGAGCTCTTTCCCCACTATTCCAATGACCACATCAGAGATATCTCCTGCATCTGTGCAAACCTCATTGAATTCAACTTTACGACCAACCTCTATCCTGCCCTCATGTTCATTTTGACCATCTCTGGCACCTCTCTGCGATTTCTCCATCTCTCTGACTCCATCACAGGGGACAGTGTTTATCGACTGCCATCTACTGTCAACTCCCACAGTTACCATAACTAGACCTCCTCCCTCCCTGTCTCTTGTACGAGAACGCCATCCCTTACACTCAATATCTCAGGGGGGGTTACACAAAAAGCTGGAGAAACTCAGCGGGTGCAGCAGCATCTAAGGAGCGAAGGAGATAGGCGACGTTTCGGGTCGAGACCCTTCTTCAGACCCGTCTCGACCCGAAACGTCGCCTATCTCCTTTGCTCCTTAGATGCTGCTGCACCCGCTGAGTTTCTCGAGCTTTTTGTGTAACCCTCGATTCTCCAGCATCTGCAGTTCCTTCTTTAACACTCAATATCTCAGTCTTGGTTCCCAAGGTGAGGTTTTCCACCCGAGCACATCTGAAATGAAAATGTCCTGATGGCGGCTTCTTCAAAGCTGTTGGAGTTGCCACTCATCCTGTCAAGGGGAGAGGTCTCCTTACTCCCCTTGTAGATGGCGGTGTCAGGGAGTGAGTCACGCCTCATACAATACCCAGCCCGGACAGTTCTTGTAGCTATAGCATTTGTGCAGCTGGTGCAGATGAGTCTGTGACCAATGGTGACACTAAAGGGCCTGTCCCACCAGCATGCAACTCCATGCGATGAGCGCGACCTAATGTGGTCGCTTGAGCTGTCCGGCGTCGCGGGGCCGGTCCCACTTCAATCGCCGGAGCCATGCGGAATTGTGCGGAGTTCGTCCCGGCATCGCGTGAGGCTCCGAAAAACTATATTCAAAAATTCCGCGCGGCAACGGCTTGTCGGCTCGCAGTCGCCTCGACGCATTACGCACCGTCTCGACGTCGTGCCTCTGTGACCCTCTCTGTGTGTGGCTCCGTGGCCCTCTGTGTGTGTGCCTCTGTGCCCCTCGCTGTCCTGGCAAACTTACCTTAAGACTTCACTCCAAGTTCACCTCACTTTGCGCCGCGTTGCGCCACTCACCCAACCTCCGTGCGGCCCCCGCTGCCGGTTTGGTCGCGCTTGCCGCATGCAGGTGCTTGCTGGTGGGAACGGCCCTGTACAGGGGATCACCCGACCTCCGTGCGGCCCCCGCTTCTAGTTTGACCGCGCTCATCGCATGGAGTCGGATGCTGGTAGGCCCTTAAGTAGCAACGTTACAAAATTTTGAGATTTTAAAAATCAAGTCTGCAATTTATCCCATCAGATAAATCATAAAAAGAAGTTTAATTTGACACCTAATTCACTTTCATATCTTCAGTATTAAGAAAGTTATGGCCATTTTCATACTCGGAAATTAGCATCTTTTTCCCCATTACCTTTCAATTGACTTAACTCAAAAGCTGTGATCTGGAACAGTTAAAAGCCCATAACTTTCTTAAAAATTAAGAGAATTCAATGAAATTTTCAGTTATTATAGATTGAAGCATTCTGAAACAAATATGAAACAATCTTACTTGGATGACCTGAAATTAAAGCATATAATTAGTTAGTTATCTAATTTTAGCTCATTACAAAATTCAATGAGTAGATCTAAACATCTATCCATTTCTTAAGAAAAGATAAACTTTTTTTAAATTGCCTAAGTGTCCAAATAACATTCACACTATAATCCACTATATAACATAATTTTTTAATCTCATTTTCATGAATTTCTGGGCCAAATGGAAGGAATTTAGTGTTTGATTCCTGTAAATTAATGGTCATTTAAATCAACTAGCGAGTGGGTTTTAGTGCAATGCGGTGGATTGGAACGTTGCGGTTAGCGGTGAAGTTGGGAGGAAAAATACTGTTTGTTCATACATTTTTTTGGACCCCACTTCGCAACATGAAAATGTTATTAAAGCCTCCATAAAAAACAACTTTTAATATAAAAATAAACTATTTACCTTTTTTTCTCCCCTACGCAAAATCCTTCTGGTTGTCGGTGCTCACGGCTTTTGAAGGTGATTTTTAAATTACTCTAGTTAATAAATAATTTAGAGTAATTTAAAAATACCTTCATTCATGAAATGTCGGAGCGATTTTTCTTCCGCAACGAAATCGCCCGACATTGATCGATTTTCCCTGCCTGTGGAAAAACGGCACTTTAAGCCCGCCCTCCTCTGAAAACCGCCAAAGTCGAGCACACGGGGAGCGGCAGAACTGCAGCGCTGCTCAAGGTAAGTTTTGTAACACACCTACCTTAAGTGTTCACTCAGTGATGGCAATGCCACTGACTCCCTCTGTTTGGACAAGCTCATTGCCTGCTATTCTGGAGGTACAAATGTTAGTTGCCACTTATCAGCTGATGTCTAGATGTTGTCGAGTCCTCGTCCATGACGGTGTGAGCTGCTGCATTTGATGAGGAGATGGGAATGAAAAGGAACAATCAGCAAACATCACCACTTCTCACCTTATGCTGATCTTTCTGCCTTGGGCCTCCTCCATGGCCAGTGTGAGGTCACAAGCAAACTGGAGAAACAGCACCTCATCATTTGCTTGGGTAGTTTACAACCCGGCGGTATGAACGTGGAAATCTCAAATTGTAAGTTACCTCCCACCCCCCCCCCCCCACCCTTCTCCCCACTCTCTGCCACCCCGTCCCCTTGCACACCTTCCTCGGTTCCCAACGATGTATCCCTCTTAGGAACACCCCGCCACTACACAACAATCAGCCCTCAGGGTACTTCCCTGCCTGAGGTTATCAGTTCCCCGCCCTGGTTTGTCCTGGTCCTTTCTTGCTTCTCGTTCCTTCCCCCCACATTCAGCCTGAAGAAGGGACCCATCTGAAAACATCAGTGATCCATGTTCTCCAGAGTTGCTGCCTTACCCGCTGAGTTGCTCCAGCATTTTGTGCCTATCTTTGGTACAAACCAGTATCTGCAGTTCCTTTTTCTTATAATATTGCAGTGAGATGTTGTCAGCGGATCCAGAAGGCAAATAATCGCTGCCACTTCTCACATCCATCTAGGGATGGGACAAATGCTGGGCTTGTCAGCGATGCCCAAATGCCAAGGATGAAAATATTTTAAAAATGCTTAGAACTGGGAAGTCATGCTGGAATTTGTATAAAACACCAGTCTGATGACACTGAGCAATGTGTACAAGTCTGCTCATTATATTTCTGCACAGAATTAATTAGAGAGAGAGCAGATCAGATTTCCCAGAATGTTGTAGGAAGGAACTGCAGATGCTGGTTTACCGAAGATGGGTCTCCACCCGAAATGTCACCCATGCCTTCTCTTCAGAGTTGCTGCCTGGCCCTCTGAGTTACTTCAGCATTTTGTGTCGTCTATATTCCGCAACTGCAATTCCTTCCCACATAGAGTAAGAGTCATGTGGGCTTTGTGCGGAGAGTGAGCTGTCGTACAGCCACACTGTCTGATGTGGAAGGCAGTCACCTCTGCCCAGTGGCCATCTCACTGCAGGTGTAGCAGCCGGGCAGCAGTGAGTGGGGCAATCTACTTTACTCTTTTACACCTTGCTCTGTATCTTGTATCTGCTTCTGTCCACACTGCCCTTGGAACTCAGCACCTGTGGGAGCTGCTTCACGTGGGAAGGGGAGAGCGTTGATGCATGTAGATAGAGTCCCCTGGGACCACAGCCAGACACCTGGTAACGAGGCTGGCTCCTGGTAATGAGGCACCATTGCAGGCAAAGCTAACCTCCTCCTGGGGTGGAGACAACCTCACTGCCCACTCCATCTCCCTGTCTACTCTGTCGCACTGCCCACACTGACCGTCGCACTGCCCACACTGACCATGTCACTCCCACACTGACCATCTCACTGCCCACACTGCCCACCTCACTGCCCACACTGACCATCTCACTGCCCACACTGCCCACCTCACTGCCCACACTGACCATGCCACTGCCCACGCAGCATCTCATCTCACTGCGTCACCATAATCTCAAGTCAGTCTATTCACATCGTAAGTGTTTACACCATGGGTGTGTTCACATTGTGAGTGTGATCACAGGTTAGATAAACAGATTGTTTCTCTCGAGGTCAGAGAATGAGGGGAGACCTGATAGAAGTATATAAACATGAGAGGCATCGGTGGAATATGCCAGAGCCTGTCTCTCAGGGCCGAAACATTAAAGATTCAAAGGCATGGTTTTAAGTTGAGAGAAGGAAAGGTTAACGTTTATATAGACCCGTCTTCTCGACCCGACACATCACCCATTCCTCCTCTCCAGAGATACTGCCTATCCTGCTGTGTTACTCCAGCATTTTGTATCTACAGTTTAAACTTGCATCCTCAGTTCGCTACAAATTTAAAGTTTGGTTTAGAAATACAGCATAGAAACAGGCCTTTCGGCCCACCAAGTCTGTACCGACCAATGATCACCCGTACTCTAGTTCTATCCTGCAGCCTAGGGATAGAAACATAGAAACCTAGAAAAATAGGTGCAGGAGTAGGCCATTCGGCCCTTCGAGCCTGCACCGCCATTCAATATGATCATGGCTGATCATCCAACTCAGTATCCCGTACCTGCCTTCTCTCCATACCCCCTGATCCCTTTAGCCACAAGTGCCACATCTAACGCCCTCTTAAATAAAGATATTTTACAGAAGCCAATTAACCTACAAACCTGCACATGTTTGGCGTGTGGGAGGAAACCGAAGCACGCGGAATAAACCCACGCATGTCACGGGGAGAACGTGCAAACTCTGTACTGACAGCCCTGTGGTCAGGATTGAACCCAGGTCTCTGGCTCTGTAAGCAACAACTCTAATGCTGCGCCACTGTGCTGCCCTGCGCAGGGCACGTTCCCTTTAGACAGGGAGTGATGGGTGCCTGGAAGGCATTGTGGTGGTGCTGGAAGCAGATATGAAGCAGTGGTAGTGATTCAGCACATGGCCATGCAGAGGATAGAGGCACGTGGATCACATGCAGGCAGAAGTGATTTGTTCAAGTTGGATACATATTGGACATGAACATTATGTAAAAACCTGTTTGTATGCTGCACTGTGCTATGTTTATCTCCGCATCTACTTTGCCAAACACACCATCAACTTCATCCATGTCACCTACGTTGCCGTCCATATTACACAACTCTCCACCTTCCTCACAGATCTCCCCATTCACATTATACAGCCTCCCACCCTCACCACCCCCGTCCCCACCCGCCCTCCCCAACACCATGACCCATCTCTCAATGTACATCGCCCATCCTCCAACCAACATGCCTGGGAAATCCAGCTCATCAATGTTAATGACTTGTGTTAAGAGGCAACAAAGGGTATAAATGAGTGCAATGCTGTGGACCCAATGTACAATGACTTTAGCAAGGCCTTTGGTGAGGTTCTGCGAGGTAGGCTGGTCCAAGAGGTTAGATCACATGGGATCCAGGGAGAGTTCCCAACTGGATGGAAAATTGGAGCAACAAATAGTTTGCTGGAGAGACACAGCGAGTTGAGCAGCATCTTTGGGGGCAAAAACATTGTTGAAGTTTAAGGTTAAACATGGGTTGGTGGAATGAATCAGAGTCTAGTGGTGGAGGGTTTTTTTTAACGATTGGAGGCCTGTGACCTGTGTTGAGCAATAGGGATTGGTGCTGGGTCCACTGCCATATCCATTCACGATTCGCATGACAATGTTGTTAACATTAAACATAGCACATTACAGCACAGGCCTTCAGCCTCAACAGAGGTCCCAGCATAGATCCCTGCAGAATTCACTGGTCTGACACCTCCAGCCACACACCCTTCCACCACAAACTCTGTCTTCCATGAATAAGTCAGATCTGAATCCAAATGATCAAGTCACGATGACCCCTTCTTAATCTACGGGATCAACTTACCGTAAGGAAATAATCATACCATAATCAAATGCCTTTCATAAAATCCATGTAAACAACATCCAGAGCCAGATCCACATCAATCAATTTCATTACCTCCTCAAAAAACTCAATCAAGTTTGGGAGATTTGACCTGTCGTAGCCAAAACCATGTTGACTGTCCCTAATTAGCCCATTCTCTTCCAAATGCAAGTAAATCCTATCCAGAAGAATCCTCTTCAATAACCTCCTGGATAGCATACCTTTGGGACTATAATGTATCTCTACTTCCTTTCTTAAACAAATAAATGGCAGTAGCTATTCTCCCGTTCTCACCTGTGGCAAACGAAGATAGAACGATCTTCGTCAAGGCCTCTCCAATTTCCTGTCTTGTAACTTGGGATGGATGAACAACAGGGTCCAATATAGTCCCTCCTCGAGTTGTACTATTCACATACTGGTTCAAGAAACCCTCTTGGAAACTTCTAAGAAATTCTGTGCCGAATGTTGGCATTGTTGGTGAATTTTGTCCTCCATTATACCAGCAAAACTTGTGGTATCATGGACAGTGAAGAAGGTTATTTAAGATTGCAACACGATCTACACGAACTGGATAGGTAGTGGGCCATACCTGTGGTATTCTGCACAGCACAGAGATTGCTAGAAAGGGAGTGGACAAGATTTATGAGGATGTTACCAGGCCTGGGAGTGTGAGCTATAAGGAGTGTCTGGATGCACAGGACTGTGTTCCCTGGAACGTACGAAGCTGAAGGGATACTTTGTAGAGGTTTATGAAATCATGAGGGGAGTACATAAAGTGGTCCTATTCTTTTCCCCTGGGCAGGTGAGTTGAAAACTAAGAGAGCATAGCTTTGAGGTAAAAGGTGTTAGGGTGGGTATTTGGAAATGAGCTGCCAGAAGAGGTGACATAGGCAGGTTCAATAACAAGATTTAAAAGACAGTTGGTCAGGTACATGAGATAAGGGCCAAAAACAGGCAGAAGGGTAGAACTCAGTGAGGCTCCTTGAGGAGGAGTTGACAACAAACAGTCAGGGCTCCAGCTACAGGGGTCGGGCTCCTGGAACCAACATCTAACCAACCCGACCTCCCGGCGGCTCAGCACTTCAACTCCCCCTCCCATTCCGTATCCGACCTCTCTGTCCTGGCCCTCCTCCACGGCCAGAGTGAGCAACACCGCAAATTGGAGGAACAGCACTTGGACTAAAGTGTGAGGCCGGGGGAGACAGTCCGTGGGGGTGGGAGGGTACTCAGCAGGGCGGGTTCAGAGCTGCTATAGCTCTGGGAATGAAGCTGTTCCTGAGTCTGGTAGTGTGGGCGTAGAAGGTCTTGTAACGTCTGCCGGAAGGGAGTAGTTCGAACAGTCCATTACAAGGGTGAGAGGAGTCTTTATGGATGCTGACGGCCTTCCTGAGGCACCGTGTGTGGTAGATGCCCTCCAAGGCTGGTAGCGGTGTCCCAATAATCTGTTGCGCTCTGTGGACAACGCGTTGAAGAGCTCTCCTCTCCGCCTCCGTGCAGCTGAGATACCACACAGAGATGCCATACGTTAGTATGCTCTCTGTGGTGCAGCGGTAGAAGGTCGTCAGCAGCTGTTGGGGCAGACCAGTCTGTTTCAATGTTCTTAGGAAGAACAGTCATTGCTGTGCCTTTTTGACCAGCGCAGCGGTGTTGGTGGACCATGTGAGGTCCTCTGAGATGTGAGTGCCCAGAAACTTGAAGCTGGACACTCTCTCCACACTGTCTCCGTAGATGGAGATTGGGGCGTATTCCCCATTCTGTGACCTCCTGAAGTCGATAATCAGCTCCTTGGTCTTGGAGGTGTTTAGGGACAGGTTGTTCCCTGAGCACCAGTCCGCCAGGTTCTGCACCTCCGCTCTATAGTTTGTTTCATCACCGTTGGTGATCAGCCCGATCACCACTGTGTCGTCTGCAAACTTGACAATGGTGTTGTTGTCAAATGCAGGGACACAGTCGTGGGTGAAGAGGGAGTAGAGCATGGGGCTCAGTACACAGCCCTGTGGTGTGCCGGTGCTCAGGGTGATAGTGGAGGACAGGTGCGGCCCCAGTCTCACTGCCTGTCGCTCCGTCAGAAAATTCAGGATCCAATCGCATATCAGTGACCTGAGGCCTAGCTGGTGGAGTTTGGTGGTGAGCTTGGTGGGGATGACCGTATTGAAGGCAGAGCTATAGTCAATGAAGAGCATCCTCACGTAGGTGCCCTGTCTTTCCAGGTGGGTCAGGACAGTGTGAAGAGGCAGAGAGATGGCATCCTCTGTGGATCTATTTGCCCTGTATGCAAATTGATGAGAGTCCAATGATGCAGGGATGCTGGATTTGATGTGGGAGAGGACCAGCCTTTCAAAGCACTTCATTGGTATTGGAGTTAGGGCAACCGGGCGGTAGTCATTCAGGTTGGTGACTTTAGACTTTTTCGGCACCATGGTGGCTGTCTTCAGGCACATGGGGACCGTTGCCAGAGATAGAGACAGGTTGAAGATCCTTGTGAATACCTCAGCCAGCTGTACAGCACAGTCCTTTAGTGCCCTACCCTGGACTCCATCCGGGCCTGCAGCCTTGCGTGGGTTGATCCTTCGCAGAGCGCACTGCACATCCTGTGTGCTCAATGTTAAGACCTGTCCTTCCGCCATGGCTGGGGATATTCCTCTCCTGGTGGTGTTGCCAGCTTCGAAGCGGGCAAAGAAGGTGTTTAGCTCGTTGTGCCAGTGTGATATCACTGTGGGGCAGGCGGGGCTGCTCTTGTAGTCAGTGATGTCCCTGACACCCTGCCACATGCTTCTGGTGTCCGTGGTATTGAAGTGGTCTTCCACCCTTTGCCTGTGGATGTCTTTGGCCTTTTTTATACCTTTGTTCAGGTTTGACCTGGCAGCACTGTAGGCAGAAGTGTCCCTGGATTTAAAGGCAATGTCGCGTGCCCTTAGCAGCTTCTGTACTTCCTTGTTCATCCACGGTTTGCGGTTTGGGAACATCTTTATTTCCTTGTCCACTGTGACAAACTCCACACAGCAGTTTATGTAGGAGAGCACAGTGGATGTGTACTCCTCCAAGTCTACCTCTGTACCACAGGTTGCCTGTTGTGCAAACAGGTCCCAGTCGGTGCGATCAAAGCAGTCCTGGAGTTGTAGGGTGGCGTCCTCGGGCCATATTTTGACCATCTTTATTGCAGGTTTGGTCTTGCGGATGAGGGGTTTGTATGCAGGCAGTAGAAACAGTGAGAGGAGATCGGACTGTCCCGGGGGTGGGCAGGGGAGAGCTTTGCATGCGTCCTTGATGCTGGTGGTAGGGCACTGCACATGCTGGTGGAATTTGCGGAGCAACCCTTGCTGTCTCCTCCCCTTCCTACCGCTCCCGCAGCCCTCGGGCTCCTCCTTTTACCTTTCATCCCCCCGCCTCCCCCCACCCCCTATCAGTCTGAAGAAGAGTTTCGGCCCGAAACGTTACCTATCTCCTTCGCTCCATAGATGCTGCTGCACCCACTGAGTTTCTCCAGCATTTTGTGTACCCTCGATTCTCCAGCATCTGCAGTTCCTTCTTTAACTCATTACCAGATTAGGTGGGTTGTGAGGGGAGGAATGGAGGGATTTTTAGTTTAGTGAAAACAGACCCTTTGGCCCACCCAGTCCACATTTACCATTGATCACCCGTACTCTAGTTCCATGTTATCTCACCTTCCCATCCTGCAGGCTATGGGAAATTTACAGAATTAACCTACAAACCCGCACAACACTGGGATATGGGGGGAAGCCCACATGGTCACAGGGAGAATGTGCAAATTCCTCACAAGCATCACCCGAGGTCAGGATGGAACCTGGGTCTGTGAGTCTGTGCGCTACCATGCCGCCGGATGTGAGGGGGGTGGGAGGGAAGTAAGGGGAGGGGGGAGGGATGTGAAGAGGAGGACAAGATGTGAGTGGATGTAGTGAGGAGGGATGGGAGAATAGTGGGGAGAGTTGGAGGGAGGGAAGGGAAGGGAAGTGAAGGAGAAGGAGGCTGTGAGTATGTGTGAGGGAGAGGGGGATGTGAATGGAGGACTGGTTGTGAGTGGATCAGGGGCAGGCGGGGATGTGGGGGAGGAGAAACGTGTGGAAGCGTGAAGCGGAGGGAGGGAGGGAGGATGTGAGTGGGAGGTTGGATGTGATGGAGGGAGGGATATGGAGGGTGTTCAGAGGAGGGAGGGGGATGTGAGGGGTAGGAAGGGTGTGACGGAGTGAGAGTGATGAGAGGGGATTTGTGAGGGAGGGAGAGGAAGGTTGGTTTGGGGGTTGGAGGGGACACTGCAGAATCATCCCACAAGGTTGGGGATGTTACCAATGCTGGGTGGAAGTGTGAGGGTGGGACTGAGAAAGGGAGTGATATGATGCTGCCAACCAGAGTGAAGTAGTGGATTTCACTGCCCACAACAGCAAATAATCACAAAAAAATGTGTGATCGATGAGATTTCTGTGGACGTGCATAACTATTATGGAGATGGAAAACTTCTGTGCTAAATAATGATTGGGGTAGGTGACATAATTGATTTTTGTAGGAGTGAGAGGCAGTAATGAGCCATGGGTGAGTGGTAACAGAGCAATGACCCTTGTTTGTTCCTTCTAGATGCCAGGATGTACGCCCACTACCTCTTCAATACGTTTGACAGCACTAACGATGGAGCCATCAAATTTGAGGTATCACCGAATTAACGAAGGAAATCTGTATCCGCATCCTGAAATCTCTCATCTCATCCTTCACCACCCTCTTTGATTTAAAGATGCTTCTGCATTTTTCATGAACTGTGGTCTAGCCAAGGCTGTGCAGGATGACAGATTGGTGATGCAGGGGAGTTTTATGGATATCATTCAGTGGGGGGTCACCCAGTGAGAACTGGGCTCTGCCAACAATGATGCCGCCATCTGCGGGCTAGTCATTTGCCAACACTGAGCTGGCAGTCAGTGAGGTCATGACACAGCTGAGAAGTGACACTTCAGAACCAGGGTTCTACATGGCAGGGCTCTGGGGAGTGTTGCAGAGCAGAAGGGTCCATGAGCGCAGGATATAGTTCCTTGAAAGTGGCTTCACAGGTGGATAAGGTAGTCAAGAAGGCTTTTGGCACATTGGCCTTCATTAGCCAGGGTTTTGAGTATAGAAGTTGGAATGTTATGTTACAGCTGTGCAAGACGTTGCTGAGGCAACATTTGGTGTATTGCATTCAGTTTTAGTCACCCTTCTATTGGAACGATGTTGTTAATCTGGAAATAGTGCAGAGACGATGTACGAGGATGTTGCCTCGACTTGAGTGCATGAGCTACCGGGAGGTAGGTTTGGCAGGCTCGGACTTTATTCCTTGGAGTGCAAGAAGATGAGGGTGTATAAGATCATGAGGGAAATAGATAGAGTAGATGCACAAAGTATTATACGCAGAGTAGAGGAATCAAGAACCGAGGGACATAGGTTTAAGGTGAGAGGTGAAAGACTTAATAGGAATCTGAGGGGCAACCTTTTCACACAGAGGTTGGAAGGTATGTGGAACGTGCTGCCAGAGGAGGTAGTTGAGGCAGGTACTGTAACGACATGTATAAGGCATTTGGACAGGTACATGGACAGAAAGTCTTTAGTGGGGCATGGGCCAAATGCAGGCAGGTAGGACTAGTGCAGATGGGACACCTTGTTCGGCATGGGCAAGTCGGGCCGAAGGGCCTGTTTCCATGCTATGACTATTTGAATCCACCTGACAGTACATATCTACCTAATGGCCTGTTCACATTGCAGGCCGTTCATGTTGTAAATCTGATGACGTAGGCCTGTTCCTATTGTAGGCCCGTGTGCAATGAAACCTGTTCATGTTGTAAACCCATTCACATTGTAGAACCATTCATGTTGTAGGTGTGTTCACATGTTTAGTTTAATTGTGAGATAAAGCATGGAAACAGGCCCTTTGACCCACCGGGTCCACACCGACCATCGATCAGTCGCCACACCGTATGAGCTTTGAATTCTCAAATAAACCATGAAACACCCCTTCTATTTGTCCGCCCCACCCCCCTTCCCTGTGACCCATCTGGGCATGCCCATTTTTACCCTTCCTCCTCCCCTTCCACCTATATTCCTGTCCTGCCTCAGCTTTACAATCCACATCTACATCTCACATTTTTTCTCTTTTCATCATTGGTCTTTATTGAAGCATGTGCCTATCACAAATCCCTCCCACCTGTATACACCTCTCACTCACCAGGCTTTGTCCTTCCCCTCCTCTCTACCAGGTCCCCCCCTCACAATCTGCCTGGAGATCCTGACCCAAAACATCACAACAAAACATCGGTTTGTACTCGATGGAATTTAGAAGATTGAGGGGGGATCTTATAGAAACCTACAAAATTCTTAAGGGTTTGGACAAGCTAGATGCTGGAAGATTGTTCCCGATGTTGGGGGAGTCCAGAACAAGGGGTCACAGTCTAAGGATAAGGGGGAATTCCTTTAGGACCGAAATGAGGAAAACATTCTTTACACAGAGAGTGGTGAGTCTCTGGAATTCTCTGCCACAGAAGGTAGTTGAGGCCAGTTCATTGGCTATATTTAAGAGGGCGTTAGATGTGGCACTTGTGGCTAAAGGGATCAGGGGGTATGGAGAGAAGGCAGGTACGGGATACTGAGTTGGATGATCAGCCATGATCACATTGAATGGCGGTGCAGGCTCGAAGGGCCGAATGGCCTACTCCTGCACCTATTTTCTATGTTTCTATCACCTATCCAAGTTCTCCAGAGATGCTGCCTGACCCAAAGGAGTAACCCCAATGTTTTGTGTCTTCAGTTCATTGTTTTACCATTTACAGTTGTGTGTACAGTGCCCTCCATAATGTTTGGGACAAAGACCCAACATTTATTTATTTGCCTCTGTACCCCACAATTGGAGATTTGTAATGAAAAATTCACATATGGTTAAAGTGCGCATTGTCAGATTTTATTAAAGGGTATTTTTACACATTTGGTTTCATCATGTACAAACTATAGCTGTGTTTATATAGCCCCCCATTTCAGAGCACCATAATGTTTGGGGCACATGGCTTCACAAGTGTTTGTAAATACTCAGGTGTGTTTAATTGCCTCCTTAATGCAGGTATAAGAGAGCTCTCAGCACCTAGTCTTTCCTCCAGCCTTTCCATCACATTTGCTGTTTATCAACGAGGACCAAAGTAGTGCCAATGAAAGTCAAAGAAGCCATTGTGAGACAGGAATAAAACTATTAGAGACATCAGCCAAACCTCAGGCTTACCAAAATCAACTGTTTGGCACTTCATTAAGAAGAAAGAGAGCACTGGCAAGCTGACTAATCCCAAAGGGACTGGCAGGCCAAGGGAGACCTCCACAGCTGATGACAGAAGAATTCTCTCTATAATAAAGAAAAATCCCCAAACACCTGTCCGACAGATCAGAAACACTCTTCAGGAGTCAGGTGTGGATTTGTCAATGACCACTCTGCAGAAGACTTCATGAACAGAAATACAGAGGCTACAGTACAAGATGCAAACCACTGGTTAGCCACAAAAATATGATGGCTGGGTTACAGTTTGCCAAGAAGTACTTAAAAGAGCAACCACAGTTCTGGAAACAAAGATCTTGTGGACAGATGAAACGAAGATTAACTTATATCAGAGTGATGGCAAGAGCAAAGGAGAGAAGGAGCTGCCCAAGATCAAAGCATACCATCTCATCTGTGAAACACGGTGGTGGGGGTGTTATGGCCTGGGCATGTGTGGCTGCTGAAGGTACTGACTCACTTATCTTCATTGATGATACAACTGCAGATGGCAGTTAATGAATTCTGAAGTGTATAGACACATCCTATCTGCTCAAGTTCAAACAAATGCCTCAAAACTCATTGGCCGGCGGTTCATTCTACAGCAAGACAATGATCCCAAACAAACTGCTAAAGCAACTAAGGAGTAATTCAAAGCTACAAAATGGTCAATTCTTGAGTGGCCAAGTCAATGACTCGATCTGAACCCAATTGAGCATGCCTTTTATATGCTGAAGAGAAAACTGAAGGGGACTAGCCCCCGGGGAAACACTTTTTCTCACAGAGAGTGGTGAGTCTGTGGAATTCTCTGCCTCAGAGGGCGGTGGAGGCAGGTTCTCTGGATGCTTTCAAGAGAGAGCTAGATAGGGCTCTTAAAAATAGCAGAGTCAGGGAATATGAGGAGAAGGCAGGAACAGGGTACTGATTGGGGATGATCAGCCATGATCACATTGAATGGCTGGCTTGAAGGGCCGAATGGCCTACTTCAGCACCTATTGTCTATTGTCTAAAACAAGCATAAGCGAAAGATGGCTGCAATCCAGGCCTGGCAGAGCATCACCAACTGGTGATGTCCATGAATCGCAGACTTCAAACAGTCATTGCATGCAAAGGATATGCAACAAAATACTAAATATAACTACTATCATTTACATGACATTGCTGGTGCCCTGAAATGGGGAACTATGTATAAACACTGCTGTAATTTCTACATGGTGAAACCAAAATGTATAAAATTGGCCTTTATTAAAATCTGACAATGTGGACTTTAACCACATGTGATTGTTTCTATTACAAATCTCAAATTGTGGAGTACAGAGGCAAATAAATAAACGATGGGTGTTTGCCCCAAACATTATGGAGGGCACTGTATTTATGTTCAAGTGAGTTCGCACTGTGAGAGTGTTCACAGATATTAATAGTGAGTGTATTTACAATGTATGTGTTCACACTGCGAGTGTTCACACTGAGAGTACTGGTGCTGTGATATTTGGACAGTTAGTGTGTTTACACTGAGAATGTTCACATTTTGAGTGTGTTGACTCAAACATCACCTATCCATGTTCTCCAGAGGTGCTGCCTGACCGAATGAGTTACTCCAACACTTTGTGACTTTTTTTGTAACCCAGCATCTGCAGTTCCTTGTATCTGTATTTACATTTGTGTGTTCACCCTATGAATATGTTCACACTGTGAATGCGCTCACACTATGGATGTGTTCACACCATGCTGTGTACACATTGTGAGTGTGATCACATTGTTGAGAGTGTTCAAAATGGTGGGTTTTCACACTTTGAGGCTTTTCAGTTGTGAGCGTGTTCACTATGGAAGTGAGTATTTATTGTGAGGGTATTTAAACGGTGTTCACACTGATGGTGTTCACACTGAGGGTGTTCACTGTGAATATGCTCGCACTGTGAGTGTGCTCATACTGAGTATGTTCATACAGTGGGGAGTTCACACTGAGGGTGTTCACACTTCAAATGTGTTCAGACTATGAGTGTGTTCACACTGAGAATATGCACACTGTTCCTGTTCACATTGCGTGATTGTTCACACTGTTGGAATGTTTACACTGTTAGAGTACTCACAATACATATAACACGTGACACAACACATGACAGTAAATGGCGAAACATTGCGAGAGTGAACCCATTTTGAGGGCAATCGCTCTGAGCGTGTTTGTGTTGTGAGGATGTTCATATTCTGGTGTGTTCTTGCAGTGAGAGTGTGCACACTGTGGAAGTTCACAATAGGAGGATGTTCACACTTGTACACGCCGTGTTCACTTTGCAAGGATGTTAATTTTACAGGTTTTCCCCCAGTAAGTGTTCACATTGTAAGTGTTCACACAATGAGTGTGTTTACACTGAATGTTCACACTGTGAATGTTCACATGATGAGTGTTTTTACACCGAGACAATGTTCACACTTGCAGATGGACATACTGTAAGAGTGTGTGCTGGGAGTGATCACGTCAAGAGTGTGTTTGCACTGTGAGGATGTTCACAATGTGACAGTGTCCACATTGAGTGTACCGTTACAGCATTTAAAGGATTCTTGGATAAACACATAGACAGGAGAGGCTTGGTGGGATCTGGATGAAATGCAGGCAAATAGAACGGAGCTCAGTAAGGATGTGTTTAATCAATGGGCCTCTCCCATGCTGTATAACTGTGACTCAGCGAGAAGCTGTGTGACAGGCTGAGTGTTTCTAGCACTGTTTTATCTCGGTTTCTCAACATCTGCAGTTTTTGGATGAACCTCACTGCAATCACGATGTTGTCACAGGCCATCCCTCCTCCCCCTTCCCTCGACTGCCTGCATTGCAGCCCATTCCATCTCTCCCGCCCCGTTGGAGGGATAAGGATTGGGATGAGAGCTCGGGGCTTATCAGTGGCGGCAGGATCCTTGGGGTAATTGAGAGACAAAAAAAAGCTGGAGTAACTCAGCGGGACAGGCAGCATCTTTGGAGAGAAGGAATGGGTGACGTTTCGGGGCGAGACCCTTCTTTCTGGGGCTGATATTCAGAGGGTGAACCATTTTCTTCATTTGTTCGCTCAGGACTTTGTGATGGCTCTTTCGCTGTTGCTGAGAGGAACCGCTCATGAGAAGCTGACCTGGACCTTTAATCTGTATGACATCAACAAGGATGGATTTATCAATAAAGAGGTAAGCCAATTAACCTACAAACCTGTACGTCTTTGGAGTGTGGGAGGAAACCTGAGCTCTGGGGGAAAACCCGCGCAGTCACGGGGAGAGCGTACAAACTCCGTACAGACAGCACCCGTAGTCAGGATCGAACCCAGGTCTCTGGCACTGTAAGACAGCAACCCAACAACACGTCACCGTGCCGCCCAGCAGTCGGTTTGGAGTTCACTGACGTGGGCTTCTGTACGAGGGGGCTTCTTCGCCATGTTGGTTCAGTCGGCTGCGATTCACGGGAGGGGGACTGTCGCAGTGGGAAGGGTGTTTGTAACTAGGTTATAGAGTGATAGAGTAATACAGTGTGGAAACAGGCCCTTCGGCCCAACTCGCCCGCACTGGCCAACAATGTCCCAGCTACCCTAGCCCCACTTGCCTGCGCTTGGTCCATACCCCTCCCAACCTGACCTATCCATGTACCTGTCCAACTGTTTTTTTGAACGATGCGATAAGTCCCAGCATCAACTACCTCCTCTGGCAGCTTGTTCCATACACCCACCACCCTCTGTGTAAAAGGGAATCCCCTCGGATTCCTATTGAATCTTTCCCCTTCACCTTGAACCTATGTCCTCTGGTCCTCGATTCCCCTTCTCTGGGTAAAATACCTAATCTATTCCTCTCATGATTTTGTACACCTCTATAAGATCACCCCTCATCCTCCTACGCTCCGTGGAATAGAGACCCATGGTGTCTTACTTTTATTGGTGTGTTGCAAAAGGCAACTCAAATTTCACTACACCAGAAATGGTGTATGTGACAATAAATGTCCTTTGTCCTCTGTCCTCTAGTCCTGGCAACATCTTCGTAAATCTTTTCTGAACCCTTCCAAGCTTGACAATATCTTCCCTATAACATGGTGACCAGAACTGAACACAATATTCTAAATGTGGTCTCACCAACGTCTTATAAAACTGCACCATGACCTCCCAACTTCCATACTCAATACTCTGACTGATGAAGGTCAAGGTGCCAAAAACATTTTTGACCATCTTATCTGCCTGCGACTCGACCTTCAAAAAACCATGCACCTGTACTCCTAGATCCCTCTGCTCTACAACATTACCCAGAGGCCTACCATTCACTGTGTAGGCCCTGCCCTTGTTCGACGTCCCAAAATGCAACACCTCACACTTCTCTTTATTAAATTCCATCAACCATTCCTCCGCCCACCTGGCCAATCGGTCCAGATCCTGCTGCAATTGTTCACAACCATCAGCTGCACCTGCGCAGTAATACCTGCGTGTTCTACGTCACAATGGGAACCCAATGAGCGGGAATGGCTGCGCCGCCGGAGAGCCGCTAACAGTGGATGGGGGAGGGGGGGGGGGGGTTCGAGGGGAGATGGAGTGAGTGCATGGGGGGGTGGAGGGGAAGGGCAAGGGGCGGAGTGTGGGGGGTGGTGAGGGGAGGAGGGGGCATCACAACGTGAACCCGTCAGCCGCACCTGCGCAGTTGGGGGCTATGCGTAAGTGGTGGAATATTGTGTTGGGGACGAGGCCTCCTGTGTGTGAATGGGACCCAGCGGGTCCAAGTTAAGGGCCTGTCCTACCAGCATCCGACTCCATGCGATGAGCGCGGTCAAACTAGAAGCAGGGGCCGCGCGGAGGTCGGGTGATCCCTGTACAGGGCCGTTCCCACCAGCATGCGGCTGCATGCGGCAAGCGCGACCAAACCGGCAGCGAGGGCCGCGCGGAGGTCGGGTGAGTGGCGCAACGCGGCGCAAAGTGAGGCGAACTTGGAGCGAAGTTTTAAAGGTAAGTTCGCCAGGACAGAGAGGGGCTCACAGAGAGGGGCACAGAGGCACACACAGAGAGGGCCACGGAGCCACACACAGAGAGGGTCACGGAGGCACCTACAGAGAGGGTCACGGAGGCACGACGTTGAGGCGGTGTGTAATGCGTCGAGGCGACTGCGGGCCGACAAGCTGTTGCCGCGCGGAATTTTCGAACATGGTCAGTTTTTCGGAGCCCCGCGCGATGTCGGGACGAACTCCGCACAATTCCGCACGGCTCCGGTGATCGAAGTGGGACCGGCCCCACGACGCCGGACGGCTCAAGCGACCACGTTAGGTTGCGCTCATCGCATAGAATTGCATGCTGGTGGGACAGGCCCTTTAGTCTAGTACCAACTACAGATGTTAAGCTTACCGGCCTATAGTTCCCAGCATTTTCTCTGCAGCCTTCTTGAAAAGAGGCACAACATTTGCCATCCTCCAATTCTCTGGCACTTCTCCTGTATTTAAGGATAACTCATAAATATCAACCAGGGCTCCCGCAATTTCTACTCTAGTGTCCCGCGATGTCCTCACATATATCGGATATATCTGACCCAGCTAATCACAATATATATTAATGATTTGGACGAGTGAATTGAATGCAACATGTCCAAGTTTGCGGATGACACGAAGCTGGGGGGCAGTGTTAGCTGTGAGGAGGATGCTAAGAGGCTGCAAGGTGACTTGGATAGGCTGGGTGAGTGGGCAAATGCATGGCAGATGCAGTATAATGTGGATAAATGTGAGGTTATCCACTTTGGTGGCAAAAACAGGAAAATTGACTGCCAAAGTGCCAAGAACTCAGATGGAGAGGAATTTGTCAATCGTGGTGAAAGTCTCCTCAGGCAATATGTGGAGGGAACTACATACTACTTTTTTTGGGAGTTCGGCAGGGCAAGTGAGTGAAGTGTAAGTAAGTGAGCCCTTTGGGAACAGCAACCACAGTTTTGTTTGCTTTATAGTATTTATGGATAAGAGCAGGTGTGATCCTCAAGTTATAAACTGGGGCCAGGGAAACGTGGTATTAAACAGGAACTTGCAAAGGTTAATGGGAGTAGGTTGTTTGTATTCAAAGGGACATCCAGAAAGTGGGATGTTTTTAAAAGGGTCACAGCAAAAAAAGGACTCATTCCTGCTAGTGTGAAAGGCAAGGCAGGTAGGACTGATGAGAAAAGTTGGGGCTCCGATCAGAAAAAAATGGAGGCATAGGTGGTGTATAGTGCAGCTGGGATCAAGTGTATCCCTGGAGGAGCACAAGGGGATTGAAGGTCCTAGAAAATCAGGAGGGGAAAAGGGTGCATGAGATACAGGTAGCTCTGGCATAGATGATTAAGGATTAACCAAAAGGAGTTCATGCATGTTAAGCAAAAAAGAGTAACTAGAGAGAGAATGGGGCCTTCAGAAACCACAGTGGTCATCCATATATGGAGCCACAGAGTTGGGCAAGGCCTCAATTAATATTTGTTTCTGTTCTACCGTGGAGAAAGATATGATGTCGAGGAAACTGAAGAAATGGAGCATAGTCCGTATGGCAGTCAAGGAGATGCTGGATTTCCCAAAACGTATGAAGGTAGATAAATCTCCTCAGCCAGATCAGATATATCCAAGGACACTGTGAAGCTGGGGAAGAAATAGCTGGAGTCCTGGCAGATATATCTGAAGCAAGAAGAAGAGGAATGATATTACTGATTAGGGATACCTTTGCAATGATACCAAGGGAGGATATGTTGGAGGGACGGTCCAAAGAGGCCATATGAGGAACATTTAGGAAAAGGGGAGGGGCAATCACTTTGCTGGGGTTATGAATGAATGGATGAATGAATGAGTACTTTATTGTCACATGTGATAAGTCACAGTGATAGTCTTTGTTTCGCCACATAAAGGACCCCAACAAAGTATCCCACACCAGGTTCTCCTTTGTTCCCCCCCTTCCCCCTCCCTCCTCACGGCAGTTCCCACCCCTATTTCCTGATTGGCACAGACATGGTGGGCTTAAGGGTCTGGTCCTATACTGTTCTATATTTGAGTTCAGATATGGAAGCACATCACAGAACAGGTGTAAGAGCCATAGATTTATCATCGTGGAGGGTCTTTACATCTCAGTATTGGCTTAGTGCTGTAGAATTAGAAAGGATGGAATTTGTTAAGTGCATCCAGGAGAGCTTTTTGAGACAATATGTGGATAGTCCACGAGAGACCAGGCTGTTCCCAATTGTGGGCAGAGTCAGTGGGGGGGGGGGGGGGGGGGAACGACACACACTAGTAATAGTGATCATAATATACAATTCTTCTCTTCTCCCCCCGTTTCCTCTCTCCCCATGCCATCAACCACCAGACAAATCTGTGGAGTTCTCTGCCACAGGTGGCAGTGGAGGCCAATTCACTGGATGTTTTCAAGATAGAGAGTTAGATTTAGCTCTTAGGGCTAAAGGAATCAAGGGATATGGGGGAAAAAGCAGGAACGGGGTACTGATTTTAGATGATCAGCCATGATCATATTGAATCACGTATTTTTCTATGTTTCCATGAAGAAAGTTAGTCCTTGAGTTAAGATCTTGAATAGAGAGAAGGCTGATTTCAATCGCAAAATAAATGATCTGGTAAAAATAGATTGGGAGCAGATGCTTATTTGTAAACCAACACCTGCCAAGTGTGAATCTTTTAAAAGAGTGTTGACAAGAGTTCATTGCCAACATGTTCCAATAATGGTGAAAGGCAAAGGTGGTCAAATTAAGGAACCTTGGATAACAAAGAATATTTGATCATGAAAAAAGGAAGCATTTGAAAGGAAGCAGGCAATCAAATTTCAGGGAGTTCCTTTAGTTTAGTTTAGTGATAAAGATACAATGTGGGAACAAGACCTTCAGCTCACCGAGTCCGCGCTGGCCCGTGATCCCCGTACACTAGCCCTATCCTACACACTAGGGCAATTTACTACTTTTACTGAAGCCAATTAACCTACAAACCGGTACATCTTTGGAATGTGGGAGGAAACCAGAGCGCCTGGGGAAAACCCACGCGGTCACAGAGAGGCAGTACAAACTCCGTACAGACAGCACCTGTAGTCAGGGTCGAAGTCGGGTCTCTGGCGCTATAAGGCAGCTATAACTCTACTGTGCGCCACTGTGCTGCCCCAAATGCTTATTGCAATATAAATAGTTTAGGATGAACTTAAGAAAACTAGGTGGCCAGAAATATGCCACGTAATATCCTAAATAGACAAAAAATGCTGGAGTAACTCAGTTGGCGAGGCAGCATATTAGCAGAAAAGGAGTAGGCGACGTTTCGGGTCGACACCCCTCTTCAGACTGTTGTTGGGGGGGGGGGGGGGCGGAGGATGAAGAGGCGGTGACATTAGGCTGAGTGGGAGAGCTGCGAAGAGGCAGGGGAAGGAGGGAGAAACCATTATTAGAGAAGTCGATGTTCATACCGCTGGGGTGTAAACTACCCAACCAAAATATGAGGTGTTGCTCCTCCAATTTACGGTGGGCCTCACTATGGCAATGGAGGCGGCCCAGGTCAGAAAGATTCAGAATGGGAGGGGGGAGTTGAAGCGCTGACCAACTGGGAGATCAGGTTGGTTAATGCAAACTGAATGGATGTGTTGGGCGAAGCAATCGCCGCGCCTACGCTTGGTCTCGCCGATGTAGAGAAGGTGACACCTACGACAGCGGATGCAGTAGATGAGGTTGGAGGAGGTACAGGTGAACCACTGCTTCACCTGGAAAGACTGTTTGGGTCCTGGGATGGAGTCGAGCGGGGAGGTAAAGCGACATTTCCTGCGGTTGCAGGGGAAAGTACCGGGGTAGGGGGTGGTCTGGGTGAGAATGGACGAATTGACCAGGGAGTGACGGAGGGAACGGTCTCTACGGAAAGCAGAAAGGGGAGGAGATGGGAAGATGTGCCCAGTGGTGGGATCTAGCTGGATCCACTCCACCGCTCCCTCCTCCACAACTGCCTCCTCCTCCCCCGTAGTCGCCAGCATACTCCACCTTGGAAGATGTCGGTGACGAAGCAGACCAAGCAACTGCTAACAGCTGGTGAGAGGGGAGGGAACCCGGTGACGTGTCCTGTTGGTGTTGGCGGCCTGAAGAACGCTCTGTCCTGTTGTGTATTAACCATCATCTGCAGTTCTTTGTTTCAAATACATACAATGATAATACCTTACTTAGCTAAAGTGTTTAATCAGCAATAACGGACCCCTCGCCCCCCCTCGCCCCTACCCCCATGGTCCGCCATAATGATGGTTTGCTGTTCATACCACCCTTTGTGTAAAAAAGTTGTCCCTCAGATATCTATTAAATCTTCCCCCACCCCCCTCACATTAATCTCACGTCCTCTGGTTTGTGATTCCCCTGTCTGTATTCACCAAGGACTGGAGGACAGTGCGATCAGGGAGGGGGTACTTGATAGTTTGGAGCAGGTCAGTATTCACAAGGGGGGAGGTGTCGGGTATCACAGAATGCATAACGATAAATAAATACCCACAGACAGATGGGACTTGTCCCGGAACATTGTGAGGAGATTCCTGCGGGATTGTTACATCTTCATTAACCACAGACGAGATACCAGAGGATCACTGAATTTGTTCATTTACGGAGGGTACTCGGTATATCCAGGTGATTGCAAGCTGGGTTATTCTGTGTCAGTGGTAGGGAACGTATTGAAGAAAATGTTAAGGAGTAGAACTTATGTACGTATAATCCCCATTAACGAGTGCCTGACGTATGTACAGTGTGTAGATCCGAACCGGAGACTGGAGTGAAGCACTTGTCAGCTTCACCAGGGCTACAGGTGACGGTTTAAGACACGAGCTGGAACCCTGGAAGAATACGTTTGAGTAACACGTTATTGTTCATTGTGTCAATCCCATCTGCAGGCACACTGTCCAGGCTAACAGCACTGTCCTTTTTAAAACTGTCAACGGTCATTTTTAAAAAGACATGAAATGCTGGAGTAACTCAGCGGGTCAGGGCTGCATCTCTGGGGAACATGGATGGGTGGTGTTTCGGGTCAGTACACTTCTTATAGATGGAGGAGGACGTGGAAGCTAGAAAAAGCTCCCCTTCTACCTCCCTTCCACTCTCCCTCCACCCCCTCTCCCCCAACCCCTACTATAATCATTCTGAAGAAGGGTCCCAACCCGAATCATCGCCTATCCATGTTCTCCAGAGATGCTGCCTGACCCACTGAATTATTTCAGCACATTTTTTTTATTAACCAGCATCTGCAGTTCCTTGAGTCCAATCGTTTTTAAAACTTCATCTGGAGTTTAATCTTTTAAAATATCATTATTAGCCTGTCGTAGACCAGGGTGAAATCTGTTAATATCAGCTTCATTATTAAAAATGGCAAAAGAAGAGTTTTGGACAGAGCTTTTGCAGGCAATGTACTCCCATGGGGCAACCCCATCTGCAGGCATCATCTGCTGTGTGGATACCGCCAGTGGCTGCAAACAGTTCAGGAACCCTTTCGTAACCAGGTCTGTATGTTTTGACAGCCAGGGCTGATCATGGTGAACCAGCGTGACTTTGTGCGGGGGAAGTCCTGCAATTCATTTGAATTCGGGAGTTGTGAGGATGTAAAGAAGATTGATGAGGCAAGGCAGCAGATGTTGTCGGTATGAACTTTACCAATGCATTGGACAATGCGGGCTGGCTGAATGGATCCACAATTGGTTTGGTGATGGGAGTCAGGGGGAAAGGAAGATTGGATGCTGTTTTGATTGGAAGTTGGTGGCATAACACTACAGATCAGTGCTGATGCCTCTGTCGTGAAGCAACGAACTGCAGATGCTGGTTTAAACCAAAGATAGACGCAAAAAGCTGGAGTAACACACCTATTCATTTTCTCCAGAGAGGCTGTGTGACCCGCTCAGTTACTCCAGCTTTTTGCGTCTATCTTCTGATGCCTCTGTTGTTGGGGACCAATATCATTGCAGGAGGTTTATTAGCGCTACTTGGGAGGGTTGAAATTAGTCTGGCAGGGGGGTGGGATTCAAAGCGGTAATATGGTAAATGGGCAAGTTGAGTCAAATATCAATGTTAAAGGGAGCAAGTTCAGTAGATAGGACAGGCAGGAACATGACAGGGTGAGAGGAATGTCTGATCAAGTATGTTAATGCTGCAGCAGGGATAGGGATTGGGGTAAGAGAGGATTTAGAGTTGCGTTTTTGAGTAGGGAGAACATCATGGCATCATAGGATTTTCATGTTCGTAAGTGATAGGAGCAGAATTAGGCCATTCGGTCCATCACGTCCACTCCGCCATTCAATCATGGCTGATCTATCTTTCCCTCTTAACCCCATTCTCCTGCCTTCTCCACATAACCCTTACTGCCCATTCTAATCAAAAATCTATCGATCTCTGCCTTAAAAATAACCATAGATGGCCTCCACAGCGTTCTGTGGCAATGGATTCCACACATTAACCACCCTCTCACTAAAGAATTTCCTCCTCATGTCCTTCCTATAGGAACATCCTTTTATTCTAAGGCTGAACCCTCTTGTCCTAGATTCTCCCACTGCTGGAAACTCCACTCTATCCAGGTCTTTCACTATTCTTGGGGGATTATCCAGTAAGACTATAAGAGTGGAACTAAGAAATTGGAAGGGGGTGATAATTTTGATGGGATTGTATTATAGCTCCTGCCCCCCCCCCCCCCCCCCCCCCCCCCCCCCCCCACTGCCAATAGTCAGTTGGACATATGTGTGGGGAGTTCGCAGATAGCTGCAAAGATAACACAGTTGAAAGAGATGATTTCAGCTTCTCCCATTTGACAAATATGAGGGAAGTTGACATTCCCTACCATTGCACAAGGGTTGGATTACGCAGCATTTGTTAAATGTATCCAGGAAAGTGTTTTTCAAACATTATGTACATTATCCTATTAGAGAGGGAGTAACTCTGCACCTCTTATTAGGAAATGAGGCTGAAGAGGTCATGGACCAGGGACCGTAATTCTATCAATTTTAAAATAGTTCTAGAAATAAACAGGATTGGTCTATAATTAAAATCCTAAATTGGGTAGGCAGGTTTTGAAGGCATTAGACAAGAATCTGCGCCGATTGATTGGAAGAGGCTGTAACAGGTAAAAGGACACCTGGTAAGTGAGAGGCTTTTACAGAGAGAGCTGGGATCAAGCAAACCATGGAGCCATTTAAGAGAAGTAGGAGTACGTTGGAAATCAGCAGGGCAAAAATAGGATATGAGATCGTTTTGGCAGATTGGTTTGTATTATTATTATCATTATGTGCACTGATGTACAGTGAACATCTTTGTTTTGTGACAAATCTTTGTTGGTTCTGACTGTCTGCCCTATAAATGCCTCCCATAAGTTTATATACTTCTATCAGGTCACTCCTCAACTTCTGACAATCCGGAGAAAATAATGTAAATGTGTCCAACCTCTGCTTATAGCTAATACCCCCTGATCCAGACAGCATTCTGGTAAACCTGTTAAAGAAGGAACTGCAGATGCTGGAGAATCGAGGGTTACACAAAAAGCTGGAGAAACTCAGCGGGTGCAGCAGCATCTAAGGAGCGAAGGAGATAGGCGACGTTTCGGGTTGAGACCTAAACCTCTTGTGCGCCCTCTTCAAAAAATCCGCATCCTGCCTGTAATGGGGTGATCAGAACTGCATGCAGTACTCAAATGCAGCCTAATCAAAGTCTAATAGAGCTGCGTTATGACTTCCTGACTCCTCTACTCCATGAATGAATGAATGGATGAATAACATGTTATTGGCCAAGTATGTATACATACAAGGAATTTGCCTTGGTGCATTGCTCACAAAAGGATAAAAACATGAGTGAGACAATTGCCCCCTCATTGACGGCAAGCATACCATGCTCCTTCTTTACCTCTCTATCTACTTGTGTTGCTGCTTCAAGGGAGATGTGGAATTGGATCCCAAGATCCCTCAGTACATCAATGCTGTTAAGGATTTTGCCAATAAATGTATACATTCGACCTCCCAAAGTGCAACACCTCACAGACAAAACCTGCCTTTGCAGGGAAGATGCATCGGCAGCAAGTCATTTGGCAAAGACTAAACTCACCAGCAATCTCTCCTCTGTCACAAACTACAGACCCAGCTATGTCTGGGGTGTCCAGTTGGGTCAGGGTGCGGTCATCTTAGGGAGGACGAGGACTGGTGTTCAGGAAGAGGTTTCCTCCCCAGGACAATCCGTGGGATTGGCCCCTGAACACTGAACCACAGTCCAGGAACATAACCATGCCCCAATGTAGCTGGTGTAGGTGGTCACCTCAAGGGGATTCATTCATTCAAGTGGGATAGGTTTGGTGGGTGCGTTAATGCAATGGATGGATGATCACTAACAACAGGTTAAATGTACAGGTGGACTGGAACTCATTTAGAAGTTGAATGATTGCACCACAAAGTAGAGAGGAATGTGACGGGAGATGGGACAGAAGTCGGCAGGGGACACTGTACATGAGAAGGGCAGACATTTACTTGTATGTTGGTGGAAATGGGGAGGGCAGCTGGGGCCTTGTGAGTACATTTGCTTGTGAGGCGGGAAAGTGCTAAACTGGAGGGTGCAGGCAAGAGGGGCTGTGAGCTGTTTGTGTTGCCAATGCTACAGGAGATGACGGACATTGTGAGGGCCATCTACAACATGATGGGGAAGTGCACTTATCCCGTGCTCAAGGATGACGCTCCAAGGCATCATGTGGACACCTTCTTTCAGGTAAGACCTCTTTCAGGCATCTTTGCAGGGAAAGTCCTTCCTTTCAGCAGGGATCTGCCATGAAGGGACCCAGGTTTTGTTTAGGTTTATAGATATAGTGTGGAAAGAGCCCCTAAGGTCCACTGAGCCTGCGTCGACCAGCAATCACCCTGGAACTAGTTCTATCCTACACACTAAGGGCAATTTTACAGAACGCAATTAATCTACAAATCTGTACATCTTTGGAATATGGGAGGAAACTGGAGCATCCAGAGAAAACCCATGTGATCACAGGGAGAAGTTCCATACAGACAGCACCTGTAGTCAGGATCGAAGTTGGGTCTGCAAGGCAGCGCCTCTATCGCTGAGCCACTGTGCGTCAGTGGATGGTGGGGGGGGGGGGGGGGCTTAGATTCTTTAGACTTCAGAGAAACAGTGTGGAAACAGGCTCTTCGGCCCACCGAGGCCTCACAGACCAGCAATCACATTATATCCTACACTGTATGGACAATTTACAATTTTATGGAAATCAATTAACCTACAAATCTATACATGGGAGGAAACCAGAGCACCCAGAGAAAACTCATGCTATCACTGTACAGACAGCACCCGTAGTCAGGATCAAACCTGGATCTCTGGCGCTCTGAGGCAGCAACTCTACCGCTGCGCCATTGTGCCCCCATACAGCATGGAAACAGCCCCGTTGGCCCAACTCGTATATGCCAACCATCTAAGCTAGTCCCAGTTGCCCACATTTGTCCCAGATCCTTCCATGGGCCAAAACCTAGCCAAATATCTGTTTAAAATGTTTTTTAAATGCCGTTTTGGTACCTGCCTCAACTACCCCCTCAGGCAGCTCATTCCACATACTCATCATCTTCAGAGTGAAAATGTTGGTCCTCAGGTTTCTATTAAATTCTGCCCCTCTCTCCATGAACGTATATTCTTTGGTTCTGGGTAAAATACACTTTGCATGAACCTATCTATTCTGCTCATGATTTTATACGTCACTCACCCCTCATCCTCCTGCACTCCAAGGAATAAACTCCTAGCCTGACCAACCTTTCCCTGTGCCTCGGGCCCTCGAGTCCTGGCAACATGCTTCTAAATCTTCTCTGCATTCATTACAACTTAATGACCTCCCTCTTGTAGCAGGGTGGCCAAAACTCAACGCAATACATGAAAGGCGGCCTCACCGACATCTTGTACAACTGTAACCTAACTTCTACACTCAGTAATGGACACAAAATGCTGCAGTAACTCAGCAGGACAGGCAGCATCTCTGGAGAGAAGGAATGGGTGACGTAATGAAGGAATACCCCAACTGATGAAGGCCAATGTACCAAAAGCCCATTATACCCAACTTTCTACCGATGATGCCACTTTCAGGGAACTATGTACCTGCGTGCATAGATCCATCTATTCTACAAAAAAACCCCCCAGGGCTATACCATTCACTTTGAAAGTCCATCTTGGTATAACTTCCCAAAATTCTACACCTCACACTTACCTGCATTAAACTCTTTTAGCCATTCCCAGCTGGTCAAGATGCTGTTGTCATTGCTGATAATCATCTTCACTGTCTAAGATACCACCTACTTTTGTGTCATCTACATACTAATGCCCCTGTCCCACTTAGGAAACCTGAACGGAAACCTTTGGAGACTTTGCGCCCCACCCAAGGTTTCCATGCGGTTCCCGGAGGTTTTTGTCAGTCTCCCTAATGGTCGAAAGTGGTTTCCGTTTTAAAAATCGGTAATTTTTTAGTCGAAGCCGGTTGCGCTGCTAGTTGAAGGTGGTTGCCGGAGGACAAAAACCTCCGGGAACCGCACGGAAACCTTAGGTGGGGCGCAAAGTCTCCAGATGTTTCCGTTCAGGTTTCCTAAGTGGGACAGGGGCATTACTTATTATGCCTTGTACATTCTCATCCAAATCGATGATATAAACCACAAACAGCAATGGGCCCAGCACAGGTCCCTGACGCTCACCACAGATCCCTGACGCACACCACCAGTCACAGGCTTCCAGTCCGATAAACAACCTTCCACCACCATTCTTTGCTTCCTTCCATGAAGCCAATGTTACATCCAGTTAGCTAGCTCTCCATGGATCTCATGCTCCTGACCTTCTAGAGCAGCCTAACATGTGGAAGGCTTTGCTCAAGTCCATATAGATAAGGTCTACAGCCTTGCCGCTTTACCTTTTTAGTTACTTCTTCGAAAAACTCAATCATGACTCTCCCATGTACAAAACCATGCTGCCACAAACCAGCTCCTGTCTATCCAAATGTATATATGTCTTATCCCTCAGAACCCTATCAACCTACCAGTAGCCTTCCTGCTACAGATAGACACAAAAGGCTGGTGTAACTCAGCGGGTCAGGCAGCATCTCTGGAGAAAAGGATAAAAGGGTCCCTTCTCTCCAGAGATGCTGCCTGGCCCGCTGAGTTACACCAGCTTTATGTGTCTATCTTTGGTTTAAACCAGCACCTGCAGTTCCTTCCTGCACATTCTGCCTAGGAGAGATGTTAGACTCACTGGTCGCACAATATTAGCCACCCTCCATTCATCCAGCACCTCAACTGCATCTAATGATGATTGATGTATCGAAGCCAGCACTCCCACAATCTATAGGCTCATCACAGTCCCTTCATCTCCACCAATGGAACTCATTCTAATATTACACAGCAGAAAGCACCAGTCTGCAGCAGGTTGCTCACTGGCCATGAGGCAGCCCAGGACATACGAAGGTTATGAGTGCACCAAGCAGCTTCTCTTGGCTAGCAGCATTGATACCACTTGTACTGCAGCTTCTGCAGGCAGCTGACTGTTTAAGGGCTTCACCCACAGATGTCTGTCCCATGAGCAGTACAGTCACAGAATGGCTGCATTGATCAATCCACAGGGGAACCCATCGCTGCTTTGCCGAGTAGCCTGAAGCCACGAGGAAAGTTGTGGATCATCTCGGCATTGTTCACTGCGATAGTGAAAACCACCAATAAACTGTTGTGAGTAGATACCTGACTAGCAAAGTGGCTGGTCCTGAGTGCAGTCGTTACAAGGGAAGGATCCATTCCCTTGGAACGGGTGTAGTATTGTGTGGGGAAGGTCAGGGGACTGAGGATTGGTTAACAGATATAACATTGAGATTGGGAATAAACAGGTCACACTCAAATTGGCCAATTGGTTCCATAGAGAAACAGTGCTGCAACCCCAGCGGTGATATCAATGATGAGGGGATGATGTGTAAATATAACAACATTTGATCATTCACATGAGCTGTGTGCTCCATTGACACCATTGGTGAACAGCACTCCCTTTGGGAAGTGGCCTGGACAGTGCATTGAAGGTCCAGGATAGGTCAACATTTTCATCTGATGACTGCGAGTGGGTTGAAGATCATGCACCCTTGACCCTCGACCTCAGAGTGATGTGTGTGGACATGAAGCAATGGACTTTCTCAAATTATTCCTATCTTAATGTACTCAAGAATTTAAATTTAGGATTGACTACGGTCGCTCTGTGCTTGGAACAGAGTAGGGTTAATTCTGCAGCGTTATGTGGAGGCCGTTCCTAATGAAATCTAATACCTTTACCTTCACAGAAAATGGACAAAAACAAAGATGGTGTAGTGACTCTGGATGAGTTTATAGAATCCTGCCTTATGGTAAGTGCCTCGACACGGCAAGCACATTCCACATCGCTGATCTCAGTTACCCAGGCGATTGAAGGCCAGGTGGCCTCAGGCAAAGCAAGGACATCGGATTGGAAGAACATTCCTTATTCCACAGATAGACACAAAAAGCTGGAGTAACTCAACAGGACAGGCAGCATCTCTGGAGAGAAGCAATGGGTGATGTTTCGGGTCAAGACCCTTCTTCACACTGAGGGGAGATGGAGTCTAGAGATATAGAAGGGTAAGGTGTGAAAACGGCAGATCAAAGGGAATGTAGAATGGTTCAATGTTAGCTATGGGCAAGTAGGCTGTGGGCCGAGCATCAACAATGTGTCTAGAAATCCATTTACGTGACCCACGTCACGGAACTACATGAAATTTTCCACAGATTTAGATGAAATATAATTGAGAGGGATGTCATAACTCATCAGTGCCAAAAGTTGCACATTAATTAATTAAATTAATTAGAAAATGAGATTGGGAAAATAAGCGCCATCTAGTGGCCCATATTACGCCATGGGCAGCCTATTTCCGTGTTTGAGTCAATTTAAACTATATATTATTATATATATTATAATTTACTTTAATTAGGCAGGTTCATGAGCCCTTAAAACCCGGGACCTCTGCTGCAGTCTCATTATATTTTATATTAAAGAGACTGGAAGATGCCTTGCAGGGCTGTCCTCCAGCCTGGCACTGCCCCAGTCCCACTATGGCCGTGACCCCCACTCTGCACACTGGCTGTCAGTGGGGTTCAGTAAAGGGAGGAACCCACAGGAACTGCCCACACCTATTAATTAGGCTGGTTCAGGAGCAGGACCTCTGCGACAGTGTCATTAAAAAAACTCACAATTATATTCATCACATTATTTTTATATAATATAATTATACTTAATTATATATGATTACAGTCATATTTACAAGCCATATATATATTATTCTAAGTGTATGTATGTGTGGATGTATGTGTGCATGTATGTGTGTGTGTGTATGCATGGAAGTGTGCGTACGGATGGATGTGGGTACGTATGTATGTGTGTGTGGACTGTCGCACTGTCATTCGCCAGCACGACATTATCATAATTCACTCATTGTATAAATAATTTGACCAAACAAACAGTGAAATAATCGACATTAAAATAAAACTTTATATAATCATTTATTTCCCCAATTGATTTGTTTACATTACATCTGATCTTCATCTGAATATTCTTCATCAGATTCCAAGTATTTTGATAAGTCCATTGATAAGTTAGCTCAAGTTCAAGTGGAGGGTCAGGTAGAGGCTACAAAAAACATCTCATAGTCATTAAGTCTGCATGGACTTCAATTCATAAAATGTCAGCCTCTTGATGTACATCAATGATCTGGATGAAGGGGTGGTAAATTGGATTAGTAAGTATGCAGATGATACCAAGATAGGGGGTGTTGTGGATAATGAAGAGGATTTCCAAAGTCTACAGAGTGATTTAGGCCAGTTGGAAAAATGGGCTGAAAGATGGCAGATGGAGTTTAATGCTGATAAATGTGAGGTGCTACACCTTGGCAGGAGAAAATCAAAATAGGACGTACATGGTAAATGGTAGGGAATTGAAGAATACAATTGAACAGAGGGATCTGGGAATAACCGTGCATAGTTCCTTGAAGGTGGAATCTCATATAGATAGGGTGGTAAAGAAAGCTTTTGGTATGCTAGCCTTTATAAATCAGAGCATTGAGTATAGAAGCTGGGATGTAATGTTAAAATTGTACAAGGCATTGGTGAGACCAAATCTGGAGTATGGTGTACAATTTTGGTCGCCCAATTATAGGAAGGATGTCAACAAAATAGAGAGGGTACAGAGGAGATTTACTAGAATGTTGCCTGGGTTTCAACAGCTAAGTTACAGAGATAGGTTGAATAAGTTAGGTTTTTATTCTCTGGAGCGCAGAAGGTTAAGGGGGGGACTTGATAGAGGTCTTTAAAATGATGAGAGGGATAGACAGAGTTAATGTGGACAAGCTTTTCCCTTTGAGAATAGGGAAGATTCAAACAAGAGGACATGACTTTAGAATTAAGGGACAGAAGTTTAGGGGTAACATGAGGGGGAACTTCTTTACTCAGAGAGTGGTAGCGGTGTGGAATGAGCTTCCAGTGGAAGTGGTGGCGGCAGGTCCGTTGGTATCATTTAAAAATAAATTGGATAGGCATATGGATGAGAAGGGTATGGAGGGTTATGGTATGAGTGCAGGCAGGTGGGACGAAGGGAAAAAGTTGTTCGGCACGGACTTGAAGGGCCGAGATGGCCTGTTTCCGTGCTGTAATTGTTATATGGTTATATGGTTCTTAATGTTGATGAGAATAACACTGTTACTACCATAGATAAATTAAGTTCAAGTTCACACACATCAATTGATTTCTACATAAACATCAGCCATTTCTGACCATTTCTCACTCCGACGGCAGCCTATAAAGTGCCGCTTCTTAATTGAGACTGTGACTTCAATATGTTAAGTACCTAGGCCCCGTGGTTGGAGCACTTTTTCCCGGTTAGTGATCACAGGCAGCTCCAAGGTTAGATGTTTTAGGTCCTCAACTCATGAATGAATGAATGAGTGAATGAATGTACAGCCTCCAAATCTCATTTTTTCACAGTATGAATGGGTGCAATTAAATGAATTAAAATCCATACAGATTAATTTTCATAAATTCAGACTTTAGATCTCACCTTTCAGTTCCAGTTGATTCACAAAGTTTCACTGGTTTCACGACTTGGCTGTCTTCATTGTGTTGCAGCACCTCAGCAGCGACTTTGCTCTCAAGACTTTCTTCCACTTCTATCCACTTACCTGCACATTCTTCAGACTTCTTAATGCTTTTCTCACTAAATTCAATGACCTTGCTGTAAGTTTCCACGATATGTATTCCACATAAACATAAAAGAGCAGCAGCAAAGTTTAAAGGAGATGTGCAGGGCAGGATTTTTACGAAGATAAATTTTAGGTGCCTCGCTGGGATGGTGGCTGAAGCCCTGGCATTTGGATCGGCATATGGATATGCAGAGAATGGAGGAATGTAGGCTATGTGCAGGTAGATGTGATGGTCTTGGCATTACCTTCAGCACAGGCATTGTGGGCTGAAGGGCCTGTTCTTGTGGTGGTACTGTTCTACGTTCTCAGATAGGGAGTTTTGAAAAGGAGAGGTGTGGGAGAGACGAGAGCTCATGGACACTGCTCAGAGATGTGTCTGGCCAGGGGAGGGGAAGAAAGGAAGACTAATTTAAGGATAAGGATAAGTCTTTTAGGACCTCTGGTGAGTCTCTGGAATTCTCTGCCACAGAAGGTAGTTGAGGCCAGTTCATTGGCTATATTTAAGAGGGCGTTAGATGTGGCACTTGTGGCTAAGGGATCAGGGTGTGTGGAGAGAAGGCAGGTACGGGATACTGAGTTGGATGATCAGCCATGATCACATTGAATGGCGGTGCAGGCTCGAAGGGCCGAATGGCCTACTCCTGCACCTATTTTTCTATGTTTCTAAGTCGGGCCCTGTACTCGAGCTCCTGCGAGATCCCTGAACTCCCGCGAGCTCCCCGGCTCATCTTTCCCAGCGGTCATTCTCTGATGAACGATGCTTCATGCTGACTTTCACATCTTTAAAGATAAGAGGCCGATTGAACTTCATTTTTTTGCTTTAACTTTGAAAATTTTAATACATTAACGTTGCTTTAAAGACTTCCAGGTTTAACATTTAACGTTTAACATTTAATTTCAAGGACAGCGGTTTTCTCTGTGATTTCCGCGCTATTTACTATTTTCTTACTTTGCTTTTCCCCGTTTTTTACTTCCCGTTTTTTCACCAATTGAACTTCCCTCCCCCTCACTTTCCCCACCCCCCACCTCCCTCTCCCCCTCTCCCTCTCTCCCTCCCCAACCCTCTCTCCAGCCCGCCTCTTCACCATACCCCCCCCATCTCCACCCTCTCCCCTTAACCCCCCCTTCCCTCTCTCCCTCCCCAACCCTCTCTCCAGCCCGCCTCTTCACCATACCCCCCCCCGTCTCCACCCTCTCCCCTTAACCCCCCCTTCCCTCTCTCCCTCCCCAACCCTCTCTCCAGCCCGCCTCTTCCCCCTTCCCCCTACCCCCCCCCCCCGTCTCCACCCTCTCCCCTTCCCCCCCTTCCCTCTCCCCCCCCCCTTTCCCCGCCCCCCCCTCTATGTTCTCTGACGGTGGAAAGTATATGGAATGAGATGCCAGAGGAGGTAGTTAAGACAGGTACAAAACCAATGTTTAAAAGACATTTGGACTGGTAAATGATTAAAAAGATTTACGGCAATATGGGCAAAACACGGGCAAATGGGATAGCTTAGTTGGGGTATTTTCTTTGTCATGGAAGAGTTGGGCTGAAGGGCCTGTTTCCATGCTGTATGACTCTATACATATTACAAACAACAGAGGCCCCAATACTGGTTCCTACGCAACACCACTGGTCTGAGACCTCCACCGGAATGACCCTTTCATCACAAACCCCTGTTGTCTCTGGGTAATCCAGCTCTGAATCCAAGTTACCAAGTCACTGGATTCCAAGTATCTTAATCTTCTGAATCAGCCTACCACGAGGAACTACTTTAAGTAAGTCCATGTAGACATCCACTGCCCTAACCTCATCGTTCATCTTCTTCACCCTTCCAAATGTGAATAAATCCTATCCTTGGAGTCCTCTCCAATAGCATTGCTACACTTCTCCTCCTCATACTCAAGCTCCCCTTTCTCCTTCTCTACCTCCTCCTCCTCCTCCTCATGCATCTTCTCTGCTTCCTGCTTCTTCTCCTCATCCCCCCCCCCCCCCCCTTCCTCCTGCTGCTCCTCATCATTCTCTTCCTCCTGCCTAACTGATGTGTATATCTGGACGATTTTGTCACTGTATCTTGGTATACGTGAAAATAATAAACAAAATGAATACCAATCACATTCCTGGTCGGACAATTACCTTTTTTGTCTCTGCTTCATTACAGGATGAAAATATCATGAGATCCCTCCAGCTTTTTGAAAACATTATATAGCATTTCAGATGGTCCCAGTGGGGCAGACTGCAACTGGAGGCAGCTTCATGGTGTTGCCTGGTCTTCAGCTGGTGCATGTGTCCTGTTGGGCAAAGGTCTGGAATCTAACCTGGAAGAATTTCTAGACAGTGATTTTCTATTGCGTGCCTGTGGAGTGTCAAGAAACTCTTAAAGAACCATTTTGTTCCATTTTGTAAAGCATGCTGTGAAAGTTTGTAAACCACAAAGCCATGATCTATCTGTGATCACTTGTGTAACTGGTGTACCTTGAGTCTGATGTGTAGTGCTTCCAAATGCACTGTGAACACAAGCACCACGTTGGTCCTCGCCTCCCTTGTTCCTTTCTTCTTTATTTTGTTCTTCCCTCTTCATTGCTCTCACGTTCTCTCCATCCATTTTTTTAAAAGTTTTTTAGAGATATAGCATGGCCTTTCAGCCCACCAAGTCCGCCTCAACCAAGGATCACTCGTACACTAGTTCCATCCTACAAACTAGGAAGAACTTCCAGAAGCCAATGAATCTACAAACCTGCATGTCTGGAATTTGGGAGGAAACCGGAGCAGCTGGAGAAAGCGCATGCGATCATAGGGAGAACGTACAAACTCCGTACAGACAGCACCCACTAGACATGATCCAACCCAGGTCTCTGGCGCTGTAATGCTGCGCCACTGTGCCACACCTGTTCCACATGGTTTACTTTTCCCTGTTTCCCTCACATCTCCTACTTTGCAGCTACCCTGATGTCACAGAGCTGGTCCTTATCCTTAACAACTTCTCCTTCGACTCCTGCCACTTCCTCCAAATCCAAGGCGTAGCTATGGGCGCTTGTATGTGTTCCCGCTATGCCTGCCTCTTTGTCGGGTACATCGAACAATCACTTTTCCAGGAGTACACTGGCCCTATCCCCAAACTCTACCTCCGCTACATTGATGACTGCATCGGTGCTGGCTCCTGCACCCATGCAGAACTTACTGACTTCATCAACTTCGCGACTAATTTCCATCCTGCACTCAAATTCACTTGGAACATCTCCGACGTTTCTAGATCTCACCATCTCCATCACAGACTATTGACTGGCATCCATTCTGTGCCTCATAAGGCAGTGAAGGCCGATTCACTAAATGCATTAAAAAGAGAGTTAGATAGAGCTCTTAGGGCTAGCAGAATCAAGGGATATGGGGAGAAGGCAGAAACAGGGTACTGATTGTGGATGATCAGCCATGATCGCATTGAATGGCAGTGCTGGCTCAATGGGCCAAATAGCCAACTCCTGCACCTATTTCCTATGTATAGCTATATAAACGACACTTCTTCCCACCCTGCCTCCTGAAAAGACTCTATCCCCTACTCCCAATTCCTCTGTCTACGCTGCATCAGCGCTCAGGATGAGGTTTTCCATAACAGATCATCAGTGATGCCCTCATTCTTTAGGGAACGGGGGTTCTCTTCTACCATAATCGATGAGGCTCCACCTTCCACTCCATCAGCCGCTGCATTCAGCATATAATCCTCCAACAATTTTGCCACTTCCAACGGGATCCCACTACTGGCCACATCTTCCCATCTCCACCCCTTTCTACTTTCCGCAGAGACCGTTCCTTCTGCAACTCCCTGGTCATCTCGTCCCTTCCCACCCAAACCACCCCCTCCCCGGGTACTTTCCCCTGCAACCGCAGGAGATGCAACACCTGACCCTTTACCTCCCCCTCCCCGCCCCCCCCCCCTCCCCCCGACTCCATCCAAGGACCCAAACACAGTCTTTCCAGGTGAGGTAGAGGTTCACTTGCACCTCCTCCGACCTCATCTACTGCATCCGCTGTTCCAGGTTTCAACTCCTGTATATCGGCGAGACCAAGCGCAGGCTCGGCGATCGTTTTGCTGAACACCTCAGCTCAGTCTGCCTTAACCTGTCTGATCTCCCAGTGGCCCAGCACTTTAACTCCCCCTCCTATTCCCACACTGACCCTTCTGTCCTGGGCCTCCTAAATTGTTACAGTGAGGCCCAGCGTAAATTGGAGGAACCGCACCTCATATTTCACTTGGGCAGCTTGCACCCCAACGATATGAACATTGACGTATCTTACTTCAAGTAGCCCTTGCTCACCCTCTCCATCCCCTCCCCCTTCCCAGATCTCCCACCAGTCTTACTGTCTCCGACTACATTCTATCTCTGCCCCACCCCCTCCCCTGACATCAGTCTGAAGAAGGGTCTCGACCCGAAACATCACCCATTCCTTTTCTCCAGAGATGCTGCCTGTCCCGCTGAGTTACTCCAGCACTTTGTGTCTGCCTGAGACATAGGAAACTGCTGGTTGCACTCCCTTTACATCCCTCAATCAAACTACATCTTCCAACATCTCGCCACCCATCCTGCTCTACTCTGGGAGCCCCCATTTCCTCCCATCCCCCATTCCCTCTACCTTTCTTCCAGTTGACTCCCCATATTTGTCTCTCGTCTCGTCCAGTGAGGCGAGAGTTTCTATTTCTCCCACCCTTTCTCCCTGCCCACTCCAAGGTGAAATAAAAGTCCCCCTCAGCTCTCTATTGCTTCTGTAAATCTCTGCTCCTCAGCAAAAAATCTTCCCACAATTTCTACTCCAGGGAGAACATGGAACTCAGAATGGAACAGCATGGATCAGGCCCTTCAGGCTACAATGCCTGTGCAACATGATGCTGACCAATTCTGATCTACCAGCATGTAACATATATCCCTCCATTCCCTGCATGTCCACTTGTCTATCCAAAAGTATTTTAAATGCCACTGTTGTATCTGCCTCCACCATCATGCCAGCCATTACATTTCAGGCACATCACCATCTCGGTGAAAACTACATTTGCCTGTGCATCTCCTTTAACATTTGCCCCTCTTAGTATTTGTTATTTCCATCCCGGCTCAAAGGTTCTGACTACCTATCCTATCTATCCCTCTCATCATATTATATACTTCTTTCAAGTCTCCCCTTAACCTCTGGCATTCCAGAGAAAACAATCCAAATCTGTCCAACCACTACCTGTAGCTAATGCCCTCTAAACCAGTCATCATTGCGTTATACTTCCCCTGCACCCTTTCCAAAGCCTCCACATTGTTCTTGTATTGGGGTGACCAGAACTGTGTGCAATACTCCAAGTGCAACCTAACCAAAGTCTGATCGAGCTCCATCCTGACCCTTCTACTCAATGCCCTAACCAAGGAAGGCAAACATTCCATATGCCTTCTTTACCACTCTATCTACCTGTGTTGCCACTTTTAGGGAGTTATGGTCATGGACTCCAAGATCCCTCCGTACATAAATGCTATAGAGCATATTCCCACTAATTCTATACTTTCCCCTTACATTCCACCACCCAAAGTGCAACACTTCACACTTCCTTAGATCATGTATCTGCCCATTTCTGTAACTGATCTATGCTTTGCTGCTCACTATGACACCCACACCTCATAGTCCGTGGCCCCAGCAATCTTGGTGCCATCTGCAAACCTACTACCCAACCCATCTATATTGATATACAAGTAGTTTAGATATATCACAAGCAACAGAGGTCCTAGCACATTTCCCTGCAGAACTCCACTGGTTGCAGCCTGAATATTGTCCTTCCACCACAACCCTCTGTCTTCGATCAGCATGCTAATGCTGAATCCAATCGACTTACTGTTAATCCCATGCATCTTCATCTTCTGGAGCAGCCTACTGTGGGGGACATTATCGAAAAGAAGCCGTACTGAAATCAATGTAGATTACATCTACCTGCCCTACCCTCATCAATAACCTTTACCACCTACTCAAAACACTTGTCAAGTTTGTATGACATAATCAGCCATGTACAAAACCATGCTGACTATCCCTGATTAATCCAACCTCTTCCAAATGGGAGTAAATCCTATCGCAAAGAATCGTCTCCAAACGTTTCCCTTCCACTGACATGGGGCTCACCGCCCTATAATTCCCTGGATTCTCTCTACTGTCTCTTATACAGAGGAACGATATTAGCAACGTTCCCGTCCTCCTGGGCCTCACCTGTAGTTAGAGAAGATGCAATGACTAAGATCTCCTGCAATGTCCATTTTGCCTCTCTCACTAACCTGGGATAGTTGGCAACAGGCCCTGAGGACTTATCCACCTTAATGCTGTCCACGGGCCCCAAAACTCCTCCCCTTCAAACTCAAACTGCCCTTGCATGTTGGTATTGTCCACACTGAACACACTGTCCTCCTTGTCCTCCTCCTTGATGAAACCAGGTGTCTATTTGATCTTTGCTGCTACTTTGCGGGAACGTTTAGTATCCATAACAAAGTTCCGCTGGTCTGTACAGCCTTCAATAACCTCCAATTTATGCACACTATTTTGTCCCATTGCACTTCCCACTTCCCTGAATTAAATTTCTTGGCCCATTTTTTTCTGTTCAACTGATGACAGAGCCACCTACAGAGCAGCCCACCTACAGCCCGAAGCCTGTAGCAGTGAATCTGTGCAATTCTTAGTCACAGACAGCTGTAGAGGCCAAGTCACTGGTTAAATTTAAGGCAGAGATAGATAGATTCTTGATTAGTACGGGGGTGTCAGAGGCTATGGCGAGAAGGCAGGAGAATGGGGTTAGGAGGGAGAGATAGATCAGCCATGGTTGGATGGTGGAGTAGATGTGATGGACCGAATGGCTTAATTCTCCACCTATCACTTATGATCTTATGGAGCCTCCCACACACATCTTTCTGGGACCCTGCACCAATGTTGGACATGTTTTGCCACTCTCCTTTGTAACCCAGAAGCATTTTGATATCTTAAGTTGCCACTTGGAGCCCTGGCGTACATCTTGCTCAAATCCATCACATCAAATTCACCATCTTTGTTGACCTTTCTTGTTGTATCTTCAAATAAAGTCAATTGTTGGCTTCAGAATAAGCGAAATAAATGACATTTCTTCCCGCGGCAAATGGAAACGCTTTCGAAAGCTTCGGATGTTCAGACCGTGTGTGTCTTCAAAACAGATTGGTCAACTTTTGGATATCAGTGAAATCCCAGGTTGGTACATAAAAGTGTCGTTGAGGTAAAAGATCAGCCACGATCTAACGTACAAGGTGGAGCAGACACAACAGACCATGCAGCCTACCAGTCCTATCTAAAGGGCACAGCTTTAAGGGCCTGTCCCACTTGCGCGCGTGGTGGCGTAGGCAGTGACGCGCCACAAGATATCGGGATTCTCAAAATCCTCGCGCGCCACCTGCGTGACGCGTAAATGACGCCCAAGTGGGACAGGCCCTTAAACGTGAGAGGGGAGAGGTTTACACAGCAGTTGGTGGGTACCAGGGTTAGTGGTGGCGGCAGACATGATCACGAATTTTAAGAAGATTTTAGATAGACTCATGGATACACAGGGAATGGGTGGATATGAATTACGTGCAGACAGAGGAGATTAGTTTGCCCTCGCACCATTCTCGGCACGGACAGGAAGGGCCTGTTCCTATGTGTCGATGTTCTATCTCCGATGCCGGTACTTCCCCAATCCACCAGCCTCCTGTGCGTTAAAGACCCTGATGTTCTCTCATGTCTGCCACGTTCATCTTTCTCTCAAACCATCGAGTAGTCAGTCCCACTCACCACACTCGGTCTCGGTGCCTGGCTGGCCTGCGAGTTGTTCACGGGAAGTGTCATATGGTATTCTGCACACTTCTCATCTATGTTCCATTGGCCAATCCCATCTCCGCGATCAGTGGAAAACCGCAAAAAAATAACCCTGACAGCGCGCTAGAATGTATAGATCAATACTCGTGTCCCATTGCATGATTGCCTCTTGGACTATCCATTCCAAAGGCAAATCGCTGAAATGTCTCCAAAAACGTCCAACGTAGTTTGGGGTCGGCAGCCAAGAGCAGGGTAGCAGCGGGACAGTGGCACAGGCGGCGGGGCCACGACCTCAGGTGCGGTGGCCCGGGTCCTATCATCACCTTGACACATATCCGTGTGGTTTCCCGGTGACCCAGCGGGTTTCTGCGATGCCCCGTCTCCTCCCTCCCACGTCCCACAGACGTGCAGATCGGCGGGTGAATGGGCCGCTGAGCGTGTAGGTGAAGCGCAGGAATGGATGTGGGGAAAATAGGTTGTTGGGGAGTGGGAGCTGGCATGGCCAGTGATGGAGCGAATGGCCTCTGTGTGTGTGGGAAGCAAATATGTTTCCAGGCCAGGCAGCATCTGTGCAAATAAACAGGTCGACCATTCCCGGTAAATGTTATAAATCAAATGCGTTTTATATTGTGGGAGAAGAGGCGGCGAGAACCGTTACAAAATGCCACTGCTGAGAATCTGAAATAATGCTGGAAAAACGCAGATGAGACTGCACTGTCAAAGATCCGTGTGTGCGATGTTAGATGCCCCGGGAGAGGCGCTGAAGATAAACACAAAATGCTGGAGTAACTCAGTGTGTCAGGCAGCATCTCTGGAGAGAAGGAATGCAGATTCCAGACCCTTCTTCAGACAGAGATGCTGAGCTCTGTCGCCGCATCTTCAACGTTCATCTTTCACCCATTCAGTCATCAACCCCACTGCCACTGCATTTGCTGACGCTTCTTGTCCTGCAAACATGCCTCTACCTACACACTCTATGGAATGTCCCCGCCGATTGTCACACTGCCATGGGTCTGGCCTGCGTCTGCCACAGTGTGAGCCCGGGCTGATTGCGGCTATCTGCGCTGATCCACAGCCCCAGGCGCCGGTGCATTCCCTCCCTCACGCAATTCCCGTCAGTTCCGCGGGTAGCCCGTGTCCCGCTTGGACTGCGGACTGGATCCCATGGAACCCCAGGCTGCAGACAGTCGCACAAAGCTGGAGTAACTCAGCGGGACAGGGAGCACCTCTGGGGAGAAGGAATGTCTGACGTTTCGAATCGAGAAGATATTCCTTCTCTCCAGAGATGCTGCCTGTCCCGCTGAGTCACTCCAGCATTTTGTGACTGTCTCCGGAGTAAACCAGCATCTGCAGTTCCTTCCTACACGAGGGTCAGACCGTCCTGCCCTGCCCTGCCCGCGGCACAAGGTGAATGTTGCCCCCCTAGTCTCGGTGCGTGGCAGCGAGCACAGGCGTTGCGAGCCGGCGCTCTGGCAGCATCCAGGCCGGGGAAGAGGGGTGTCCCTGGCCGCGGTGTGGACGTGGGGGCGGGGATGAGTGGGGCACCTGTCCACGGGGGATTGCAGTGTAGTTGCCAGCCACTCGCCGTGTGCGGAGTGGCCGGTATTCCCTGTTAGGGGGTTTCCGGCGGAGGCTGGCAGCTCAGTTCACTGGAGCCATCAATAATGGATGAGGCGAGGAGCCGGGTCGATGCGGAAGCTTGGGAAGCCCACACACACACACACACACACACGGTGACGCACATACAAGTGGCAGAGACAAGCGGGGAGCCCGGGCAGCAACACGCAACCGCACTGCAATCTGACTGCGTCGAAACCTGTGCTGGCATCGCGCCAGCGAGAACAGGCTCTGTGCAGAGAGGATTAGCGGGGTAGCCCTGCACCTCGCTGCGGGCGGGCACCTCTCACTGTCTGCCTGCAGTCAGCACTCGCCCTCTATTTGGGGCTATCCCCACCATAGTCAAATGGAAAGGGTACAGCGAACATTTACAGGGACGTTGCCAGGACTAGAGGGTCTGAGCTATGGGGAGAGGTTGTGTAAACTGCGACTCTGCTCGCTGGAGTGCAGGAGGATGAGGGGTGAGGTACACACAGTGATGAGAGGATTAGATCGGGTATATAGATGCAAAGCGTCTCTTGCCCAGAGTAAGTGAATCGAGGACTAGAGGACATAGACTTAAAGTGAAGGGGAAAAGATGTAATAGGAATCTGAGGGGTAACGTTTTCACACAATGGGTGGTGGGTGTATGGGACAAGCTGCCAGGGGAGGTAGTTCAAGAAGCAATTAGACTAGTACATGGATATGACAGGTTTGAAGGGATAAGGACCAAACGCGGGCAGGTGGGACTAGTGTGGCTGGGACATGTTGGCCGGTGTGAGCAAGTTGGGCTGAAGGGCCTGTTTCCGTGCAATATCACTCCATGACTAGCGAAGGAATGTCTCTGGGGCCGTCTGTCTGTAGTGTTGAGAGCCTCTTTCTGCATGTACATGCTTCACTGTGAGCTCTGTGTGTTATGGGCAGCTGTCCTTCGCTGCTCTGTCCATTCTATGGTGGCATCTAGTGCGAACTGGAAGATGGCGGACACTCTTGGCGAGTACTGCCCGTGGGGGATAGACACACAATGCTCGAGTAACTCAGCAGGTCAGGCAGCATCTCTGCAGGGGTGACGCTTCGCGTCGAGACCCTTCGTCAGGGGGATAGGAAAGGAGACGGTGATGTAGAGAGATGTAGAAAACATGAATGAAAGATGTGCAAAAACGATGATTAAGGAACTCCCTCCGACTGTCAGTTGGGGTGCAGTCTGGCGGTTCTGGGTGTACTAGCCCACGGAAGGTGCGTGTGTGTGCGGGCAGGAGCGGGTGGACGGGGCGGGGCGGGGGTAGTCACACACTGGCCCCGCAGAGCTCTTTGTAAAACGATTCCAATGCCCCCCTGAAACTGCTGCCTGTCAGTCGTGGGGAGGGGAACTGGCCGCCTGTTGGATTGAACAGTCCAGCTGCCCGTGGGGACTAGACACACACAATGCTGGGGTAACTCGGCGCGACAGGCAGCATCTCTGGAGAAATGGAATAGGTGACGTTTCGGGACTGGGAGCCGGCGAACCCAGAGGTTCACTGCACCGTAGTACAGGGGGTTCATTCTGATTGTCCCAGACTCACTGCCATGGGGTCGCGGGGTGGGGGGGGGGGGGGGGGTGATTCTAACCGTGACCAGATTAGGATGCACTAAATGCAGTTTTGCTCGATGGCCGCCCCACACAGCCCCACCTCGCCTGGTGTTTGCTCTGAGTTGCTTTCAGGCAAACGCGGGGGTTGCGGCAGGAAAGCCGAGGATGGAAGGGTGAGCGCAGCTGACTGACGGCCTCACTGGGAACTCCCTCTCGCACTGCCCAGGGGTCCTGCATCCCCCTCTCCCTCCCTCATCCTCTCCCCGCTACCTCATCCTCGGAAGCTATAGTCCCCCCCCCTCCCCCGCCCACCCCCACCTCCCCTCACCCTCCCTTCCCCCCCTCTCTCCCCTCACCCCCCCCCACCTCCCCTCACCCCACCTCTCCTCACCCCCCCCCACCTCCCCTCACCCCCGCCCACCTCCCCTCACCCCCCCCCCCCACCTCCCCTCACGCCCCCACCTCCCCTCACCCCCCCCCCCCCACCTCCCCTCACGCCCCCCCCCACCCCCCCCCCCCCCCCCCCGCGCCCTGATAATTGTCTCTCTACAACTGTTTTTTTCTGCGTGTTCTTTTCAGTTCATTGTTTATTGATTAGAAAAGACAAACGTGGGCTGACAAGGTGGAATCTCTGCCGGGGAAGCCGCCCCGGCTTGCATTAAGATGGTTGCTGATGCTGTCTGCAGCAGAGCAGGAATCCCGTGCTGACAAACGCGGCAGTCAGTTCCTGCCTCAGTGTCAGTGTGTGAGGCCGCGCCCACGCCCGCCAGTTGCGAATGACATGTGAAGTTTAATATGCAGTCTGCGTGTGGAGGAGAGGGGGGGGGGGGGGGTCTAATGAAGATACAGCAAAGTACAGAGCGGTACAGGGGGGGCACAAGCAGGTGCGACACGGACTGTTACATAAGCCTCGCCAGCTCACGTTCCTGTTCCGACTGCGCTAGTGAAGTGTGGGAGCGCCGGCACAAACACGCTCACACGGACTGTACATGTCGAGTGGAGGAAGCAACTGCAGATGCTGCTTTACACCGAAGACATACACAAAATGCTGGAGTAACTCAGCGGGACAGGCAGCATCTCTGGGGAGAAGGAATGGGTGACGTTTCGGGTCTGAAGAATGGTCTTGACCCGGAACGTCACCCATTCCTTCTCTTCAGGGGTGCTGCCTGTCCCGCTGAGTTACTCCAGCAATGTGTGCACATGTACCGCCTTCAGGCCAGGTGCTTGGCAGCACGGCGGGTCGGAGAGGGCAGGGCAGGGCAGGGCGGCGGGCCAGGAAACGCTATCACGACCTATGAATGAAGGGACGGGGCGGGCCCGGTAGTGGAGCAGGGGGCGGGCTCCGGGACAACACCGGTAACAGCACTGGGCAGACGGGGCAGCGGATCCAGAGCTGGGTTGCTTCTGCCCGTCCCGTGTGTGCCCGGGTCTAGCTGCGGCTCCTACATGTGACTGGGGCCCGGGAACAGGCCACGGCGTGGAGGAAGGAACTACAGACTCTGCTTCACACAGAGTGCTGGAGTAACTCAGCGGGACAGGCGGCATCTCCAGAGAGAGAGAGGGAATGGGTGACGTTTGGTGTCGAGACCCTTCTTCACCCACCCCCACCCCCCCGCGATCTGCGCCCGGCTTCCCTCTCCCTCTCTCCCCCGCTGGCCTTTCTGCAGAGGGGGGGGTGGGGGTTGCCTGTGCCGGGTGTGGGAGCCGCCTGGGGCCGGGAGCCTGTGGCCGGGAGCCGGGAGGCTGTGGCTGGGGGCCGGGAGCCGGGTGCACCGTGTCCCGGTCGCTGGCAGCAGCGCACTCGGCTCAGCACTTCTCTCTCCGCCGCCAGGTCCGGCGGAAGCTCCATATTTGGTCCGGGCCCGGCACCCGCCGGATGCCCAAATTTGGGCCGGGGTGCGGCGAGACCAAATATGGTCCGGCGGAGCCCCGGCTCTTCCGGGGAGCTCCCCGAGCGGCGGGGCGGCGAGACGGCGGGACGGGCGGGCTGGCGGCTGCAGACGCGCCGGGGAACCGAGCGGGTGGTTGCCGCTGCAGGCTGGCAGGCGGGGGGAGAGAGGTGATCTGTCCCCGGCCCGGGGTCTCCCCTTCCCCCGCAACGTCACGGAGCAACGTCCGTGGAAGAAGCCGCTGCCCATACATGGGCTTCCTGCGCTCCTTGTTTGGGCATGTACGTCAGCGGCGGGGCGGCGCTAAGGCCGCTAAATAGCGGCGGCTGGCGGGGGATAGCATTCATCCCGCGGGGGAGAGAGCGAGCGAGCGCAGAGCAGCAGCGCGCTGACAGCGCAGCCGAGCAGCAGCAGAGCAGAGCAGCAGCAGTAGCAGTAGCAGTACAGGCGGCGGTAGTAGTACAGGCGGCGGTGCTAGTGCTAGTGCTAGTGGTGGCGGCAGCAGCCCCAGCCCCAGCCCCGGCCCCGGCCCGCACCGCAGCCCGGCGCCACTAGCCACACAGACAGCCAGACAGACAGAGAGAATGGTGACCAAGGCGGAGATCAATCTGCCGTCGCTGCTGCCCGAGCCGCTCTATCAGGCTCTGGACTCCTACCCGAAGCTGGAAGATGTGATGATGACGGGCACATTTGTCACCGCCTCCACCGACCAGCCGTTCTATGGGGAACCCCTGGAGCAGTTCGAGCATCTGCCGGCAGGTGAGTCCCCGGGTTCCGCGGGAAGCACTACCCGCACCGAGCCCCGGCATCTCACCTCCGCCCGCAGTCCATGCATCGCCGACACCGACAGCTGCCCCTGACCGACCGAGCGAGCGACCGACATGGCCCGGACTGCCCCATCATTCGGACGCTATACACCGAGAAGGCGTGATGAAATGCCCTGCTTGCTCCTTGATTCCTGTGCAGTGCGAGGACACGCCGCCACACAGTGAGGGAGAGAGAGGGCAGGGAATACGCGGGGAGGACTCAGTGCTGACAATACACGGGGAAATCCAAAGGCCGGCTTGCACGCAGAGTGGGGGAACAGCGAAACGGTCAACGAATGAACCAGAGGCAAGGAGACACACACACACACAGCAATAAACACAGTGAATATTGGACTCGGAAATATACTGGACGAGGCGACATCTACAGCAGATTGGGACAGGGAACTACAAACATATAAACGCGCTTGGTGACAATGTACCGCGATGGACAAAGGGCACATAAATTCGGTGTTCGGTGATATATACTTTTACACAACCAAAAGCTACAGATATATATATATATATATATATACCAAAATAAAAACTAGACAGAAATAAAGGACCACAGTGAAATGTACACGCTGTGCAAAGCACACTGCATTGAATGTGATTGCAGAGAAATGTATACAGATAAAGATGGGGGAAAAACTACTGATGAGACCCCCCCCCCCCCCCTCAACATCCGACCACTACGGTGACAAACCTGGAGCTCAAACATGCCACTGCCCCACCTCCTTGGACAGTCCATACATTTTAGACGAACTATTGGGTCGACAGCCATAGTATCGGCATCTCTGGCCGCCGTGATAATGTTAAAAGTGCTGCGAAAAAAGAGAAGTTATTCCTGAGATATAGTTAGCAAGGCAGGAATGCGAAGAAGTGCGTCTGCAAATAGAAATAGGCTCACAAATACACACCACAAATGCACTGTGCGTGCACAAAGGTGGATTCACGTACACGAATTTCCACAGATTAATAGTCCCACATTAACCCTCCTAATGTTATATCAATGATGTATGTTTGATCCAATTTATTAAAACAACCTCCACTTCTCTTTGCAGACACGTTCACGGACATTTCGCCCAATGGTGATAAGTCCCTGATTGAGTCGTACGCAGCCCAGAACTGCAGGCTTCCATCCGTCACCTACACCGGCCGCTTCTCGCTGGAGCCCGCTTCCAGCAACAACAGCCTGTGGCCGGAGCCCCTCTTCAGCCTGGTCAGCGGCATCGTCAGCATGAGTGCTCCTTGTTCAAACGCAGCCTCGTCCAGCCAGCCCATCAGTTGCTCGGTGCAGCAGAGCCAGTCCAATGCCATCTACTCTGCTTCTTCAACCTTCACCAACACTAGTTCCGAGATGTTCACGGAGGCTCAGTCTCAGGGCTTCCCCAGCCCGGCCAGCTCCGTCCACTACCCTCCCCCCAGCTTCTCCGACACTAAGAACTGTAGCAGCAACTTCCAACTACCAATGATCCCAGACTATATGTTTTCCCAGCAAGAGGACATGAGCGTCAGCAGCTCCGAGCAAAAACCCTTCCAAGCGCTGGAGCCCAGAGCGCAGCCTTCTCTCATCCCTCTGTCCACCATCAAGGCCATCGCCAACCAGACCAGCTGCTCGGAGCTGAAGAATATCAACACTTACCACTCTCAACTGATCAAACCGTCCCGGTTGAGGAAATATCCCAACCGGCCCAGCAAGACCCCTCCCCATGAGCGACCCTACGCCTGCCCGATGGACACTTGCGACCGCCGCTTCTCCCGCTCGGATGAGCTCACTCGCCACATCCGCATCCACACCGGCCAGAAGCCCTTCCAGTGCCGCATCTGCATGAGGAACTTCAGCAGGAGCGACCACCTCACCACGCACATCCGCACCCACACCGGCGAGAAGCCCTTCGCCTGCGAAATCTGCGACAGGAAGTTTGCAAGGAGCGATGAAAGGAAGAGACACACTAAGATCCACCTGCGGCAGAAGGAGAAGAAGGCTGAAAAGGCCATGTGTATCCCCAGCTCCAGCTCCAGCAGCATCTCCTACCAGTGCCCCGGCACCAACACCTACCCCTCGGCCGCCAGCGCCTCCTTCGATGCTTCAGTCACCAGCGGGTATCTCTCCGCAGTCGTGAGCTCGTCGTTTGACTCCTCGGTCACCAGCACGTATCCCTCGGCAGTCGTGAGCACGTCGTACGACTCGCCGGTCCCCAGCACGTATCCCTCCGCAGTCGTGAGTACCTTTGACTCTCCAGTCGCCAGCACGTATCCCTCCGCAGTGGTGAGCAGCTCCTTCGACTCTGCCGTTGCTCACACGTATCCCTCCTCAGTAGTCAGCACTTCCTTCGACTCCCCAGTCACCAACACGTATCCCTCCTCAGTAGTCAGCACCTTTGACGCCTCTGTCACCAGCACGTATCCCTCTGCAGACGTGAGCACATCCTTTGACTCTCCAGTCACTACCACGTATCCGTGCGCAGTAGTGAGCGCATCCTACGACTCGCCAGTCACCAGCACCTTCCATGCAGTCAGCCCAGCCACGTCGGAAATGCCATCGGCACTGACACCAAGGACAATTGAAATCTGAAGTGATTCGGGTCTCTGGGAATGGACATGTTTTTATATAAATAGACTTCTTCGTGCTCTTTGTGTACATGTGCCAAGCAGTGCCCCTCTCAGTGTTCTGCAGGTAGGGTTGTCTAACATGAGGGGGGGATGCCTTTTCGTATTCCATCCTGTATTGTCTGGAATGGAACAGGGGAATTTGGTTAATGTTTCTATCGTGCAATGCTGTCTCCGATCCCTTCAACACAATGCAATGCAGTTGGAATGCCGTGTACCAGCCAGCATGTACCGGAGATGTGTCTATGCCGGGGAAGCTGTCCCCGCGGTTGCCAAGTGGCCGAACATTGCTTTGTTCTTTGGTAAAGTTCTGATAAGTCTGTGTGCCTTTTATGTGCAGCTTGCTGACATGTATTTCTGTTAGTGGATGTGACGCATCAAAGCCTTAAAGGTGAAAAGGAGACTTGGTCACTAAAGGCACTTTGCTGTTAGAGGGGAGGGAAGAAATGCCAACACATTTCCCTCGAAAGTATGCAAAAAATATCTAAAGTATATTTTTGTAATCTGAGTGTAAATAGATTCAGAGCCGGGATGTTTCTGTTACCTACCGAGTAGGCGTGTATTTTTTTGTATGTTCCCAATTTGCGTTTAACTGGTGGATACATTTCAATGTAGTGTTTGTAAACGGAGCACCTGCCTGTTCACGCTTCTTACACAATGGAATGCGCTTTACTGCCGAGCGGATATTTGGTGTACAATATACCCTGAAGAAAAATAAATCTTTAAAAGATTTCTCTTAAGTTTATTGGGTTATGATTTATGGGGGGGGGGGGGGGGGGGGGGAATTGCACGACTTGGAATCCCGAAATTAAAAAAAAAATGTTACCAGTCTCACGCTGTCGGAAAGGTATGGTCTTATCATAAGTGATAGGAGCAGAATTAGGCCATTTGGCCCATCAAGTCGACTCTGCCATTCAATCATGGCTGATCCATCTCTCCCTCCTAACCCCATTCTCAACTGTACTAATCAAGAATCTATCTCTGCCTTAAAAATATCCACTGACTTGGCCTTATGTGACAAAGAATTTCACAGATTCACCACCCTCTGACTAAAGAAATTCCTCCTCATCTCCTTCCTAAAAGAACGCCTTTTAATTCTGATGGGTATGACCTCTACTCCTAGACTCTTCAACTAGTGGAAACACTCTCCACATCCACTCTATCCAAGCCTTTCACTATTCTGTACGTTTCAACGAGGTCCCCCCTCATTCTTCTAAACTCCATCGAATATAGGCCCAGTGCTGTCAAATGCTCATCATATGTTAACACACTCATTTCTGGGATCATTCTTGTCTTATGGTCCTAAACTTTTCTCATCACTCCCCAAAAAACAAATGGATGCCATACAAGTAGTTTCATTGACCAGCCAGAGCCAATTTCCAAATGTTGTATACAGCACATAATCCACCGACATCTTTATCACTTCCAACAGGATCCCACCACTTGCTACATCTTCCCATCTCCACCCCTTTCTGCAGAGACCATTCCCTCTGCAACTCCCTGGTTAACTCGTCCCTTTCCACCCAAACCACCCTCTCCCCAGGTACTTTCCCCATAACCGCAGGAGATGCAACACCTGTCCCGATACCTCCTCCCTCGACTCCATCCAGGGACCCCAACAATCCTTTCAGGTGAGGCAGAAGATCACTTGCACCTCCTCCAATCTCATCTACTGTATTCGCTGTTCCAGGTGTGGACTATATATCGGCAAGACCAAGTGCAGCATCAGCGATCATTTCACTGAACACCTCCGCTCAGTCTGCCTAGCCCGACATGATTTCTGGTTGCTAAACACTTTAATTCCCCCTCCCATTCCCACACTGACCTTTCTGTCCTGATCCTCCTCCATTGTCAAATGCCAAATGCACATTTCGCTTGGGTAGCTTACACCCCAGCGGTATGATAATAGATTTCTCTAACTTCAAGTAATCCTTGGTTTCACTCTCTCCATCCTTCCCCCATCCTAGTTCTCTGACCAGTCTGACTGATTAAATGTTACATTGTATGACGTTGCTGCCTCCCCAGCTAACAATGATCCAGTCTACATTTTCCTTACACTATGTCCCCTTTGATCTATTGTTTTCACACCTCACCCCTGACTCTCAGTCTGAAGAAGGGACTTGACCTGAAATGCCACCCATTCCTTCTTTCCAGAGCTGCTGCCGGTCCTGCTGAGTTACTCCAGCATTTTGTGTCTATCTTCAGTGTAAAATAGCATCTGCAGTTCCTTCCTACTCCAAATTTACTCCCCAGCTATTCCTCAACCATACCCATTCAGATCATCAAAATGGCTAAGAAATGCTGTTGAATTACTGCATGATGACTTTAATCTCCACAGGTCAAAGCAGGAAACTACGATCTGCGGTTAACAATGAAGAGTGAACAATGAAAGATTCCGCCACTGGTTGCAGCATATATGTAACGTGCCCTTGACTCGCACAATCAATTACTGTACACTGCAAGTGTGCTGCCTTACCTTTGTAACCAGCGCAATGTATGGTCAACTACAGGACACATTACATTACCCCATGAGAGAAGGGGGGAGGTGTTGCACAGTTTGATAGCCGCAGGGAAAAAACTATCTCCTGTGGCATTCTGTGCTGCATCTTGGTGGACCCTGCCTGTTGCTGAAGGTGCTCCTCAGGTTGACCAGTGTGTCATAGAGGGGGTGAGTTGTATTGTCCAGGATGCTCCACAGCTTGAGGAGCATCCTCCCCTCCAAGACCATCTCCAGTGAATCGAACTCGGCCCTCAGTAAGGAGCCAGCCATCCTGATGAGCGTGTTAACCCTGTTGGCATCCGCGGTCTTGGCCCTGCTGCCCCCGCACATGGCAGTGAAGAAGATGGCAATGCCGCTACCACCGGTTGGTAGAACATTTGCAGCATCTTACTGCAGATTTTGAAATAGCAGAGCCTCCAGGTACAGCAGGCAGTGAAGTAAGCTAATGGCATGTTGGCCTTTATAACAAGAGGAATCCAATATAGGAGCAAAGAGGTCCTTCTGCAGTTGTACAGAGCCCTAGTGAGACCACACCTGGAGTATTGTGTGCAGTTTTGGTCTCCTAATTTGAGGAAGGACATTCTTGCTATTGAGGGAGTGCAGCGTAGGTTTACAAGGTTAATTCCCGGGATGGCGGGACTGTCATATGCTGAGAGAATGGAGCAGCTGGGCTGGTACACTGTGGAGTTTAGAAGGATGAGAGGATATCTCATTGAAACATTAAAACATATAAGATTGTTAAGGGTTTGGACAACGCTAGAGGCTGGAAACATGTTCCCGATGTTGGGGGAGTCCAGAACCAGGGGCCACAGTTTAAGAATAAAGAGTAAGAGTGGTGAGTGTGGAATTCTCTGCCTCAGAGGTTCAAGAGACAGCTAGATAGGGCTCTTAAAATAGCGGAGTCAGGGGATATGGGGAGAAGGCAGGAACGGGTTACTGATTGGGGATGATCAGCCATGATCACATTAAATGGCGGTGCTGGCTCGAATGGCCTACTCCTGCACCTATTGTCTATTGTCCTCAGAAAGTACAGATGGCTCTGTCTCTTCTTATACAATGCCTCAGCATTCCTGGACCAGTCCAGTTTACTGTCCAGGTATACGCCAAGGTACTTGTACTCCCTGGTAAACTGGGAGACAGGGGTGTTCCTCTCCTCCTAAAGTCCACTACCAACTCCTTAGTCTTGTCGGTGTTGAGCTGCATGTGATTCAACCCACATCACTCAACAAAGTTGTTCATTACTTCAGCTTCCCTCCCCTCACTGATGCAGCCCACAATTGCAGTCATCTGAAAACTTCTGCAGGTGGCTGGAATCCGAGTTATATCTGAAGTCTGAGGTGTAGATGGTGAACAGGAAGGGAGAGAGAACGGTCCCCTGTGAGGCCCCTGTGTTGCTCGCTACCATGTCGGAGACACAAGGATGGCACAAGGCAACAGAATGTGCTGGCTGTCCACAGGCAGGTTAGCACGCAACTGAAGCTTTACATTGTACCTTGATACATGTGATGATAACTGAACTAAACGATAAAGGAAGGAATCAGATTGAAGATGGCAGATTGGACAGATAAGAGGGCATGGAGGAGACTCTTTTGGCCAGGATATAATGTAACAGCAGGCTGGTCATGCCGGAATTGTGTAATGTATACAAGTTTGCAGAGGACCAATGCAGAAAATTATAGAGATGGAGAAAGGATCTTGGAGAAAGAATTACAGCAGGATCTTGATCAGTTGGGCAAGTGGACTGAGAAAAAGTTCATTGAGGTTAATGCAGGTAAGTGCAAGGTGGTGCATTTTGGTACATCAAAGCAGGGCAGGAGCAACACAGTGAATTGCAGGGCTCTGGGTAGTGTTAAAGAGCAGAAGGATCTGCGGGTGCAGGTACATAGTTCCTTGATAGTGGTGTCTCGGGTAGATATGATGATCTTGAAGACGTTTGGCACAATGTTCTTCATCGGTCAGGATATTGAGTATAGAAGTTGGGATGTTATGTACAGTAGTACAAGACAATGGTAGGTCCACATTTGGAATATTTAGTTCAGTTTTGGTTGTAGGAAAGATGTTAATTTGGGAAGAGTGCAGAGATGAATTCCAATGATGTTGCCAGGATTTGAGTGCCTGAGCTATAGGGGGAGGTTGGGCAGGCCAAGACGTTATCCCTTGGAGCACAGGGAGATGAGGGCTGATCTTTTTGAAATAGTATAAGGTCATGTAGAAAATAGATTGGGTAGTTGCACAGCCTTTAACCCAGTGGTGGGCTGGCAGCTCAGTTACTCATGGCAGGTGGGCTGGCAGATCAGTCACTCCGGGCTGGTGGGCTGGCAGTTCACTCACAGCTATTCCTTGAAATTCCATTTCAAGCAGAGTGCAGGCCACCAAATTCAATTTCATAGCATTTCAAGCAGAGTGCAGGCCACCAAATTCAATTTCATAACATTTCAAGCAGAGTGCAGGCCACCAAATTCAATTGCATAGCATTTCAAGCAGAGTGCAGGCCACCGATTTCAATTTCATAGCATTTCAAGCAGAGTGCAGGCCACCAAATTCAATTTCATAGCATTTCAAGCAGAGTGCAGGCCACCAAATTGCCAAACAACTCATTGCATTGTCAATGCTGCAAGATGCACTGACCGATGTCGACTGGGATATGTTCCAAGCAAGTTTCAAGTGACGTCAGTGAGTTCGCGGAAACAGTCACGGACTTGATTGCTACAATAGCAAATAACATCGTCCCTACGGTAAGGGTTAGCATCTTTCCTAACCATAAACCCTGGGTGGACCCAGGGCTTGCACCACTGCTTACAACTCTTGCCTGGACTCCGGAAATATGGACGTCTACAAGGTAGAGTCCTACCGACTGCGAAGGGAGGTGAAGGATGCATAAAGGAGGTACAGGGACAGGATGGAGTCGCAGATGGAGCAGCGGGACACCAGATGCCTTTGGCAGGGGCTATGGACTATAACTAACTACCGGAGCAGCCCCCTCCTCAACCTGAAGTGCCGGCGCATCGCCCTAGCTGATGACCTGAACTCTTTCTATGCACGTTTTGAGACGGGCAACATCACCTCAGGCTTGCCAGCTAAGGACAACACCACCAGCGTGCTGGCTAGCGAGACTGGAGGGAGGATACACATTCTCGTTGTCCGAGCACGACATAAGGAGGGCTGTGACACATGTGAACATCTGGAAAGCTGGAGGCCCAGATGGCCCATGGGCGAGTACTTAAGTCTTGTGCTACACATCTAGCTCCGGTGCTCACTACCATATTCAACCTCTCCCTTGCCAAGTCCGTGGTCCCTGCCTGCTTCAAAAAATCCATCATTGTACCTGTACCAAAGAATTCCTCTCCAGCTTGTTTGAATGACTGACCGACCGATGCCCCTCACCTCGATAGTCATGAAATGCTTCTAGAGGCTGGTCAAGAACTACATCTGCGCCTTCCTCCCTCGCAACATGGACCCGCAACAGTTTGCATACCGTCCGAACAGATCCACGGACGATGCGGTCTCGCAGGTTCTGCACACCGCTCTCTCTCACCTTGACAGCCAGAAGGCCAGTTCAGCCTTCAACACGATAGTCCCCACCAGACTGGCTGCGAAGCTGCTGGAACTGGGGCTTAACACTCCCCTGTGTGCCTGGGTCCTGGACTTTCTCACCGCAAGGCTCCAGGTAGTCAAGATGGGAGGAAATACATCAAAGACCCTCACCCTGAGCACAGGATCCCCCCAGGGTTGCATCCTCAGCCCCCTACTGTACACACATGACTGTGTGGCTAGGTTCAGCTCCAACTCTATAATCAAGTTTGCTGATGGGCCTGATCACCGAAAATAATGAGAAGGTCTACCGGGAGGAGGTAGCTGATCTGGCACTCTGGTGTCAGGACAACAGCCTCCTCTTGAATGTAAAAAAAACAAGGAGCTGATCGTGGACTTTAGGAGGGCACAACATCCGAGGACGTACACGCCACTGAAGATAAATGGGGATACTGTGGATAGGGTGAGCTGCTTTAAATATTTGGGAGTCCACATCACAGAGGATCTGACATGGACATCACACGCTGCAGCACTGGTGAGTAAGGCAAGGCAGTGCCTTTACCACCTCAGGCAATTGAGCAAATTCAGAGTGTCTCTGAGGATCCACCAGTGCTTCTACTCAGCGGCTGTAGAAAGCATCTTGTCCAGAAACATCACAATCTGGTTTGGGAATTGCTCTGCCCAGGACAAGAAGGCTCTGCAGAGAGTAGTGTGTTTGGCCGAACGCACTATGGGAACTACACTCGCCCCCTGCAGGAACTATACATCAGGAGGTGCAGATGCAGAGCCAACAACATTATGGGGGACCCCTACCACCCCAGCAACGGACTGTTCCAGCTGCTACGGTCAGGCAAACGTCTCCGCTGTCATGTCAGTTTCTTCCCACAGGCCATTAGGACTGTAAACTATCTATTATAACTTACTGCACCAAACTACTGTTGTGTTGTGTCTTTTTAAAATTGTTGTTTTTTTCTTTTGTTTTTATGTAATTTGTGACGGGGACTGGCAGGAGTCCAGCCAAAAGCTAGTCGGACACAGGTTGTGCGCTCTAGACGTGTTTAATCTTCTGCATACAGCTCCCTACTCCCCAGCTGACACGGGCGTTGCCCGGCCTTGAATAACAACTCAGATAACGACCCCATGACTCGCGCCTCCCCCACCGAGACGGCGCCCTCTAGAGCCGATGGTTTGTCGTGACCTTGGGTTGCTACCAGGTGCCGCCACATGACCCCCCCCCCCCCCCCAGAACCAGAGGCACCGAACCGCACAGGACGCCGCATGAGGCGGCCCGAATCCGTAGATACAATCCCGCGCCCCGGGGGCTTGTTCGGTTCAGGAGAATCTCCGGCAACCCGGGATGGTGGCCACCCGCGACGGGGAGGTTGAGCCACATGGACTGGCTCGCTCAGGTCCAAGTGGGCCGGTTTCAAACGAGCCACACACACAGTTTCACGCTGGCCTCCCATGTCCAAATCAAATGTAGTAGGCCCATGCCGCTGCACGTGAAAGGGACTTTCATACGGGCGCTACAAGGGTGACTTGTGGGAGTCACGGCGAAGAAAAACGTACGGGCAGCCCATCAGCGGCAGTGGCACATGGGAAGGGGCCACTCCATGACGCGCGTGGGGGTGGGAGGCAGAGCGCCGACCCTCACCCGCAAGCGGATCAGCACCGATGACGGGGGTTCCTGGGAGTTCCCCCATCAGCAGCAGGGACAAACTGCCCGGGGATGGTGAGTGGAGCACAATATACCAACTCTGCGGAGGACGATGACAGATCTTCCTTGGGGGCCGTTCGAATCCCCAACAGGACCCACGGCAACTCGTCCATCCACCCAGGGCCTGTGAGAAGAGCCTTCAGGGCAGCTCCACCAACCCATTTGATTGGGGATGGTATGCTGTCGTGTGGTGGAGGTGTGTCCCCAACAGGCGGGCCATGGTGGACCACAGTTTAGATGTAAACTGGTCAGATGTGATGTGCGGTGGAACCCCAAAGTGGGCAATCCAGGCTGCTACGAGGGCACGAGCACACCGGCCTCCGGCCACCGCATAAAACGGTCGACCACCGTAAGCAGGTGTGAAACACCTTGAGACGGAGGCAGCGGCCCCACGATGTCCACGTGTATGTGATCAAACCGGCGGCGTGGCCGAGCAACTCCCAGTTGAAAGCGCTGTAGAGCTGCTCCGCAACCCTCAGGTGCCGGCTAAAGAAGGCGAGAGGTCGCCAACGCCCGGATATGTCTATGCACCTTTGATGTCTGGCACGGGATGCACACCCAGGCCCAGCAAGTGACCTGCTTCCGAAGTCCGTGCCACATAAACCTCGCGGCCACCATAGCGACCGTGGCCCGGATGGATGGGTGGGCCAGCCCATGTATCAACATGGCGATCGCGATGGCGCCAGGCCACCGGAACGATAGGCCTCGGCTGACCCGTGGATACGTTGCAGAGGATGGAACCCGAGGGACCCAACGGCACGTCCTCAAGCACGAAGCCAGAGATCGCAGTGCGGCACGCCGGCATACGATCATCCGCCGGCTGGGCTGCCGCCAAGTCGGAGTAATCTATCCCCGAGGCCGGGTTAAGCACGGCTACAATTGCCGGACGGGACAAGGCATCCACCACGAGGTTTCACTTCCCAGCGATGTGTCGAACGCCCGATATAGCCGCCAGCTGGCGCTGCTGACGGGCGGACCAAGGATCCGAAACCTTCGCAAACACAAATGTGAGGGGCTTGTGGTCCCTGAAGGCTGCAAAGGAACGGCCCTCGAGGAAGTACCGGAAGTGCCGCACTGTGAGGTGCAGGCCGAGCAACTCCCAGTTGAAAGCGCTGTAGAGCTGCTCCGCAACCCTCAGGTGCCGGCTAAAGAAGGCGAGAGGTCGCCAACGGCCGTTAACAAACTGTTTCAAAACGCCGCCGACCGCAGAGTCCGAGGCATCCACGGTAAGGGCTGTGGGGGCATCGGCCGACGGATGCATGAGCATAGTCGCCCAGCCAAGGCCTCCTTTGCCCCTTCAAACGCCGCCACGGCGACAGCGTCCCACTGTATCTGCCACTGCTTGCCCGTCAGCAACTGAAACAGCGGCCGCATGAAGGTCCCTGCTGCGTGCTGCGGCACGGGCCTACTACATTTGATTTGGACATGGGAGCTGTGTCCGACTAATTGTGACGGGGACTGGCAGGAGTCCAGCCAAAAACTAGTCGGACACAGGTTGTGTGCTCCAGAAGTGTTTAATCTTCTGCATACAGCTCCCTACTCCCCAGCTGACACAGGCGTCGCCCGGCCTTAAATAACAACTCAGATAACGACCCCGTGACTTGCGCCTCCCCCACCAAGACGCCGCCCTCTAGACCCGATGGTTCGTCGTGACCTTGGGTTGCTATCAGGTTCTGCCACAAATATCTGATTCTGTTCTATTCTAGTTTGTAGTATTTTGCACATTCCACAGGCATTGCCACTTTTCATTTCACTGCATATCTCGTATGCGTATATGACAAATAAACTTGACTTGACTTGACTTAAGGGCTAACAAATCATTTATTGCAAATACATTGCAGACTCACAGTTCAGTTGATTCACAGCTTAGAATCACAGTTGTGGACTCTCGCTTGCGATCTTCCAGTGACTGACTCGCGTCCAGGCATCCGGGGTGTTATAGACCTGCCCCCCGGAAGGGGGGTTACTTTCATCATGGTGAGATGACAGGCGAGAGGACCAATCAGCTGATCTCAAGATTTTTTAAACAGTCATAACTTTTTTATTTTTCATCGTTCGGAAAAATCCTTGGAGCTGCCTCAGCGGATGAGGACTGTGAATAAGATGGCCAAAAACCATGGCGATATAGGGTAGCGTTTTTCTAAAATCAATATATAGCGCAGACAGGAAGTGGTCAAGATGAGACTTTTAGTTATATAGATGTGTCGGAAGATAGACACAAAGACACGATGACCCACAAGGTAGACACAATGAATAATAGACACAAAATGCTGGAGTAACTCAGTAGTTCACGCAGCATCTCTGGATAGAAGGAAGTCCTTGTTGTATCTTGTGTCCAGAGATGCTTCAGCATTTTGTGTCTATCAACATTTAATAAGAACCTGTGGGCCCACTTTTTCATACACAGGTGGGTATATGGAACGAGCTGCCAGAAGGATTAGTTGAGGAAGGTAGACTTTAAACTTTTCTTTTCTTTAGGCTTTACAGAAAGTGTGGAAACAGGCGCTTCGGCCCACTGATTTCATGCCGACCAGCGATCAACACATCTGCTAACACTATCCTACATACTAAGGACAACTTTACTGACACCAATGAACCTACAAACATCTATCACTTTGGATATGGGAGGACATTGGAGCACCTAGAAAAAGCCCATGTGGTCACAGAGAGAACATACAAACTCTGAACAGAGCACACAAAATCAGGATCAAACCTGGGTCTCTGGCACTACAAGGCAGCAACTCCACCATGGTGCCACTATGCTGCCTCAACAATATTGTACTATAAACACAATTTAAAATATATTTGGACAGGTACGTGGAATGGAAAGGAATCCCCCACCCCCACCCCCTCAGCCCTACCATTCACTTTGTAGGACCTGCCAATGATAGACTTTCCAAAATGCAACACCTCACATTTCTCTGTATCATCATCTCCATCAACCTTTCCTGAGCCCACCTGGCCAGCCGATCAAGATCCTGCTGCAATCTTTGACAATCATCCTCACTATCTGCAAATCACCCACTCTTGTATCATCAGCAGACTTGTTCATAGAAACATAGAAAATAGGTGCACAAGAAGGCCATTCAGCCCTTCGAGCCAGCACCGCCATTCATTGTGATCATGGCTGATCGTCCCCAATCAATAACCTGTGCCTGCCTTCTACCCATATCCCTGGATTAACCCCTAGAGCTCTCTCTTAAATCCATCCAGTGATTTGGCCTCCGCTGCCCTCTGTGGCAGGGAATTCCATAAATTCACAACTTTCTGGGTGAAAAGGTTTTTTCTCACCTCAGTCTTAAATGGCCTCCCCTTTATTCTAAGACTGTGGCACCTGGTTCTGGACTCGCCCAACATTGGGAACATTTTTCCTGCATCTAGCTTGTCAGGTCCTTTTATAATTTTATATGTTTCTATAAGAATCCTGCTCATCCTTCTAAACTCCAGTGAATACAAGCCTAGTCTTCGCAATCTTTCCTCATATGACAGTCCCGCCATCCGAGAGATCAATCTCGTGAACCTACACTGCTCTGCCTCAATCACAAGGATGTCCTTCCTCAAATTAGTAGACCAAAACTGTACACAATAGTCCAGATGTGGTCTCACCAGAGCCCTATACAACTGCAAAAGAACCTCTTTACTCTTATATGAAATCCTCTTGTTATGAAGGCCAACAGTCCATTAGCTTTCTTCACAGCCTGCTGTACCTGCACGCCAACTTTCAGTGACTGGTGTACAAGGACACCCAGGTCTCGCTGTACCTCCCCCTTACCTAACCTAACCCCATTGAGATAATAATCTGCCCCCTTGTTTTTGCCACCAAAGTGGATAACCTCACATTTATCTATATTATACTGCATCTGCCACGCATCTGCCCACTCACTCAACCTGTCCAGGTCACCCTGCAACCTCCTAACATCTTCTTCACAGTTCACACTGCCACCCAGCTTTGTGTCATCTGCAAACTTGCTAGTGTTACTCCTAATTCCCTCTTCCAAATCATTAATATATATGGTAGACATTTGCCGCCCCAACACCGAGCCTTGCAGCACTCCACTCACTACTGCCTGCCATTCTGAAAAGGACTCGTTCACTCCTACTCTTTTCTTCCTGTCTGCCAACCAATTTTCTATCCACGTCAACACCCTACCCCCAATACCATGTGCTCTAATTTTAGTCACCAGTCTCCCGTGTGGGACCTTATCAAAGGCTTTCTGAAAGTCTACATACACTACATCCACTGGCACCCCTTCATCCATTTTACTTGTCACATCCTCAAAAAATTCCAGGGAATAGTCAAGCATGATTTTTCCTTTCATAAATCCATGCTGACTTGGACTAATCCTGTTACTGCTATCCAAATTATTACCTCTTTAATAAGAGACTCCAGCATCTTTCCCACCACCGAAGTCAGGCTAACTAGTCTGTAATTCCCCGTTTTCTCGCACACTCCTTGCTTGAAAAGTGGGATAACATTAGCAATCCTCCAATCCACAGGAACTGATCCTGAATCTATTGAACATTGGAAAATGATCACCAATGCGTCTCTCAGTACGGTTGCCTCCTACTCCCCTTAGAATCTTTCTTCCTTTTTGGAATGAACTGATCCTGTGTATTCCGGATTATGCCCAGAAATTCCTGCCATTACTGTTCCACCGTCATTCCTGCTAGTATCCCTTTCCAGTCTACCTTGGCCAGCTCCTCTCTCATGCCTTCATTATCCCCTTTGTTCAGCTGCATCACTGACAATTCCGATTTAACCTTCTCCTTCTCAAATTGCAGATTAAAACTAGTCATATGATGATCACTACCTCCAAGCGGTTCCTTTACCTCGAGTTCTCTGGTTCATTGGACAACACTAAATCCAGAATTGCCTTTTCTCTGGTCGGCTCCATTACAAGCTGCTCTAAGAATCCATCTCGGAGGCATTCTACAAAGTCTCTTTCTTGGGGTCCTGAACCAACCTGATTTTCCCAGTCTACCCAGTCAGAGAAGCAGGAGAAAGCACTGATTGGCTCTAGCCCAAGTGGGAGGAGAGTTCTCAGTGAGTCAGAGGGGGAGAGCAGTTAAAAAGGAGAGGCAAAGCACAGGCAGACTTCACTCAGTCTTCCCGTGGATTTTGAAGCAACAGCAACAAAGAGAAGCAGGAGAAAGCACTGATTGGCTCTAGCCCAAGTGGGAGGAGAGTTCTCAGTGAGTCAGAGGGGGAAAGCAGTTCCTCAAAACTGAGGAATTTGGTTTGTAAATTAGGCAATTGAACAGTCAATATAAGCAAGGCAGCTCTTGGGGAGCGGCCTTGTGAGGGAAGTGCCCTGTGAGTAAAGTGTGAGTCTTTGGCTCGAGAGTCTTCGGCGAGGAGGCTGCGCAAAATACTGGATAGGGCGAGACCGAGGCAAAAGAAGATGTCAAGCAAGCTGATGCAGTGTGATGCTTGCAGTATGTGGGAGGTCAAGGACACTGCTGGTGCCTCTGGATGCTACAAATGTGAGAAGTGCATCCAGATACAGCTCCTGAAGGACCGTGTTGGGGAACTGGAGAAACAAGTGGATGACCTCAGGTTCATTCGAGAAACTGAGTCGTTTCTCGACAAGTCCTTCAGTGAGATTGTTACACCCAAGGCACTAGAAGAGAGAAGGTGGGTGACGGTGAGAAAGGGAGGAAAACATGGGATGCAAAGGTCCCCGGGTGTTGTACCTCTTGTGAACAGGTTCACCCACGTGGAAGCTGCCGGGACAGAAGACGGTATCCCACTGAGCGGCGGACTGGCTTGCCAAACAAAAAGGGCTGATGAGCCAAACCCACAGAGGCCAAAGTCGGGCAACGCCATTGTAGTTGGAGACTCCATTGTGAGAGGTACGGACAGGGGTTTTTGCGGCAACAGACGGGATTCCAGGATGGTGTGCTGCCTTCCTGGTGCCAGGATCCAGGATGTTACGGACAGAGTGCAGACAACCCTCAAGGGCGAAGGTGACCAGCCGGAAGTGGTCGTGCATGTTGGCACAAATGATGTTGGAAAGAAGGAGATGAATTTTTTGCAGCGGGACTTCAGAGAGCTCGGAAAAATGCTGAAAAGCAGGACTTCCAGGGTTGTTATCTCCGGTTTGCTTCCAGTTCCTCGTGCTGGCGAGAGCAGGAACAGGGAGATATGGGACCTGAATGTGTGGCTGAGGAACTGGTGCAGGGGGTAGGGATTTAGATTCTTAGATCACTGGGATTTTTTTTATAGTAAGGGGGAACTGTACAAAAGGGACGGATTGCATCTTAACAGGTGGGGGACCAGCATTCTGGCCGGCAGGTTTGCCACTGCTACACGGATGGTTTTAAACTGAATAAGGGGGGTGGGGTATCAAATGGGATAGTCGAGGACGGAGTTAGAGGGAAAGAGAGTAAAGCGATGGTTAATGACCCCAGAATTAACGGGGAAGAAAGCTCACAAAGGGATAGGAGAGTATGGCCAAGTGTAATAGGGATCGATGTGAAAGGGGCCACTTGTCAACATAATTGTATAAGGAGTAAGAGTGTTGTAAAAACAAGCCTGAAGGCTTTGTGTCTCAATGCGAGGAGCATTCGTAATAAGGTGGATGAGTTGAAGGTGCAGATAGCGATTAATGACTATGCTATAGTTGGAATCACGGAGACTTGGCTCCAGGATGACCAAGGCTGGGAGCTGAACATCCAGGGATATTCAATATTCAGGAGGGATAGACGAAAAGGAAAAGGAGGTGGGGTAGCGTTGCTGGTGAGAGAGGAGATTAATGCAATAGAAAGGAAGGACATTAGCGTGGAGGATGTGGAATCGATATGGGTAGAGCTGCGAAACTCTAAGGGGCAGAAAACACTAGTGGGAACTGTGTACAGGCCACCTAACAGTAGTATTGGAGTTGGGGATGGCATCAAACAGGAAATTAGAAATGCGTGCAACAAGGGTAACACGGTTATAATGGGTGACTTCAATCTGCATGTAGATTGGGTGAATCAAATTGGCAGGGGTGCTGAGGAAGAGGATTTCCTGGAATGTATGCGGGATAGTTTTCTCAACCAACATGTGGAGGAACCAACGAGAGAGCAGGCTATTCTAGACTGGGTATTGAGTAATGAGGAAGGGTTAGTTAGCAGTCATGTTGTGCGTGGCCCCTTGGGCAAGAGTGACCATAATATGGTTGAGTTCTTCATTAGGATGGAGAGTGACAAAATTAAGTCAGAAACAAGGGTTCTGAACTTGAACAAAGGTAACTTTGAAGGTATGAGATGTGAATTGGCCAAGATAGACTGGCAGGTGATTCTTAAAGGGTTGACAGTGGATGTGCAATGGAAGGTATTTAAAGACTGCATGGATGAAGTACAAAAGTTGTTCATACCAGTTTGGCAAAAGAATAAATCGGGGAAGGTGGTGCATCCATGGATAACAAGGGAAATCAGGGATAGTATAAAAACAAAAGATGAGGCATACAAATTTGCCAGAAAAAGCAGCCTACCGGAGGACTGGGAGAAATTCAGAATCCAGCAGAGGAGGACAAAGTTTTTATAGATATGTAAAGAGAAAGAGACTAGTTAAAACAAATGTTGGTCCCTTGCAGTCAGAAACAGGTGAATTGATCATGGGGAACAAGGACATGGCAGACCAATTGAATAACTACTTTGGTTCTGTCTTCACTAAGGAAGACATAAATAATCTGCCGGAAATAGCAGTGGAACGGGGGTCAAATAAGATGGAGGAACTGAGTGAAATCCAGGTTAGCCGGGAGGTGGTGTTGGGTAAATTGAACGGATTGAAGGCCGATAAATCCCCAGGGCCAGATAGTCTGCATCCCAGAGTACTCAAGGAGGTAGCCACAGAAATAGTGGATGCATTAGTGATAATTTTTCAAAATTCCTTAGATTCTGGAGTAGTTCCTGAGGATTGGAGGGTAGCTAATGTAACCCCACTTTTTAAAAAAGGAGGGAGAGAGAAAGCGGGGAATTACAGACCAGTTAGTCTAACATCGGTAGTGGGGAAACTGCTGGAGTCAGTTATTAAAGATGGGATAGCAGCGCATTTGGAAAGTGGTGAAATCATTGGACAAAGTCAGCATGGATTTACGAAAGGTAAATCATGTCTGACAAATCTGATAGAATTTTTCGAGGATGTAACTAGTAGAGTGGATAAGGGAGAACCAGTGGATGTGTTATATCTAGACTTTCAGAAGGCTTTCGACAAGGTCCCGCATAAGAGATTAGCATACAAACTTAAAGCACACGGTATTGGGGGTTCAGTATTGATGTGGATAGAGAACTGGCTAGCAGACAGGAGGCAAAGGGTAGGAGTAAACGGGTCCTTTTCAGAATGGCAGGCAGTGACTAGTGGGGTGCCGCAAGGCTCAGTGCTGGGACCCCAGCTATTTACAATATATATTAATGATTTGGACGAGGGAATTCAATGCAACATCTCCAAATTTGCAGATGATACCAAGCTGGGGGGTATAGTTAGGTGTGAGGAGGATGCTTGGAGGCTGCAGGGTGATTTGGATAGGCTGAGTGAATGGGCAGATGCATGGCAGATGCAGTACAATGTGGATAAATGTGAGGTTATCCACTTTGGTGGCAAAAACATGAGGGTAGACTATTATCTGAATGGTGGCAGATTAGGTAAGGGGGAGATGCAACGAGACCTGGGTGTCATGGTACACCAGTCATTGAAAGTAGGCATGCAGGTGCAGCAGGCAGTGAAGAAAGCAAATGGTATGTTAGCATTCATAGCGAAAGGATTTGAGTATAGGAGCAGGGAGGTTCTACTGCAGTTGTACAGGGTTTTGGTGAGGCCACACCTGGAGTACTGCGTACAGTTTTGGTCTCCAAATCTGAGGAAAGACATCCTTGCCATAGAGGGGGTACAGAGAAGATTCACCAGACTGATTCCTGGGATGTCAGGACTTTCATATGAGGAAAGATTGGATAGACTCGGTTTGTACTCGATGGAATTTAGAAGATTGAGGGGGGATCTTATAGAAACCTACAAAATTCTTAAGGGGTTGGACAAGCTAGATGCTGGAAGATTGTTCCCGATGTTGGGGGAGTCCAGAACAAGGGGTCACAGTCTAAGGATAAGGGGGAATTCCTTTAGGACCGAAATGAGGAAAACATTCTTTACACAGAGAGTGGTGAGTCTCTGGAATTCTCTGCCACAGAAGGTAGTTGAGGCCAGTTCATTGGCTATATTTAAGAGGGCGTTAGATGTGGCACTTGTGGCTAAAGGGATCAGGGGGTATGGAGAGAAGGCAGGTACGGGATACTGAGTTGGATGATCAGCCATGATCACATTGAATGGCGGTGCAGGCTCGAAGGGCCGAATGGTCTACTCCTGCACCTATTTTCTATGTTTCTATGTTTCTATGTTACCTGCATATTGGAATCCCCCATCACCTTTGTTACATGCCAGTTTTCACTCCTGCTGCAACTTACACCCTACATCTGGGCTACTATTTGGGGGTCTTTAATTAACACCAATGAGTGTCTTCTTGCCTTTACAATTCCTCAACTCAATTCACAGTGACTCTACCACGTCAGTCCGTATGTCTTCCCTCGCAACGGACTAAATTCCATTCCTCACCAGAAGAGCTACCCGCACCCCCCCTTCTCTGCCCACCTGCCTGTCCTTTCTATAGGATGTATAACCTGAATATTAAGTTCCTAGGCCCGATCCTCCTGCAGCCACGTCTCAGTAATCCCGAACAATGTCATATCTACCAACCTCTAACTGAGCCTCAAGCTCACCTACTTTACTTCTTATACTTTGCGCATTCATATACAATACTTTCAATTCCTTACGCATCTCACCATTCACATCGATCCCTATTACACTTGGCCAGACTCTCCTATCCCTTTGTGAGCTTCCTTTCCCGTTAATTCTGGGGTCATTAACCATCCCTTTACTCTTTCCCTTTAACTCCATCGTCAGCTATCCCATTTGACACCCTACCCCCCCTTATTCAGTTTAAAACCACCTGTGTCGCAGTAACAAAGTTGCCGGCCAGAATGCTGGTCCCCCACCTGTTAAGGTGCAATCCGTCCCTTTTGTACAGTTCCCCCTTACTCCAAAACAGATCCCAGTGATCTAAGAATCTAAATCTCAGCCCCCTGCACTAGTTCCTCAGCCACACATTCAGGTCCTGTATCGCCCTGTTCCTGCTCTCGCCAGCACGAGGAACTGGAAGCAAACCGGTGATAACTACCCTGGAGGTCCTGATTTTCAGCATTTTTCCGAGCTCTCTAAAGTCACGCTGCAGAATATTAATCCCCATCTTTCCGACATCGTTTGTGCCAACATGCACTCCAACTTCCAGCTGTTCACCTTCGCCCTTGAGGATTTTCTGCACTCTGTCCGTGACATCCTGGATCCTGGCACCAGGAAGGCAGCACACCATCCTCGAATCCCGTCTGTTGCCGCAGAAACCCGTGTCCGTACCTCTCACAGTGGAGTCTCCAACTACAATGGCGTTGCCTGACGTTGGCCTCTTTGGTTTTGGCTCAACAGCACTTTTTGGTTCGCAAGCCAGTCCCCCGCTCAGTGTTTTAACGTCTCCGTCCTGACAGCGTTTAAGTGGGTGAACCTGTCCACAAGGGGTACAACACCCGGGTACCTTTGCATTCTATGTTTACTTCCCTTTCTCACTGTCACCCACCTTACCTCTTCCAGTACCTTCGGTGCAACAATCTTACTGTAGGACTTGTCGAGGAACGACTCAGCTTCTCGGACAAACCTGAGGTCATCCACTTGCTTCTTCAGTTCCCCAACACGGTCCTTCAGGAGCTGTACCTAGATGCACATCACACTTGCCATTTACATTCTCATCCAAATCATTGATGTGGATGACCAATAATAATGGGCCCAGCACTGAACCCTGAGGCACACCACTAGTCACAGGCCTCCAGTCTCAGAAACAATGTCCTTGAAGCCCATTTTCGATCCAGTCAGCTCTCTCCTTGGAATCTTTGTGCTCTAAACTTCCAGAGCAACCTACCATCTGGAACCTTGTTGAATGTTTTGCTGAAGTCCATATTTACAACATCTAAAGCTCTAATGAACTCAGATTCATGAAACATAACCTTCCATACACAAAACCATGCTGACTATCCCAAATGGGCCCTTGTCTATTTAAATGCCTGTATTTTCTATCCCTCAGAATACTATCTAGTAACTTTCCAGCTACAGGTGTTAATCTCACTGCCCTGTAGTTCCCAGCCCTTTCCCTGCAGCCCTTCTTCAATTGAGACACAACATTTGCCACCCACCAGACTTCCGGCACCTCTCCTGTATTTAATGATGGCACGTATGAAGAATCTAACGCCTTGCAGATCCAGGGCCCATAATTGATGCTCTCAGATCCATGGACCCATGATTGAGTCTCACAGATTTAGCGGCTGGTGTTTGATGTCTCACAGAACCAGGAACCACAGTTGATATTTCACAGATCCAAGGACTAGCAAGTAACCCTTGCTTTACCTCTCTCTCTGTCCCTCCCTACCCTCGTTCTCCTACATTTCACTGTCCTGATTAATTTTACAGATTATATGCCTCCTTGTCACCTTCCCCTCAGCTAAAGTGAATCATTCTACATTTTCTTATCATTTGCTTTGATCTGTCGTTTTCACACCTTACCCCTTCATATCTCTAGACTCTCTCCCCCTGACTCTCAGTCTGAAGAAGGGTCTCGACCCGAAACATCATTGATTTCTTCTCTCCAGAGATGCTGCTCGTCCCGTTCAGTTACTCCAGCATTTTGTGTCTGTCTTCAGTGTAAACTAGCAATGGCAGTTCCTTCCTACACTAGCATTTGATGTCTTACATTCCTGTGACTGGTGTTTGAATTCCTGCAGGCCCAGGGACCTGTGTTGAATGTCTCACAGTTACAGGGACCCACAATTGATGTGTGACAGATTCAGGGACTAACAATTGATATCTCACAGATCCAGGAACTTGTGTTTGATACTTCACAGATCTATGGATCTGCATCTGTTGTGTCGCAAATACAGAAACTCATGTTTGATGTCCCATGATAAATGTTACAGAGGTCCAGGAATAGCGTTTGCTGCCTTGCAGATCTAGGGGCCTGCGTTGTTTTCTTGCAGATCCAGGGTCTAGTGTTTCATGTCTCACAGATCAAGGGACTGTTGTTTGATGTTTCATAAATGAAATTATTTCTGTTGAATGTCCCACAGACCATGGACCTGTGTTAGATGTCCCACAGACCATGGACCTGTGTTAGATGTCCCACAGACCATAGACCTGTGTTAGATGTCCCACAGACCATGGACCTGTGTTAGATGTCCCACAGACCATGGACCTGTGTTAGATGTCCCACAGACCATGGACCTGTGTTAGATGTCCCACAGACCATGGACCTGTGTTAGATGTCCCACAGACCATGGACCTGTGTTAGATGTCCCACAGACCATGGACCTGTGTTGGATGTCCCACAGACCATGGACCTGTGTTAGATGTCCCACAGACCATGGACCTGTGTTAGATGTCCCACAGACCATGGACCTGTGTTAGATGTCCCACAGACCATGGACCTGTGTTAGATGTCCCACAGACCATGGACCTGTGTTAGATGTCCCACAGACCATGGACCTGTGTTAGATGTTCCACAGACCATGGACCTGTGTTAGATGTCCCACAGACCATGGACCTGTGTTAGATGTCCCACAGACCATGGACCTGTGTTGGATGTCCCACAGACCATGGACCTGTGTTAGATGTCCCACAGACCATGGACCTGTGTTGGATGTCCCACAGACCATGGACCTGCACAAGATGTCCCACAGACCATGGGCCTGTGTTAGATGTCCCACAGACTAGGGAAGTGCACTTTACATTTGCAGGGATCCATGATAGACATTTCATGGATCCAGGATCTAATTTGATTTTCTCAGATCTGATTTGATGTCTCACAGATCCAGTGACCCACAATGAAAGTCTCACAGACTTGTGATGCATGCTTATTGTCTTGCCGATCCAAGGCTCTGCGTTTCATGTCATAGCTTCATACAGTACAGTAACAGGCCCTTCTGCCAAACATGCCCATGCCAACCAAGATGCCCCATCTACACGTTCAACTGCCCGGGTTTGACCCATATCCCCCCAAAACCTTCCCTCTAAACCTTTCCTATCCATGTACCTGTCCAAATGTCTTTTAAATGTCGTTTTTGTACCTGCCTCAACTACTCCATTTGGCAGCTCGTTCCATAACCCACCATCCTCTGCTATTATACGTTCTGTTATTGCTTTCAAATGCAGCTCCAAGCACACTGAAGAGCTGGGTTCAGATAGGAGGCAGAAAACATTATTTAATGTATTTTGAGTTTTCTCAAAGAACATGGACTGAAGCTGTGTGTTGGCACAAGACGAGGCACAAAGCAGATTTCAAACCCTGTGTTGCAGGCATCGTGGTTGTCTGGCAGATTTTTTCCTCTAGCCTCTGCCCAAAAACCATGCAAATGCTCAAACAAAGTTTTTCTCAGTCAGTTCGTAGTAAAGACCTTGCCCAGGTGATGAACACCGGATTCATGTACTCTTCTTTTCAAACGAGCATTTGGAAGACTGGTGGGATGAATTTGTCTGTTGCTTTGGCGTTGCAAACATCTTCTGCTGTGTGAGGACTTGGTTTGCAGCAATAGCATTGCACCTTGCAGAACAATCTCAATGGTTGCCTCGGTTGGCCTATGCTCTACTCATTGCTGCGCTCTCCAAATGCATGATGTCACTCCTCTTGCCCATCATTGCTGTCTTCCTGAATTGTATAACTTCATTCCTCATTATCAAATGCCTCCAATGTTGCTTTAAAGTCATGTAGCTATATAGTTTGGAAACGGGCTGGTTCGCCCACCTTGTCCATGCTGACAACGTTGGCATTTGCGGCTAGTCCCATTGGATTTGGCAATAGCCCTTCAAACATTTCCTTTTTCATATCTTTCCAAATCTCTTTTAAAATTCATAACTGTATCTGCTCTATAGCTACCTTCTATGAGGTCCCTCTCAAGTCCCTCTCTCTCCTCTCACATGAAGCCAATGCCCTCTAGTTTTAGAATCCTTGATCTGGGAGAAAGACTATGAGTGTTCACTTTATCCATGTCCCTCGTGACCTTATACACCTGAATAATGTCATCAAGTGCACCACTTCACACTGGTCAAAGTGAAATTCCATTTGCCGTTCCTTAACCCACTTTCCCATCAGATCTAGATCTTGTAAACTTGTATCCTTCCACAATGTTCACTATACCACTAATGTTGGTGGCGTTTGTAAATTTGATGCAATGTCATTGAAAGCATTAACACCTTGTCCCTAGTATTTAACCATGATCCAATCCAAGTGATTAACCTCCAATCAAAAAGAAAGCAACCCTCCATAACTTCTCTTTGAGACCCTCTTTCTAGCCAATCTTGAATCCACTCGGCTAACACACCTTGGACTCCATGTGATCTAACCTTGCGGACTAGCCTACCATGCGGGCACCTTATTAAAGGTTGCGCTAAACTCCGTCTGGACAATAGGTGTAGATCAATCACTATTGCTGATTTGATCCATGTCTGGTTTTGCTATTTAGGACCCGATCCCTAATCCATGTCGGGTTGCTACCATGCCACCCTGTGGAATGTAAGCCATGGTACTGACATTTTGAGCTTTTGTGGCCTCCTTAGAAAACTCTTATCAGATTTACAAAACACAATTTCCCATACACAAAGCCACGCAGACTGTTCCTAATCATTTCCTGCTTATACAGATGCTGGTAGATCCTGTCCCTAAGAGCGGCACTGTGGTACAGCGGTAGAGTTACAGCCTCACACTGCCAGAGACCCAGGTTCGATCCTGACTACAGGTGCTGTCTGTACTAAGTTTGACTGCTCTCCCTGTGACCGCGTGGCTTTCTCCGGGTGCTCCGGTTTCCTCCCACATTCCAATTGCATGCTGGTTTGTAGGTTAATTGGCTTCTGTAAATTGTCCCTAGTGTGTAGGATGCAAAACTGGGATAACATTGAAATAGTGTATGGGTGATCATTGGTCAGTGCAGACTCAGTGGGCCACAGGGCATTTTTCCACGCTGAATCTCTAAACTAATCTAAAGAGCCCCATCCAATAACTTTCTCACCACTGATATCAGGCTCACCAGCAAGCATTGTGGCAAACTCTGTAATCACAAACATATATTTAACCCCAGGAAATGAATACCCATCACAAAAAGCAAGCTTCCTTGCACTGAAGCAAATTGCCCAAAACCCACCACACTGAAATATCTACGGTTATTACCTTTGCTTTGTCAATTCAAGTAATTATCAATGCAGTTTGTGAAAATCCCTCCAAGCTTTGCAGATGCAAAAATCTGAAATAATGGGAGTTTGGGTGCATAATAGATAAGAGTTATAGTGAGGTGGTCACACCTAATGTACAGACAGATAGTAGCTTATTGACCATCAGGAAAGGGTGCAGGCAGAAAGTGCAGGAACCCCGTGTCCATTGCCGTCCAAAACAAGTATAACCTTTTGGATAATATTGATGGAGGGGAGTGGTCACCACTCAGGGGGAGAGCAGTAACAGCAGTCAGTAGGCTCCTCCTAAATCTTTCACCTTCTCCTTAAACCTATGTCCTCTAGTTCTCGATTCCCAGACTCTGGGCAAGAGACTCTGTGCATGTACCCAATGTGTTCTTCTCATGATTTTGTCCACTTCTAAAGATCACCTCTCATCCTCCTGCGCCCCAAGAAATAGAGTTCCAGCCTGCTCAACCTCTCCCTATTGCTCAGGCCTTCGAGTCCTGGCAACATCCTCATCAATCTACTCTACACCCATTCCAGCTTCACAACATCTTTCCTATAACATGATGCCCAAAACTGGCGTTACCAACATCTTATACAACTGCAACACAACATCCCAACTTCTAAATGAAGGCCAACATGCCAACAGCTGTTTTGTCCACCCTCTCCACCTATGAAGCCACTTCCAATGAACAATGTACCTGTACTCCTAGATGCCTCTGCTCTACTCCAGAGCTCTAACGTTCACTGTGTAAGTTCTGCCCTAGTGTTCCCAATATACAATATCTCACATTTCTCTAAAACTGCATCAACTATTCCTCAGCCCACTTGCCCAACCAATCAAGATCCTGCTGCAATATTTTACATCCATCTCCACTATCTGCAATACCACCCACTTTTGTGACATCTGCAAACTTGCTGACCATGCCATCCAAATCATTGATATAAACATAGTGGACATTGAGATCAGTGTGGGGAGATCAGTATGCTAGGGAAGTTTGAGATCAAGGTGGAGCCTGAAATCCCTAGTGCAAACAAGGCAATTCATGGTTCAGAGTTTGTAGAGTTCAATGGTCTGTTGGTTGTTCCTGACGTTTGAGTTGACAAACCAGGACGTGATGCAACCAGTCAATATCCTCTCTACCCTAAAACTGTAGAATACACTTTCAAGAGGTTATTTGTCCACATACTGAATCTCAATCTTTTAAGAAACTGGAGGCATTGATGGGCATTCTTGATTGCATCAATGTGCTGGGTCCAGGACAGATCTTCAGAGATATGCACGCCCAGGAACTTGAAGTGGTTGACTCTCTCCACCACTGACCCATTGATGAAAATGGATTTGTGCATCCTTGGCCTCCCTCTTCTAACAATTTCCTTGGTTTTACTGATTTCATTTTTAGAGGTACAGCAGAGAAACAGGCCCTTTGGCCCAGCGAGTCCGCACCGTCCAGTAATGCCCGCACACTTTAACACTATCCTACAAACACTAGGGACAATTTACACATACGCCAAGCCAATTAACCTACATACCTGTACGCCTTAGGAGTGTGGGAAGAAACCGGAGCACCTGGAGAAAACCCACGCAGTCACAGAGAGAACGTAAAAACTCCGTACAAACAGCACCCATGGTCGGGATCGAACCCGGTTCTCCGGCGCTATAAGGCAGCAACTCTATCGCTGCACCACCGGGCCACATTTTTTGATCTGGCACCATTCAGTCAGACATTGAGCCTCCCCTTCTATAGTCTGGCTCATCATTATCCACAATCGTCCAACATTGGTGGTCTCGTCCACATATTTAAAGATGGAAGTGGAACTGTTCCAACTGCACAGTCATGAGTATAGAGTGAGTAGAGCAGGGGGCTGAGCACACGGCCTTGCGGTGCCCTGTGCTGATGATTATTGAGAAGGAAGTGTCCCCAATCCCAGGTTATTGAGAGAGGCAAGGGAGGAGATTGAAGGAACCTTGACAAAGATTTGTATTTTCTCCAGCCACAGGCGAGGTTCTGGAGGATTGGAGAACAGTAAATGTTGATCCTTTGTTTCAGAGGTGAAGTAGAGATATTCAAGGATATTATAGGTGTTTAGAAGGTTTCAGATAAGCACATGGATATGCAGGGAATGGAGGAGTGTGGATCATGAGCAGGCAGATAAGATTAGTTTATTTTAGCATTATTTACGGCACGGATATTGTGGACTGAGCTGTGCAGGAAGGAACTGCAGATACTGGTTTAAACCGAAGAAAGACACAAAAAGCTGGAGTAACACAGTGGGACAGGCAGCATCTCTGGAGAGAATGAATGGGTGACGTTTCGGGTCGAGACCCTTCTTCTTTATATAGGCCAGATATAAACGAGCTTCCTGTCATTGATGGCAAAGCTATTGGAGAGGATTTTTTAAAGTTGCTGACAGCAAGGAAAGCTGTCAAAGTATACAGTAGGATATAGATCACCCTCAGAAATGGGCAGAGAAATGACAGATGGAGTTTAATCCTAGCAAGTAGGAGGTGTTGTACTTTGGGAGGTCAAATGTAAGGACAAAGTATACAGTTAATGACAAGATCCTTGAGAGCATTGATGTATCTCGGGGGGGGGGAGGGTCTTGGGATCCAAGTCCATTGTTCCCTATAAGTAGCAAGTGGATAGAGTGGTAAAGAAGATAGATAGTATTCTTGTCTTCATCAGCCAAGACATTGATCATAGGAGGCAAGGAGTCGCGTTGCAGCATAATAGGACTAGTTTCAGCCTCATGTGGAAATTTCTGTGCAGTTCTGGTCACCCATTACAGAAAGGGTGTGGAGCTTTGGAGAGAGTGCAGTAGAGATTCACCGGAATAATGCTTGGATTAAAGGCTATTAACTGAAATGGAAATGTTGGACCAAATGTGGATAGTTTTCTCTGGAGCCTCAGAGGCTGAGGGGAGACCTGATAAAGGTATATTAAAGAATGGAGGCGTAGATTAGGTGAACAGTCAGAACCTTTTATCCGGGGTGGGAATTCCAGACTAGAGGGTAGAGCTTCAAGGTACGAAGGGCACACATTTAAAGGAGATATGTGGGGCAATCCTTTTACACAGAAGGTGATGCCTGGCTGGAACTTGCTGCCAGGGATAGTGATGGAGGCAGATATGATAGTAGCATTTTAGGGGCTTTTGGATAGGCAGGGAATGGATGGATGTGGATCAGAGCAGGGGAGATTAGTTTAAACTGGCATCATGTTTGGAACGGACAAAGTGGTCATCGACACAAACCATCATCTATGACTATAGCAGCAAATGTGGCCTGAAGTGCTGGGTCTTTGCAGAATTCCCAGTATCTTTTATTAAACCAATTTACTACTTAACCTCGGATTCCATTAGCTTTTTATTTTCCTAATAAATCGACCACAGAGGGCTCTCTGCCCCCTAAAGGCTCCAACCTTATTGTTCCTGATTTTATCGGCCTGATTTTATCTTCTTCCCAAAATCCACAAACAGAAATGTCCTGGCAGACCCATTGTTCTGCTTGTTCATGTCCCACCGAATTACTTTCCACATACCTCAACTCCATCCTATCCCTCCCTACCTATGTCCTCACACGCTCTTCATCTCTTCAATGACTTTTGTTTTCCAGGCCCCAACTCCCTCATCTTTACTATGGATGTCCAGTCACTCTACACCTCCATCCCCCACTGGGAATGTCGTAAAGCCCTCTGTTTCTTCCTCGACCGCTGAAATCCTTTGAGAGCCTAGTTATGGAGTGCATTAAATCCAGTCTACCAAGCAGTCTTCACCTATTGCAATTTGCCTACCGCCGTTACAGGTCCATGGACAATGCCATTGCATTCACCCTACACTCATCCCTGGAACACCTGGAGAAGAGAGGCCTCTACGTCAGACTCCTTGTCATACACAACAGTTCTGCTTTAATACCATTTGCCCATCCAAGCTCATCAACAAACTCGTGGAACTTGAAGTCGGCACTCACCTCTGCAACTGGATCCTCGACTTCCTGCCCAACAGACCCCAATCAGTGAGGATAGGGGACAAATCACCCTCCAGGATAATCCCCAACACTGGTGCTCAACAAGGATGCGTTCTCAGCCCTCTTCTTTACTCCTTGTACACCCATGACTGTACAGCCATGTACAAATCCAATTCAATTTACAAATTCGCAGATGACACCACCATGTGGGCCGGCTATCAAATAGTGATGAGATGGAGTACAGGAAGGAGATTGAGAACCTTGTGTCCTGGTGTTGAGACAACAACCTTTCCCTCAACGTCAGCAAGACAAAGGAGATAGTGATGGACTTCAGGAAGTGGTGCGGTGCACATACCCCAGTCTGCATTGCCGGAGCCCAAGTAGAGACACACCCTGGCTACTCCTTCTTCTCCACCCTCCCATCAGAATAAAGGTGTGAAAACGCACACCTCCAGATTCAGAGACAATTTCTTCCCAGCTTTAATCATGGAACTAAACCATCCTATCAACAACTAGAGGGCAGTCCTGAGCTACTATCTACCTCATTGGAGACCCTTGAACTATCTTTGATCGGACTTTACTGGACATTAGCTTCCACTAATCGTTATTCACATTATTTCCTGTATCGTGTGTGTGTGTGTATACTGTGAAGGGCTTGACTGTGATCATGTGTTGGTTCTCTGCTGACTGGTTAGCACGCAACAACATGTTTCACTGTGACAATAACAACTCAAACTCAAACAAACTATGCTGATGATACCTAATCAGCCCCTGTCTATCCAAATGCATATATATCTTATCCCTCAGAATATTCTCCAATAATTTGCCTACCACACCCTTTTGGCTCGATAGTTCCCCCGGTTGTCATAAAGTCATAGAGTGATACAGTGTGGAAACAGACCCTTCGATCCAAGTTGCCCACTCCGGCCAACATGTCCCAGCTACACTAGTCGCACCTGCTTGCATTTGGCCCATGTCCCTCCAAACCTGTCCTATCCATGTACCTGTCCAACTGTTAGTCTAGGTTAGGTTAGGGATACAGCGAGGAAACAGGTCCTTTGGTCTGCACCGACCAGCGATCCCCGCACACTAACAGTATCCTATACACACTAGGGACAATTTACATTTACACCAAGCCAATTAACCTGCTAATCTGTACGTCTTTGGAGTGTGGCAGGAAACCATGGATCTCGGAGAAAACCCACAGGGAGAATATACAAACCCCGTACAGACAGCACCCATAGTGGGGATCGAACCTGGGTCTCTGGCGTTGCAAGCACTGTAGGGCAGCAACTCTACTGCTGCGCCACCGTTTCTTGAATGTTGGAATAGTCTCAGCCTCAACTACCTCCTCTGGCAGCTTGTTCCATACATCCACCACCCTTTGTGTAAAAAAGCTACCCCTCAGATTCCTATTAAATCTTTCCCTTTCACCTTAAACCTTAAACCTATGTCCTCTGGCCCTCGATTCACCAACTCTGGGCAAGAAACTCTGCTCATGATTTTATACAGCTCTAAACCTGTGCGGACCAACTGGCTGGAGTTTTTGCAGACATCTTCAACCCCTCATTACTGTTCCCAGCTGTTTTAAGAGGGCATCAATAATACCCCAAGTCAAGTCAGTCAAGTGAAACAAACTTTATTGTCATTTAGAAATACATTGATATATGCAGTTCCAAACGAAATTACATTGCATTTGGCTCCCTGTGCAACACAATAAATTAACCGAAGGATAGGTATGTATGAAAAGGATAAATAGACAATAGTGGCAGCCCATTTACATGGCATTCAGGAGTCTGATGGCTCGTGGGAAGAAGCTGTTGCGGAACCTTGATGTTCTGCTCCTTATGCTGCGGTATCTTTTTCCCGAGGGCAGCAGAGTGAACAGTCCGTGATGGAGATGTGTGGGGTCCTTTATGATACTGCTGGCCTTAGACACACAGCGTTTGGTCGCAATATCCCCGATTGAGGGGAGAGAGGTCCCGATGATTTTTTCCGCTGTCCTCACCACTCTCTGCACAGACTTCCAGTCGGAGGCTCTACAGTCCCCAAACCAGACAGAGATACAGCTGGTCAGAATACTCTCTATGGTGCCCCTGTAGAAAGTAGTGAGGATGGGATGGGGGAGATGAGCTCTTCTCATCCGGCGCAGAAAGTGCAACCGCTGCTGTGCTCTCTTAACAGTTGATGAGATGTTAGTCGACCAGGTCAGACTGTTAGTGATCTGCACCCCCAGGAACTTTGTGCTACTGACCACCTCCACATCGCTGTCATTGATGTGAAGTGGTGTGGGACTGTGCCGGGTTTTCCTGAAGTCGACGATAATCTCCTTTGTTTTCTCGACATTCAGGATCAGGTTGTTCGTATTGCACCAGTCCACCAGTTGTTTCACCTCCTCCCTGTAAGCCAGCTCATTGTGGTATTGGAGGTGTTATTTCCAACCCTCACAGACTGAGGTCTGTCAGTGAGGAAGTCCAGTAGCCAGTTACACATGGGGGTGCCGAGGCCCAATGGAACCAGTTTGCTTATCAGGTGCTGGGGGATAATGGTGTTGAATGCTGAACTGAAATCCACGAACAGCATTCGCACATAGGTGTTTTTCTCCTCTAAATGTTCCAGGCTCAGATGGAGTACGGAGGATATAGCGTCCTCTGTGGAGCGGTTGGGCCTGTAAGCAAACTGGTATGGGTCGAGTGTGGAGGGGAGTCTGGAGGTGATGTGGTCCCTGACCAGCCTCTCGAAGCACTTCATCATTATGGGGGTGAGTGCTACAGGGCGGTAGTCATTGAGACATTGTATGTTGGATTTTTTTGGCACAGGTATGATGGTGGCAGTCTTGAAACATAATGGGACCACCGCCTGGTTCAGCGAGGTGTTAAATATGTCCATAAGGACATGTGCCAGCTGATCAGCACATTCCCTGAGCACCCGCCCTGGTATGTTATCAGGGCCTGCCGCCTTTCGCGTGTTCACTCCTTTTAGGGACCTCCGAACATCCACTATGTCAAGACTGAGTGCCTTTTCCTCACAATGAGGAATACCTTTGCTTACAGGTGTGTTATTTAGCGCCTCGAACCGACCAAAATAGTTGTTGAGTTCATTGAGGAACTCAATGTTGTCATCACAGGGTGGTGAAGCAGTCTTATAGTCCGTGATTGATTTGATTCCCTGCCACGTGCGCTTGGTGTTCTTGGGGTCATGGAAGAAGCTCTGGATACCGGTACCCAAGAAGAGTAAGGTGATGTGCCTCAATGATTATCAACCAGTGGCACTAACATCTGTGGTGATGAAGTGCTTTGAGAGGTTGGTTATGGTGCATATCAACTCCTACCTCAACAGGAACCTCGACCCATTACTATTTGCCTACTGCCACAACAGGTCAATGGAGGATGCGATCTCACTGGCTCTCCACTCTGCACTGGACCACTTGGACAATTTAAAAAGAAACGTCAGGCTGTTGTTTATGGACTACAGCTCGGCATTCAATACCATCATCCCCTCCAAGCTGGTTACCAAGCTCATGGCACTGGGTCTCTGCGTATCTGTCTGCAACTGGATCTTCGACTTCCTCATCCACAGTCCACAGTCTGTTCGAATTGGCAGAAACACCTATTCCTCAATAACAATCAGTACGGGAGCACCTCAAGGCTGCGTGCTCAGCCCCCTGCTCTACTCACTCTATATACCACTGTTGTTGGACGAATTACAGATGGCGAGAAGTCGGAGTATAGAAGTGCGATCAATCGACTGACCAAATGGTGCCAACATAACATCCTGGATTTCAATGTCAGTAAGACCAAGGAACTGATTGTGGACTTTGGAAGAGGAAAGATGAGGACCCACAAACCAGTCAATATCGATGGGACGATGGTGGAAAGAGTCATAAGCTTCAAATTTCTGGGCCTTCCATTTTGTGAAAATCTTTACTGGACCCAGCACTCTGATGCAATGATAAAGAAAGCCCATCAACGCTTCTACTTCCTGAGAAGATTATGGAGATTCGGTATGTCAGAGAGGATTTTCTTAAACTTCTACTGGTGTACAGTGGAGAGCATATTGACTGGTTGCATCAAGGCCTCGTCTCAGCAGCTTGAACGCCCGGGAGCGAAAAAGACTGCAAAAAGTTGTGAACTCTGCCCAGTCCGTCACTGGCTCTGATCGTCCACCATCGAAGGGATTTACCGGAGTCGCTGTCTCAAAATGGCAGCCAGCATCACCAGAGACCCACACCACCCTGGCCACACGCTCATTTCACACCTGCCATCGGGAAGAAGGTACAGGAGCCTGAAAACTGTAACGTCCAGGTTCAGGAACAGCTTCTTCCCTACAACCGTTAGGCTATTAAACACTACAATCTCCAAATAAATTCTGAACTACATAGACTATTATTGTTATTATTACACTATTATTGTTTGTTTGTTTTTCACATGCAAGTAAGAATGTCATTGTTCTATCTGGGACATATGACAATAAAACACTTGACTCTTGAAAGTCCCTCCATAAAAACACCAGTCAAGGTGTGCCAGAGGTATGTGAGAGCAGATCTCCGACACGCACAATCGGCATTTGATGCTTTATCCGAACATGCTGCATTGGTAATTGAGTGGCGAAATGCCTCATCGCCAGAACTCACCAACGAGCACCAATACCTGGCTTGGCTGGTGATGAGGGGAGCCCTCCCAGTCGGATCCTTCCTGCACCATCGAAACCTCACTGCCAGCGCACGCTGCCCTCGGGACGGCTGCTATGGAGAGGAGATGGTTGCCCACCTCTTTGCGGAGTTTGGAGCGGGTTGTAAGGGTCCCTGTCACGGTTTATTCCGAACAGCTCCGTCACAGAGGACTCTGTGACTTACGGATTGTTCCCAGGGACACATTCAGAGACTGACATTGAGTGCTGCTGGAGGGTCATCAACTCGGTGAAAGACACTCTTTGGTCTGCCCGTGCGTTGTTCACCACCCAGCGGAGGGAGATGTCCGTCGGGGAATGTTGCCGACTGGCCCACTGCAGACTGCACGAGTACGTGCTGAGGGACGCACTGAAGCTCGGTGCAGCCAACGCCAAGGCTCGGTGAGGGAGGGCCACAGTCTAGGGTCCTCCTGCTGCTGGACATTGGGGGCACGGTGTGGTGGAGACGCCCCTCAAAATAAGGGAAGGGATTCCATGCCAGTGGGCCACATGAGTGGCATGGGTGGGGTAAACAAATGTGTGTACTTTGTGTAAACGGTATTGTATGCTTGTTTAGCCTCCGACAATGCCGGATGAATTTATTGCACGGTTCCTGGATTGTATATATTTATTACTTGATAAAGTCTATTTTGAAATTTAAAAAAGTCACTTTTACTTTGAGATTGTTTTTAATGCCCTGTGGGGAACTATGATTTGACTGTGCTATCAGATTTATTCACTTCAGCCAGCCCACTATCCCATCGGTTGACAAATACAGCAGTCTCCTCCTCCTCCCGGCCCACCTCCTCATCACCCGCCCAGTCCCTGCCTATGCATCAGAGTCAGCCCCAGGGCAGGAAACACCATCTGTGGAAACAGGAACCTCCTTATCTGGAGATTCCTGCACTCCATATATGGCCCTCACTGGCCAGACGGAAACTTCCGCTGTAAGATCTTTGCCAAAGATCCTCCTCTCTGGCTGCTCAATGGATCAAGGTCATGTGACGGCAAACAGTTCAGCAGCAAGTGACACACCTAACCCCCCCCAGGGCAAGTTATTTCACCACAGTACACAGCAGGCACTTTCAGAGCCAAGGTCGATGCAGACAAAGTGCAAAGACTGAGGCGGAGCCAGATAGAGCGAGGTTATGAAGCTAGTTCCCGGTGAGGCTGGAACAGAGCCAGGCGATGATGTCAGTACTTACAATAGCAGTCTGCAGGGGCCATGTCATCCAGCCAGCCAGCAGCAGCAGCAGCAGCGTGTTGCAACAGGCAATCGATTCAGTGCCAAGACAGCTCACACATTGCACACAAGCCCTGATAGTACATTTAACACAATACACACCGTGTACTTCCGGTAGTTAATGTGGCTACAACTCGGTTATAGACAGATAAATGTTTGTGCAATATGGTGTTCCAGGCCAGGCAAAACCAGACAATAAAATGGGATCATACTCAACCTCAGAACTATCTTCTCATCCTTTATCCCACATCTACCCAGCCCTATCTCCCTCCTCTGCCTCCCCGTGCAGGCTAGCAGGTTAGTTGATCACTGGAAGTAAGCCCTAGGGTAGGTAGGTGGCAGCAGAATCAGGGCGATTCTCTGTAAATAGGTTACAGGGAAATGTGTGGGAATGAGATTCATGAGGATGCCCTGAAATCCAACATAAACTCAATGGACCAAATGGCCTTCTGTAAATCTATAAAACAGAGGCTGTTCTGCTACACTGGTAGCCTGGGGTGCACGCAGAAAGCTAAAGTACAGTCTGTTGTTCCGGGAAAGTACAATCCTTTCTGATACTCCAGTTTGCTAGATTGTGTAAATACAGACTGCCCCTTTGTTAATGCAGTAACCGGCAGCAACATCTATTACTCCATTACATGGAATATCTGGTTACTTTAGTGTCTCTGTTACTCCAGTAATCTGGAGTACTACTCGCTATCTCAATGAAGTGGAGTACCATCTACTATTCTAGCAATCTCGAATACTTGAACTTATCCAGCAAGCAGGTTCATTCTGGGGAGCCTCCTGTCTCTGTAGCCAACTGGAATGCTTTTGTTGCACCAGCCTTCCTCACAGTCTGAGACTACAGCAATCTTGGTGTCATCTGCAAATTTACAGACCAGCCTGTTTACTAAACAATTAGTTTACTCGATCCAATAACCTGGATAGCATTCTGTTACTCCATCTAACATGAGTATCTTCTGGTACATGGAATATCTTTTGCAACTCTATTAATCCAGAGAATCATTTATTAATGATAACCAAGAATGGCCTCTGAATCTCTGACCTCTGATGTAGCTCCAAGAGCCTGGATATCTCTACTACTTCAGTGACCTCCAGTGCCTTCTGCTATTCCTTTCAACTGGAATCTATTTGATTACTCCAGTAAACTGAACCACCTTGCCATGCTCTATAGTAACAAAGGGCAGGTATTGCAGGAGTGATGATTGTCACTGAACCTGCTCCTCCAGTAATGCCTCTCTTTCCCAAGTAACCCGTGTCCTTCTGTTAAGCTAGAAACCTGGGACATCTTCCATTCCTCCAGTGAGTTGGAATACCTACTGTTAAAACCAGTTACATGGAGGAACCTGTTAATGCATTAACCCAGGATGCCGTCAGCTTCATTCATCTATTAGTTTTATCTATTACTCCATTGGTATAGAATATGTTATATTACTCCAGTCATTTAGGCCACTTCCTATTAACCCAGTGACATTGATTGAAATAGTCCACTAACCTGGAATATTTACCATACTGTCCAATGGAACAATATTGACTACTCTCCAGTCCTCCGTGACCTCTCCTGTGGCGAGAGATCTTTTTCAAGGCTCCTGCAATCTTCTCTCAATAGCCTGCGAGAAATCCCATCAGCTCTGGAAATGTAATCACCTTAATGTTCTTCAAGAGCCCAATGCCTCCTCCTTCTTAATCTCAAACTGCCCTTGCATATTAGCATCCTCCACACTGATCTCACTCACCTCCATGTCATTCTCCTTGATGAAAACAGATGCAAAATGCTCATTTATTACCGCATCTACATCTGGTGACTCCTGGCACAAGGGTACATCTGGTGAGTCCAAGACCAAGAAGCATTTTGACCTGAAACGTCACCTACCCATGTTTTCCAGAGATGCCGCCTGACCAGTTGAGTTACTCCAGCACTTTGTGTCCTTTTGTCGGAAGGTAGAGGTGAGGGCCAGTAAATTCAAAGGAAGGACACAGGGAAAGGTGAAGGAATATTGCAAAGCTGTTGGGCTGAAATGTGTATATTTCAATGCAAGGGGTCTCGTGGGGAAAGCAGATGAACTTAGATCTTGGATTTTTGCTTGAGATTATGATGCAGAAACATGGTTGTGAAAGAGACAGACTGGCAGCTAAATATTCCGGAGTTTTGATTTTTCCGATGTGAGGGAGATGAACGGAAAAGAGATGAGAAGTTGCTCTACTGTCATAACAGCACTTGTAGGGGCATACGGGAGGGTTCGACTGCAGAAGCGATGTGGATAGAGCTTCAAACAAGAAAACACTCAAATGGAATTGTATGGCAGATCCTGCAATATTAAATAGGAGACATGCGAATAAATATATAGACAGATTGCACAGAGTCCTTTACCCAGAGTTGGGGATTTAGAAACAAAGGACATAGGTTGACGCTGAGAGGGGAAGGATTTAATGGGAAGCTGAGGGCAACGTTGTCACACAGCAGGTGGTAGGTATATGGACTGCCAGAGGAGATGGTTGAGGCAGGTACTACAAAAACATGTAAAAGATATTTGGAAGTACAGTACATGGATAGGAATGGTTTAAAAGGATATGGACCAAATGCGGGCAGGTGGGACTAACATTGACGGATCAGCAGGTACAAGTTGGGCCAAAGGGCCTGTTTCCATGCTATTTGTTTCTACTACCAACGGATACCAAAGCAACAGGGTTGTCTTTGTGAGCTTTCCCAATATTAGTGCCAAAGGCTTACTCAGAGCAAAATTTATTAGGTGTATCAAAGGTTTCTTGAAAAAGTGTGTATATCGTCCAACCCTAAAAGGGAACATACTAGACCGTCTGTTGTGAAATGAGCTTGACCGGTGACTGGTGATTCAGTGGAAGAGCATTTGTTATCACAACAGTGTTTTAAGATTATTTTGAATATGAATAAGGCTGGACCTTGCGGGGTGGTACTGAATAGGCAATAGACAATAGACAATAGGGGCCCGTTAATCCCTACTCTTTGTTTCCTGTGCGCCAACCAATTTTCTATCCATGTCAGCACTCTACCCCCGATACCATGTGCCCCAATTTTGCCCATTAATCTCCTATGTGGGACCTTATCAAATGCTTTCTGAAAATCCAGGTACACTATATCCACTGTCTCTCCCTTGTCCATTTTCCTAGTAATATCCTCAAAAGATTGCAGTCAAGCATGATTTCCCCTTCGTATATTCATGCTGACTCGGACCGATCATGTTACTGCTATCCAACTATTTTATCTTTAATGATTGACTCCAGCATCTTCCCCATCACTGATGTCAGGCTAACTGGTCTATAATTCCCTGTTTTCTCTCTCCCGCCTTTCTTAAAAAGTGGGATAACATTAGCTACCCTCCAATCAACAGGAACTGATCCTGAATCTATAGAACATTGGAAAATTATCACCAATGCGTCCACGATTTCTAGAGCCACTTCCTTATGTACCTTGGGATTCAGACCATCAGGCCCTGGGGATTTATCAGTCTTCAGAATTTATCAGTCCCATCAGTCTACCCAACACCATTTCCTACCTAATGTGGATTTCCTTCCGTTCCTCCATAACCCCAGATCCTCTGGCCACTACTATTTCAGGAAGATTGTTTGTGTCTCCTTAGTGAAGGCGGATCCAAAGTACCTGTTTAACTCATCTGCCATTTCCTTGTTCCCCATAATAAATTCACCTTTTTCAGTATTCATGGGTCCAACTTTGCTCTTAACTATTGTTTTCCTCTTCACATACCTAAAGAAGCTTTTACCATCCTCCTTTATATTCTTGGCTAGCTTACCTTCGAACCTCATCTTTTCTCCCCGTATTGTCTTTTTAGTTATCTTCTGTTGCTCTTTAAACATTACCCAATCCTCTTGCTTCCCGCTCATCTTTGCTACGTTATATTTCTTCTCTTTTATTTTTATACTGTCCTTGACGTCCCTTGTCAGCCAAGGTCGCCCCTTACTCCCCTTAGAATCTTTCTTCCCCTTTAGAATGAACTGATCCTGCAGCTTCTGTATTATTCCTAGAAATACCTGCCACTGTTTCACTGTCATCCCTACAAGGATATATTTCCAGTCAACTTTAGCCAGCTCCTCCCTCATGCCTCCATAGCCCCCTTTATTCAACTGTAACACTGACACCGATTTACCCTTCTCCTTCTCCAATTATAGATTAAACCTGACCATATTATGGTCACTGCCTCCTAATGGCTCCTTAAAGCCTTGTCTCACTGTGCGAGTTCATTCAAGAGTTCTCCCCGAGTTTGCCCTGATTCAAACTCGAAGATGTATGGTAATGGCCGCTCGTAAGTACTCGGGGCTCTCGTGGCCATTTTTCAACTTGTTGAAAAATCTTCACAAGTCTTCCCGAGCTTACCTGCTGTTAGTGAGTCTTCCCGAGTACCTGCCGTTAGCGTTACGAGCCGCTAAGAGACGTCCCCGAGCTCCGACGTACCCGCTACGTTCATTCTACGTGCTTACCACGAGTTTGATTTTTTTTTAAACTAGGGAGAGCTCTTGAATGAACTCGTACAGTGAGACAGGGCCATTAACCTCAAGTTCTTTTATCAAATCCAATTTTAGAATTGCATTCTTCCTGGTAGGCTCCAATACAAGCTGCTCTAAGAATCCATCTCGGAGGCATTCCACAAATTCCCTTTCTTGTGGTCCAGTACCAACCTGATTTTCCCAGTCTACCTGCATGTTGAAATCTCCCATAACAACCATAGCATTACCTTTGCTACATGCCAATTTTAACTCCTGATTCACCTTGCACCCTATATCCAGGCTACTGTTTGGGGGCCTATAGATAAGTCCCATTTGGGTATTTTTACCCTTACAATTCCTTAGTTCTATCCATGCTGACTCTGCATCTCCTGTTTCAATGAGATGAGGCAGCAGCTTGTGAGGGCACACTGGGATTGGGTAAGTCCACATGTGATGTGGCTTGTGAATCGAAGTTTTGAACCAGCATGTTCCAGTAAGTAGTCGGGAAAAGGATGGCAAAGTAAGAAAATCTTGGATGAGCAAAGAGGTTGTAAATTCAGTCAAAAAGAAAAAGGAAATGCATGCAAAGTTTAGGAGAATGAAATCAGATAAGCCCTTTGAGGAATATAAAGAGAGAAGGAAAGAACTCAAGTGAGCGATTGGAATGGCCAAACAGGGGCACAAACTGGGTTTGACAAGTTGGATTAAAGACAATGACGTGGCCTTTTATAACTAAATTAAAAACAAATGGGTAGCCAGGGAGAAGGGGGGACTGCTGAAGAATAAAGCAGGAATTTTGTGGTAGTAGTCTCCACTTTGATCAGTGCTATGTCACAGGGACGATGCTGGGACTTGCTGATTGTTGCACTCATTGACAATCTGGATGTAAGTGTAGTTGCAGTGAATAAATTCACAGATCTTGTTCCTCTGTTCAAGAAGCGCAATGGAAACAAACCAGGAAATTATAGGCTGAAGTTTTACGTTAGTGGTAGGAGAATTATTAAAGATAGGAAATTTAGGGATAGGATTTACATGCATTTGGAATGGTCAGTATGACATTGTGCAGTGCAAATTTGATTTTTTTTTCGGAAATTATGAAAATAATTAATGTAATGATGGTAGGGTAGTGTGTGTTGTCTACATGGGCTTTAGTAAAGCATTTGATCAGGTCCCTCATGGTAGACTGTTGCAGAAAATTAAGTCACATGATATTGACAATGACTTGGTAATTGGATCCAAAATGGAGTAGAACACAGAGGATAGTGGTAGAGGTGTGTTTTTTTCTGACTGGAGGTTTGTAATTAGTTGTCTTCTGCAGGGATTAGTTGATTGTAATATATATGAATCATTTGGATTAAAATATTGGTGGTCTGATACATAGGTTTGTACATTATAAGAAAAATTAGCAGAGTTCTGAATTCCAAAGAAAATTGTCAAAGGATACAGCAGCGTGTAGATCTGTTGAAAATGTGGGGAGAGAAATGGCATCTATGGGTAGAGAAAGGGTAAACTCTGCCGCAAAAAGCCACGCTACAGTGCCTTTCCCAGTGAGCCTGACATCGGTCATGGGGAAGATGCTGGAGTCAATTATAAAAGAAGTAATAGCAGCACATTTGGATAGCAGTAACAGGATCGGTCCAAGTCAGCATGGATTTAAGAAGGGGAAATCATGCTTAACTAATCTTCTGGAATTTATTTAGGATGGAAACAGGAAAATGGACGAGGGAGAGCCAGTGGATGTAGTGCACCTGGACTTTCAGAAGGCATTTGATAAGGTCCCACAGGAGATTAGTGGGCAAAATTAGAGCACACTAGACTGGTGTGGGACCCGTTGGAGGCCTGGTCCCCCAATGCAACCATTCCCCAATGCAATATTTCACCACTCACCCATTCCCCCAATGCAATTTTCCACCGCTCACCCATAGCCCCTAACTGCGCAGGCGTGGCTCACGGGTTCCCATTGTGACGCCCCTGATCTCCCCTCCCCCCCACTCCTCCTCTTGCCCTTCCCCCCATGTATTCACTCCTTCCCCCTCAATAACCCCCCCCCCCCCCATACACTCTGAGTGGCTCTCCGGCAGCGCAGCCATTCCCGCCCATTGGGTTATCATCGTGACGTAGAACACACAGGTATTACTGCGCAGGCGCAGCTGATGGGCACGGCAAGTGGAAAAGGGATTTATTAAAGCATAAATTGTGAATAACTGAAAATATAACAACAACTTAAACGTTAAAGATGAGATTTATTCAGTCCATTCTTTCTTGTTGCGTCTCTTGTTGTGTTCTGCAGCCGGGGGAGGGGCAGGGATTCAGGCGGGGGCTGTCGGGCGCTGGTGGGGGGAGCGTCCTGCACTCAATCCATCCCCCCTCAACCACCCCCCCATCCACTCTTCACGGCTCTCTGACGGCGCAGCCATTCCCGCCCATTGCGTTCTCATTGTGACGTAGAACACGCAGGTATTACTGCGCAGGCGCAGCTCACGGGTGCGGCAAGTGGAAAAGGGATTTATTAAAGCTTAAAAGTGGAATAACTCTTAAAATATAACAGCAATTAGGGGAATTGTTAGGGGAATTAGGGGAAAGGGGAGACACGGGAGTGACCGTGATGACACTGGTCCTTGATTATGCTGGTGGTCTTGCCGAGGCAGTATAAACTGTAGATGGATTCAATGGAAATGAGGTTGGTTTGTATGACGGTGTGAGCTGCATCTAAAATTCTCTGCAATGTCTTGCGGCCTTGGATGGAGCTGTTCCCAAACCTTGTTGTGATACATCCCGATAAAATACTTACTACGGTGCCTCTGTAGGATCTGAGAGTTGTTGGGGACTTGCCAAACTATCTGTTTTCTAAGGAAGTAGAGGCATTGGGTCCTTTCTTGGAGGAATGGTAGGGAATTGAGGAATGCTGTGGAACAGAGGGATCTAGGAATAACTGTGCATAGTTCCCTGAAGGTGGAATCGCATGTAGATAGGGTGGTAAAGAAAACTTTTGGTGTGCTGGCCTTTATAAATCAGAGCATTGAATATAGGAGTAGGGAAGTAATGTTAAAATTGTAAAAGGCATTGGTGAGACCAATTCTGGAGTATGGTGTACAATTTTGGTCGCCTAATTATAGGAAGGATGTCAACAAAATAGAGAGAGTACAGAGGAGATTTACTAGAATGTTGCCTGGGTTCCAGCAACTAAGTTACAGAGAAAGGTTGAACAAGTTAGGTCTTTATTCTTTGGATCGCAGAAGGTTAAGAGGGGACTTGATTGAGGTCTTTAAAATGATGAAAGGCATAGACAGAGTTGACGTGGATAAGCTTTTCCCATTGAGGGTTGGGAAGATTCAAACAAGAGGGCATGACATGAGAATTAAGGGACAGAAGTTTAGGGGTAACATGAGGGGGAACTTCTTTACTCAGAGAGTGGTGGCTGTGTGGAATGATCTTCCAGCAGAAGTGGTGGAGGCAGGATCGATTTTAACATTTAAAAGTAAAGTGGATAGGTATGTGGACGGGAAGGGAATGGAGGGGTATGGTCTGAGTGCAGGTAGATGGGACTAGGGGAAAATAAATGGTCGGCACGGACTGGAAGGGCCGAGAGGGCCTGTTTCCGTGCTGTAATTGTTATATGGTTATATGGTTATAGGGGTTGGGGAGCTTTCTTGAAATCTAGAAAAGTAAGAAAGAAGAGTTATAGAGGAGTTGTGAGGAAGAAATGTTCCCCTGAAACCTGCCTGAAGGTATTGGTTTAATATTGGCATGCGTGCCAATGTAGTGTAAAACGTTGTTTGCATGCCTTCCAGTCAAATCATGAGAGCAATCAAGCGATACATAAGTACAACAGGTAAAGCAAAGAGAAAAATATCAGAGTGCAGAGTTTAGTATTACAGTGATGTAATGTTACAGTTACAGAACAAGTGCTGCTAACACAATTGCAAGGTCTGCAATGACATAGGTTGTCTGTTCAGGTATATAACTTAGCTATAGTAGGCTGTGGACCAAGAATATAAAGAAGGAATATAAAGAAGGACAGTAAAAGCTCCTTTAGATATGTTAAGGGAAAAAGAGTAGCAAAGTCAAAAGTGGGTCCCTTGAAGGCAGACACAAGTGAAATTATTATGTGGAACTAGGAAATGGCAGAAGAGTTGAATATGTACTTCGGATCTGTCTTCACTAAGGAAGACACAAACAATCTCCCAGAAGTACTGGAGGACAGAGGATCTAAGGGGGTCGAGGAACTAAAAGAAATTTTCATTAGGCGAGAAATAATATTGGGTAGGCTAATGGGACTGAAGGATGGTAAATCCCCAGGGCCTGATGGACTGCATCTCAGGGTCCTCAGGGAGGTGGCTCTAAAAATAGTGGACGTATTGGTGATCATTTTCCAATGTTCAATTGATTCAGGATCAGTTCCTGTGGATTGGAGGATAGCTAATGTTATCCCACTTTTCAAGAAAGGAGCGAGAGAGAAAACGGGGAATTACAGACCAGTTAGCCTGACTTTGATGGTGAGAAAGATGCTGGAGTCAATTATTAAAGAGGTAATAATGGGGCATTTGGATAGCAGTAAAAGGATTTGTCCAAGTCAGCATTGATTTATGAATGGAAAATCATGCTTGACTAATCTTCTGGAATTTTTTCAGGATGTAACAAGTAAAATGGATGAAGGGGAGCCAGTGGATGTAGTGTATCTAGACTTTCGAAAGCCTTTGATAAGGTCCCGCACGGGAGACTGGTGACTAAAATTAGAGCACATGGTATTGGAGGTAGGATGTTGACATGGATAGAAAATTGGTTGGCAGACAGGAAGCAAAGAGTAGGAGTGAACGGTTCCTTTTCAGAATGGCAGGCAGTGGCAAGTGGAGTGCCGCAAGGCTCGGTGTTGGGGCCGCAACTGTTTACCATATATATTAATGATTTGGAAGAGGGTATTAGGAGCAACACTAGCAAGCTGGGTGGCAGTGTGAACTGTGAAGAGGATGTTAGGAGGTTGCAGGGTAACCTGGACAGTTTGAGTGAGTGGGCAGATGTGTGGCAGATGCAGTATAGTATAGATAAATGTGAGGTTATCCACTTTGGTGGCAAAAACAAGGGGGCAGATTATTATCTCAATGGGGTTAGGTTTGGTAATGGGGAGGTACAGCGAGACCTGGGTGTCCTTGTACACCAGTCACTGAAAGTTGGCGTGCAGGTACAGCAGGCAGTGAAGAAAGCCAATGGAATGTTGGCCTTCATTACATGAGGATTTCGGTATAGGAGTTCTTCTGCAGTTGTATAGGGCTCTGGTAAGAACACATCTGGACATCCTTGTGATTGAGTCAGTGCAGTGTAGGTTCACAAGATTGATCTCTCGGATGGCGGGACTGTCATATGAGGAAAGATTGAAAAGACTAGGCTTGTATTCACTGGAGTTTAGAAGGACGAGGGGGAATCTTACAGAAACATATAAAATTGTAAAAGGCTGGACAAGCTAGATGCATGAAAAATGTTCCCAATGTTGGGCGAGTCCAGAACCAGGGGCCACAGTCTTAGAATAAAAGGGAGACCATTTAAGACTGAGGTGAGAAAAAACTTTTTCACCCAGAGAGTTGCGAATTTGTGGAATTCCCTGCCACAGAGGGCAGTGGAGGCCAAATCACTGGATAGATTTAAGAGAGAGTTAGATAGAGCTCTAGGGGCTAGTGGAGTCAAGGGATATGGGGAGAAGGCAGGCACGGGTTATTCATTGGGGACGATCAGCCATGATCGCAATGAATGGCGGTGCTGGCACGAAGGGCCGAATGGCCTCCTGCATCTATTTTGTATGTTTCTAAGTCCTATAAAATGGGATAGGGTGGGGTGAATGTGATGGTCACTGTGGACACAGTAGACCTAAGTCCCACCATAGGAGCTATATAATGTATCTTTATTTCACAATCTGGACTGTATTTTCCTTTTTTTCTTAAACTTGAAACTGAAAGTCTACTCAATAGTAAGAGAGAGACTTTTTCTTCAGATGGTGACTGAGTCATTGAGTATTTCCAACATTTTCTATTTTTAATTCAGGTACCAGTAGATCGACACAAAGAGCTGGAATTTCTCAGCGGGACAGGCGATCTCTGGAGAGAAAAAATGGGGATGTTTCGGGTCAAGACCCTACTTTGGACTCAACCCGGTTCCAATGTCTCGACCCGAAACATCACCCATTCCTGCTCTCCAGAGATGCTGCCCGTCCCGTTGAGTTACTCCAGGTTTTTGTGTCTATCTTCAGTGTAAACCAGCATCTGCAGTTCCTTCCTGCACATTCCCAGTACTAGTAGTTCTGCTCCAATGCTATGGGCGCATTCCTAAGAAACTTCATATTTTGGTATAACACATGAAAAAGACAATTTTGTCAATGTTGGAAAGGTAGTTTGGCACTACAAAGTTTAGACTCACAATACCCAAGTTTTTTTTCCTGTAGGATTTTTAAAGATAAAAGATGTTTCAATAGTAATGTTTATTTTTGTTACTGCAAGTTAAAAATACTAAAAGCTGTACCGTACATTGTTTATTCGTCTTGTTGCATAAGTGTCAATAGATGTTTGTTCATTTCAATGGCTACCCTCGGCTAAAATAGCAGCTGCATTTTTGAGAAACAATGGTATTTCAATACTGCAGGAAGGTTATATCGGAAAAATATTTTGGTTACCTACACAATTAAAATCCAAGACCACTTTTTTTCTGCTAATCAATTCCCAAAGTAACATTTAAGTAGCTCTCCTGTTCTCGATTGAAATCGGGTTATAACCAATTTGGCCCGGATAATACAAATAACTAGACTAAGTGGGATCCATTTGGTCCCATTCTCACACGGGAGAACTGGTCCCCCAACGCAATATTCCACCTCTCCAACAATTCTAATATTGGTGGCCAGTGGGGGGTGGGGGGCTTTCTGGAGCGCTGGTAAGGGTGTTGTGTGCTGAAGGGACTGGTTTCCAGAGGGCTAGTAGGGATATTGTGGGCCGAATTGATTCTTGGACTCACAGTTCAATCACTCACGGCTGGTGGGCTCACACACAGCATTCATCACACACACACACACACACACCCTCCATCTCACACACACACCCTCCATCTCACACACACACCCTCCATCTCTCTCACACACACACCTTCCATCACACACACACCCTCCATCTCACACACACACCCTCCATCTCTCTCACACACACACCCTCCTTCACACACACACACCCTCCATCTCACACACACTCACGCTCACACAATCTCCATCTCACACGCACACACACTCACACACACACAACCTCCATATCACACACACACACACCCTCCATCTGACACACACACACACACCCTCCATCTCACACACACTCACACACCCTCCATCTCACACACACACCCTCCATCTTACACACACACACACACACCCTCCATCTCACACACACTCACACACCCTCCATCTCACACACACTCACACACCCTCCATCTGACACACACACACACACACCCTCCATCTCACACACACTCACACACCCTCCATCTCACACACACCCTCCATCTCATACACACTCACACACATACACACACCCTCCATCTCACACACTCCATCACACACACAGCGCGACCTCTGGACTGAGCGGAACTTCCAGAAAGAGCGTGACTGGACTGATCGGTACTTCCGGAATGAGCGCAGCTCTGGACTGAATGGGACTTCTGGAATGAGCGTGACCTCTGGACTCAGCTACGGCTGGTGGGCTCACAGTTCACTCAGCACGGTGTAGACTCACAGTTCACTCAGCACAGCGTAGACTCACAGTTCTGGACTCAACTCTCACTCACGGTCTTCCGGGCGGGCTGACTGACTCACGACCGGCCTCCGGGGCTTTATTCTCCTGGCCGCGGAAGGGGTGTTACCTTCATGGTGATTGACAGGCAAGAAGACCAATCTGCTGATCTCATGATTTTTTTAAACCTTCATATTTTTCTATTATTTCACCGATCGGAACAAAACATGGTGTTTAGAATAGAGGAGAACGGTGAGTAAGATGGCGAAATAATCATGGCGATATAGGGTAAACCATATAACCATATATAATGGTTATATATTATTATATTTTATATAATTTATATTATATTTAAACACTATTTAACACTACATCAGTTGCTGATGAAGCCTTGTAGTTCAGTCATGGCCACTTGCCACCACTACCTGGGCTTGTCAACATGCACCATCAGACCATGCAGTCTATTCAATAGCCCAGCAGGTGATACAATGCAGAAAATGGAAGATTAAAACTGCACAGACCACAAACATGGGTTTGGTAAGAATGGGTTGGGTTGAGTTGGGAGGTTGAATTGAGCCGGGAGATGAGAGGTAAGTGGGGGGTGAAAGTGTAGAATATGTGTGAAGATGTGTGGGAAGGAACTGCAGATGCTGGTTTACAAAATGCTGGAGTAACTCAGTGGTACAGGCAACATCTCTGGAGAGAAGGAATGGGTGGTGTTTTGGGTCGAGACGTTACCCATTCCTTCTCTCCAGAGATGCTGCCTGTACTGAGCTACTCCAGCATTTGGGTTCTATGTGTGAAGGTGTGGTGAGTTGAGCCCAAGGTGAGGGTGAAGGAAAAGGTCCAGAAATGAAGATGTTGGGAGGGAGTAGAGAGTCATAGAGTGATACCGTGTGGAAACAGGCCCTTTGGCCCAAATTCCCAAACCAGCCAACGATGTCCCAGCTACCCTTGTCCCACTAGCCTGCACCTGGTCCAGAACCCTCCAAACCTATCCTACCCATGTACCTGTCTGGAGGTGTGTGTTATGTCTTAGGATTGGGGTGAGTATGTGTGGTGGCTTTTTTCCTTAACAAGGAATTCTTCTTTTAATATCAAATACAGAGTAATGAAAATATCAAGACTACCATTGACAGTTTGCAAATTACAATGTTGTCAACCTTATCTACAAAACACGACCCCACGCGGCGAACAGCGTTCATAGAAGGCTTCAGGGACACGTGGGCACGGACGTTGGCCTGGAAGAGGGGCAGGCAGTCGGGCAGAACCTCGATTCTCCGTAGCCTGGACCCATGAATGGCCATCTTGGCCAGGCCCAGGGTCACACCGACACGGAGATCCCCTCTCCGTCCCGTCCACAGATCAGGAGCCTGGGGCTAAAGTATGTGTGGGAGATGGGTGTCAGAGGGGATGGGCTTGGTACAGGCAATCGGAAGAAGGGTCTCGACCTGAAACGACACCCATCCCTTCAATCCAGAAAGGCTGCCTGTCCCGCTTGGTTACTCCTGCATTTTGTGTCTATCTATGGGGAGTGATGTTGGTATGTTGGGATGAGGGTGTGTGAGAGTGGAAGCAGTGTGCGTAATAGGGCAAGGTGTGTGTGTGAGAGGGGTTATGTGTGTGTGTGTGTGTGTGAGAGAGGGGTTATGTGTGTGAGTGTGTGTGTGTGTGAGAGTGTGAGTGTGAGTGTGTGTGTGTGTGTGTGTGTGTGTGTGAGAGGGGGTATGTGTGTGTGTGTGTGTGTGTGTGAGTGTGAGTGTGTGTGTGTGTGTGTGTGTGTGTATGTGAGGGGTTATGTGTGTGTGTGTGTGTGTGAGAGGGGTTGTGTGTGTGTGAGAGGGGTTGTGTGTGTGTGTGTGAGAGGGGTTATGTGTGTGTGTGTGTGTGAGAGGGGTTATGTGTGTGTGTGTGTGTGTGTGTGAGAGAGGTTATGTGTGTGAGAGAGGGGTTGTGCGTGTGTGTGAGAGGGGTTGTGTGTGTGAGAGGGGTTGTGTGTGTGTGTGTGAGAGGGGTTGTGTGTGTGAGAGGGGTTGTGCGTGTGTGTGAGAGGGGTTATGTGTGTGTGAGAGCGGTTATGTGTGTGTGTGTGTGTGTGAGGGGTTGTGCGTGTGTGTGAGAGGGGTTATGTGTGTGTGAGGGGTTGTGTGTGTGTGTGTGAGGGCTTGTGTGTGTGTGAGAGGGATTGTGTGTGTGTGAGAGGGGTTGTGCGTGTGTGAGAGGGGTTATGTGTATGTGAGAGGGGTTATGTGTGTGTGTGTGTGTGTGTGTGAGGGGTTGTGTGTGTGTGTGTGTGAGGGGTTGTGTGTGTGTGAGAGGGGTTATGTGTATGTGAGAGGGTAGGGAATGTGTGTGTGCGTGTGTGAGAGGGGTTGTGTCTGTGTGAGAGGGGTTATGTGTATGTGAGAGAGGGGTTATGTGCGTGTGTGAGAGGGGTTGTGCGTGTGTGAGAGGGGTTATGTGCGTGTGTGAGAGGGTAGGGAATGTGTGTGTGAGGCAGGGCCAGATTTACGTATGCTTGACAAGCTTAAGCTTAGGGCCTTGAGATCCAGGGGGGCCTCGCAGAGCCGGATTTACCATTGGGCTTCATAGGGTGAAGCCCCGGGCCTCGAAATCTAGGCGGCCTCTGGCCAAGGCAGGACATCTGCCGTTCAACTCTGGGCGGGCCCCCCTCTCTATTTATCTATCTCTCTCTGTCTATCAATCTCCGTCTCCGCCCGCCATTCATATCCGTGTCCGTGTCTCCGCTCTCCGCTCGCTCCTCATCCGCCAGCACGGCAGGCCGCCTTGCACATGCACACTGCTACGGCCAGCACATCCTCCCCCCTGCACATGCGCACAACCACGGCCTGCACATCATCGGCCGCCCTCCGCATGCACACTGCCACGGCAACTGGTCACGCTGGGCACTTTTTCCCTCACTTTGAATTGTGGGAGATCTGGCCGCCATTGCTGTCAGGTCGCCGCCTCGCCACGACCGCTGAAAACCACTCCCTGACCCAGGATCTGGAGTAACTCCCTGGAGTAACTCTTGCTTCTGGTTTCTTGGTCCTCCATAAACATTCTAAATGGAATTTAAACTGGAGGTGGTGGAGGGCTGAACAATAACAGCCTATTGCATTTTGTCTGTTTATTTATTGTGTGTATATATGGTCTATGGTATATAAACACACTGAACTTTTATGTCCTGTTCTGTATCATGTTTACATGTTCTGTTGTGCTGCAGCAAGCAAGAATGTCATTGTCCTATCTGGGGCACATGACAATAAAACTATCTTGACCCTTGACTTGGACTTAAGCAAAAAAGGGTTCTGGGGAAAAAAGAGGTACCTTAAATTTAGTTGCGTCTGGTTGGGTAACTATGGTAGGGTGAAGACTATGCCATGCTGTAATTGTGCGGGGGAACTCCATGGAGCAGCCAGCAACTCTGGAGAGAAGAAATTGGGTGACGTTTCAGGTAGAGACCCTTCTTTAGACTCCCTCTGGTTTTTAGTTTAATTTAAAGATACAGCGTGGAAATGGGCCCTCTTCGGCCCACCGAGTCCACGGCGACCACCAATCACCCGTACACTAGTTCTATCCCACACATTAGCAGAGTAAGTCAAGAGTCCAGAGTGTTTTATTCTCTCACGTTCCAGTTAGAATAATGAAATCCTTACTTGCAGCAGCACAACAGAATATGTAAATTTATCATTGGCTATATTTAAGAAGGAGTTAGATGTGGCCCTTGTGGCTAAGGGGATCAGAGGGTATGGAGAGAAGGCAGGTACGGGATACTGAGTTGGATGATCAGCCATGATCATATTGAATGGCGGTGCAGGCTCGAAGGGCTGAATGGCCTACTCCTGCACCTAATTTCTATGTTTCTATGTAAACATAGTACTCTGTAAACAATGTTATAAACGGGAAAACAAAACGGTGTATATTAATATATGAATATATAACTATATAAATATATGTGTGTGTGTGTGTGTGTGTGTGTTTATAATATATACACCCACACACACACAATTTCTCCCCTGGGATTAATAAAGTTCTATCGTATAGTATCGTGTGTGTGTAGGAAGGAACTGCGGATGCTGGTTTAAACTGAAGATAGACACAAAAAGCTGGAGTAACTCAACAGGTCAGACAGAATCTCTGGAGGTCTCTGCAGATCTCTAAAAGGAAAATATTACGTTTTGGGTTGGGTCTGAAATAGGTTCCTGCACACCTTTTGAATGTGGAAGGAAACAAGAGCACCCGGAGAAAACCCATGCGATCAAAGGGAAAAGGAGCAAACTCCATACAGACAGCACCCATATTCAGGATCAATTCCTGGTTTCTGGCACTTTTAGGCAGCAACTTTATGGCCAATGTACTGCCCCATAGTCTTGAACTTAATTAACACATACAGTAGCTGCAAAGGGGGATATAATGTCACTTGGAGATTTAAAACTGAAAATGGATATTTTCATTTTTTTAGTAATCAAAGTTATCAACGTATATTTTTTTGTGTGTTGGAAAACAAAATATAGTGGCACAGCTGGTGGACTTGCTGCCTCACACGCCAGAGATCTGTGTTTGATCCTGTCCTCGGGCACAGTCTGTGTTGAATTTGCACATTCTCCCTGCAAGTGTGTGGGTTTCCTCCCACATCCCAAAGACACATTGGCTTTGTAGGTTAACTTGTCTCTGTAAAATTGCCCCTAATGTGGAGGGAGTGGGTGAGGAAAGTGGGTTAACAGAACTTGTGTCAATGGGTAGACAAATTGCTGGAGAAACTCAGCGGGTGAGGCAGCATCTTTGGAGCAAAGAAAATAGGCGACGTTTCGGGTCGAGACCCTTCTTCAGACTGATGTGCGGGTGGGGGGGACACGAAAAAGAAAGGAAGAGGCGGAGACAGTAGGCTGTGGGAGAGCTGGGAATGGGAGGGGAAGGAGGGAGAAAGCAAGGACTACCTGAAATTAGAGGAGCCAATGTTCATACCGCTAGGGTGTAAACTACCCAAGCAAATATGAGGTGCTGCTCCTCCAATATGCGGAGGGCATCACTCTGGCCATGGAGGAGGCCCAGTACAGAAAGGTCGGATTTGGAATGGGAGGGGGAGTTGAAGTGTTGAGCCACTGGGAGATCAGGTTGGTTATTGCATAGAAACATAGAAACTAGGTGCAGGAGTAGGCCATTCAGCCCTTCGAGCTTACACCGCCATTCAATATGATCATGGCTGATCATCCAACTCAGTATCCTGTACCTGCCTTCTCTCCATACTCCCTGATCCCTTTAGCCACAAGGGCCACATCTAACTCCCTCGTAAATATAGCCAATGAACTGGCCTCAACTACCTTCTGTGGCAGAGAATTCCACAGATTCACCACTCTCTGTGTGAAAAATGTTTTTCTCATCTCGGTCCTAAAAGACTTCACCCTTATCCTTAAGCCCCTGTCACACTTAGAAGACCTAAACAGCAACCTCCGGTGACTTACCGCCACCCAAAAAAAAAAATCAAGGTCGCGGTGACCTGCAACATCCTACCACCTCCCACGCATGTGTTGAAAACCTTCCTCAACTATGAAGAAAACCGGCTTCGACAAGACCTGCGACAAAAAAATTATTGATTTTTAAAACGACAACCAATTTTTAGTCGAGGCCAGTTTAATCATGATGAAAAAATAGCAGCAACCTAGATGAAGCCTCGACCACGCAGAAACCACTTTCGACCATTAGGGAGAGTGACCAAATCCTCCGGTGACCTCATGGAAATCTTGGGTGGCTGGCAAGGTCACCAGAGGTTGCAGTTTAGGTCTCCTAAGTGGGACAGGGGCTTTCAACTGCGAACTGAGTGGAGGTGTTAAAGAAGGAACTGCAGATGCTGGAGAATCGAGGGTTACGCAAAAAGCTGGAGAAACTCAGCGGGTGCAGCAGCATCTAAGGAGCGAAGGAGATAGGCGACGTTTCGGGTCGAGACCCTTCTTCAGACTTGAGTCGCCTATCTCCTTCGCTCCTTAGATGCTGCTGCACCCGCTGAGTTTCTCCAGCTTTTTGTGTAACCAACTGAGTGGAGGTGTTGTGCGAAGCGATCGCCAAGTCTGCGCTTGGTCTCACCGAGGTTGATCAGACGCTGAATAATCCAACCACTTTTGTGTTTGGAAGTGGAAAGAAATAATAGAAATTGGATTCATTGCCACGTGTAAAAAGAGTTGAGATATTTGTTATTGTATTATAATTTTGCTGCATGTCATTGTGGTATATATCATGTCTTGATTGGTGAATATGTTTAGTTTGTGACTTTATTTGAAGCATAAATAATATGTGAATGCTTCATTGAGCATAATTCCGACTGGTAACTACGCACTTCGTCCGAGCACATTATCGCACGCGTCATGCAAGCCGTCTTAAATGACCACCTAAACTGTCATTTGGCAACTTAAAAAGCTGCCAAGGTTGCCCGGCTGACAACAGAGAAGCACCCTGCAAGGTGTTTAATATTTTTGACACTGTCATAGGCCTTTTTTACATATGCTGTCACAACGCACTGTGGTCTCTAAACAACCCTTCAGTAATTTTCCTTGCCCTCCATTTAAGCCAATAACTCGACACTAGCACTGGCAAAAAAAAAAAATAAATAAAAAGCGTAGCTTTCCAGCCCCTTATCTCATTGGCCACGCTTGGCTGTCAATCTGGTGGACCATCTTCCTCTAGTGTTAAAGAAGGAACTGCAGATGCTGGAAAATCGAGGGTACACAAAAATGCTGGAGAAACTCAGCTCGAGAAACTAATGTTGCTGCACCCGCTGAGTTTCTCCATGCTGTTCCCACCGCTGAGTTTCTCCAACATTTTATGTACCATCTTCCTCTAGTCATGGGGGTGGGGGATTGGGAGGGGCCTCACAAGTGGGACAGTTTAGGGCCTCTCTTCATCTTAATCTGGCCCTGGTGTGAGGGGTTGCATGTGTGTGAGAGGGATTGTGTGTGTAAGAGGGGTTGTGTGTGTGAGTGGGATTGTGTGTGTGAGTGGGATTGTGTGTGTAAGAGGGGTTGTGTGTGTGAGAGGGATTGTGTGAGTGGGATTGTGTGTGTGAGTGGGATTGTGTGTGTGAGTGGGATTGTGTGTGTAAGAGGGGTTATGTGTGTGTGTGAGAGAGGGATTGTGTGTGTAAGAGGGGTTGTGTGTGTGTGGGATTGTGTGTGTGAGTGGGAGTGTGTGTGTGAGGGGTTGTGTATGTGTGGGTTGTGTGTGTGTGTTAGAGGGGGAGTGTGTGTGTGTGAGGGGGTTGTGTGGGTGAGAGCGGAGGGAGTGGGGTTTGGGGGAGAGGCAAGTTACTCTCCAGCCCTTGCGCTTCCAGTTTGTTGCAGCAGGGGTAGACTATGTGATGTCACAGAAGGGAGGCGCGTACACGCAGTAAGCGCCGCGCTGCTCGCTGTGTGCGGGCTGAGTCTGGAGTAATAGTGGTGAAGCATTGCTGAGCCTTGGCCACAGCGCCACTGAGCCGCCCTGCGACAGTAAGCTTGTGGATTGAAGCCGGCCTGAGCACGCACAGTGAGTGATACACAGTCGAGGTCTTTGGTCGAGGCAGCTTTGCATGCGGGCAAGAGCACACATCCGCTCCGCTCCAGGATCTTTGGGCAAGAGTTTGCTTGTGGCCAAGTCACGGTGGCAAGAGCCCAGCGCCACAACGAAGAACACCGCGATAGTCCCGCCCCGAGCCACAGCTCCCACTAACCTGGGCTCCCCAAACCCGGGCTACCAAAGATCTTTGCTGGCTACCCCTCTAACCCGGGCCCTCCCTTTGACCCAGCCCACTCCACTCACCCTTTGTCTCCCCCCCCCCCCCCCCCCACCTCTAACCTAGACCCTTCCCCTAACTCGGGCTCCACCCTCCCCAAACCCGGTTCCTCCCCCCCCCCCCGGCTCCCCCAGGGCAAGGTCGCCCCTGATTCCCACTGTCTCCTTCGCCTCAGTGGATGAACGAACACAGGTCTATCTTGCTGCTCCAGCACTGCTCCCTGCTGGGTCACAGTGTTCCTCACTACTTGCTCGCTCACCACAGTGGCTCATCGCTGCAACGTTTTCAGTTCAGTTCCAGGCCAGTGTTTCAACTTTGGGGACGATGCTGTTGTGTGTCAGGTATTGGGGTTGTGATACGCTTCATATGCACAGGAAATGCCAGAAATAGATGTGAGTAGCATCATGTTCATCAGGGTCAGAGATAATCAAGATAAAGACGATTTAGTTGGGAAGAAAATGCTGGTCAGTGAGATAAGAAACTGTTAATGTCGCCAAAATCAGAAACCGAGCCAGGCTCTTTGGCCAATTCAGTCCTGACCATCAACCTACATAATCCTATTTCAGGTGCCATACCATTTGACATTTACTCCAATTCTTTCACACATTGGACACTATTACGAATAATATTCTTAAAAACCTGTAGACCAAACTCCTACGCTTGCAAGTTCACCAGGTGAGGCAATGTCAGTCAATGTTCACAGAAAACAGACTGATGCAGATTATTTATATTTAATGTTTCTCACAACATGGAAGGCCATTGTGCCCATTGATGCAATGCTGACCCGTGGAGTCACTCCGTCCTATCCCTCACATGTCCTGCAACCTTTTTTTTTCACATATGCCCATTAACAGTCCTTGATATTCCTTCCACCCACTTACATTAGGGGTAATTTACAGGTCATTTAATCTATCAACATGTCTTTGGGATGTGGATGAGGGATCATAGGAAGAATTTGCAAACCAGTGTCAGAGGCCAGGATCAAACCCAGTTTGCAGGAACTAACCTCACGGAGATCACATAACCTCTCCAAACTCCTCTGTTTAATAGGTAGCAAGAATGAAAGATCCAAGTCAGAACAAGAATATTCCAAGCATCAACAATGACGACGTAATACTAAATGGTCACTCGTTCGATGACGATAATCCCTTTGCAGAGTACATGTGGATGGAAAATGAAGAAGAATTCAATAGACAGGTAACAACTGCTGTGGATGTTCATATATTTTTAGATGCAACAGAAATGTCCAATGTAACATATCAAACTATTGTGCATGTAAAATTCACATAATGAACATACAATGTATGCACATTATGAGATCAGGCCCATGATACATGACTTGGACAATTAGTCCGTCTTTTCTGCGAACAAACTTTTGCTGGCTTGCTGTGCTACTTTCCGAGTATATTTATACAAACATGAGGATATATTTTCTGGAGTTAAGACAGGAAAATGCCCCAAACAGAATTTATTGAAAACAGAATATTCTGGAAATATGTAGGAAGGAACTGCAGATGCTGCTTTAAAGCAAAGATAGACACAAAAAGCTGGATGGAGTAACTCGGCAGGTCAGACAATATCTCTGGAGAAAAGGAATAGGTGATGTTTGAGGTTGAGACCCTTCTTCAGACAGAGGCAGGGTAAAGGGAAACGAGAGATATAGACGGTGATGCAGAGAGCGGGTAGAGACAAAATGCTGGAGTAACTCAACGGGACAGGCAGCATCTCTGGAGGAATGGGTAATGTTTCGAGTTGAGACCCTTGTTCAGATGAAATGTCACCCATTCCTCTCCAGAGATGCTGAGTTACTCCACTATTTTATGTCTACCTTCGATTTAAACCAGCATCTGCAGTTCTTTTCTACACGTGATGTAGAGAGATGTAGAGCAAATGAATGAAAGATATGCAAAAGAGTAAGATGATAAAGGAAACAATTTGTTGGCTGTGTGCTCGGTGAAAACAAGTACAGACAGTGAGACTCAACAAGACGACTGAAGTTGGTACGACTTGGGTGGTGAAAGAGGGGATTCTAGAGTTACTTGAAGTTAGAGAAATTAATATTCATACCACTGGGTTGTAAACTGCCCAACCAAAATATGAGATGCTGTTCCTCCAATTTGCGTTTAGTTTATGATGCTGTCCTCGTGCCTCGTTGAGAAACTGGGTGAGAAAAAACAGGATAGAGTCAAGATATGGAAAAATACGTTCAGAGCGCAAGAATAGGCAGACAAAATAGGCCTACAAGAACAGTGCTGTTTACACCTCGGGTAAGGGGTAGGAGCAGGCAGTGAGGAGTTGGGGCACTATCACAAAAGCACCTGTGATGTGTCCAATGATATTTTCTCACCAGCACCCCACACATATCTCTGGAATCTTTGGCTTTCTCCTACTTCTGTTCTGATGTCCGCCTCCATCATTATCCTAAATCACCGACTGATGTTCTTACACTTGGGTCCACCTAGCCATCACCAGTTTCTCTCCTTCTTTGCACTCTCATGCTGCTTGGTTAATATCTAATCCGGAATGAGAGGATGAAATCACAATTCGCTAGAGATTCTTAATTAGTGGGACGATCTTCATGGAGGTAGAACCAAATGTAACATCTTCAATGGGTCATCAACGCATACATAAAGTACATGTTAGGAAGACTGAGACCATCGTCCTTTGATTCCCATGGCCAACTCACTTTTCTATCCACATACTCCGTCCTTGTATCTGTCCACTCTTTGAAGGTTAATCCTCTCTGTTTAGCTTCACTCAGCTGGGCTTTAGCCTCGGCGATCGTTTCGCCGAACTCCGCTCGGTCCGCATTAACCAACCTGACCTCCCGGTGGCTCAGCACTTCAACTCCCCCTCCCATTCCGTATCCGACCTCTCGGTCCTGGGCCTCCTCCACGGCCAGAGTGAGCAACACTGCAGATTGGAGGAACAGCACCTCATATTCCGCTTGGGGAGTCTGCATTCCGGTGGCCTGAACATTGAATTCTCCCAATTCCGTTAGCCCTTGCTGACTCCTCGCCTTCCTAGCCCTCCCTCAGCCCTCGGGCTCCTTTTTCCTTTCTTCTCCCCGCCCCCCCCCCCCCCCCACCCTCCATCAGTCTGAAGAAGGGTTTTGGCCCGAAATGCTGCCTATTTCCTTCACTCCATAGATGCTGCTGCACCCGCTGAGTTTCTCCAGCACTTTTGTCTACCCAGGGCATCTGTCGAAGTGCCCTCTCCATTGGCTCTGTATAATTGCCCAATTCTGCCTCGGCATATATTATGCAAAAATCCTCACTTGTTTTCTTATTTTCTCTGTACTCAACTGCTTCACTTGTCTCTTGGCCAATCTTGCATTTACAACTTTCTCTGCAATTTGGTTCATTCCGAAGCACTGCTGCCCTCATCTTAATTCGGCCATTTACTGATCGCTACTGTGTGTGTTCATGTTTGTATTGGCTGAGCATGGTTTGATTTTGAAATTTCTATCCTTGTTTTCAAATCCCTCTATAAACATGGCAGTCCCTCTTCACCTGGCTACCTGCACCTGACAGATCTTTTTTTTGCTCCACAATTTGATATTCACAGTTTCAGCTATTTAGTCCTGCCTTAAATACCCGTTGAAAATCACCATCTCCTGCTCTCCTTCAGAAGTTTAAGCAATTAGCCTATTTAACTAAACTGTCAATGAGGTGGCGAGGTGGCACAGTGGCGCAGCAGTAGCGTTGCTGCCTTACGGTGCCAGAGACCCGGGTTCGATCCTGACTACGGGTGCTGTTCGTACGTTCTCCTTGCGACCATGTGGGTTTTCTCTCGTGCTCCGGTTTCCTCCCACACTCCAAAGACGTACAGGTTTGTAAGTTAATTGGCTTCTATTAATTGTAAATTGTCCCTTGTGATAGTGCCAGTATACGGGTTTATCGCTGGTCGGTGTGGGCTGAAGGGCCTATTTCCATGCTGTATCTCAAGTCTAATTTGACAATGTTCATTTTTGTCTGATGATGATCTAATAAGGCGTCAATTATGTTTTACCTCACTAAGGGCAGAATATAAATACAAATTATTTCTAACTGGCGTCATTGGTGGTGCATTGTTATAACTTCTTGCACCTGATACAAATACAATATGTATATGTAGTAGCATTTCCATGGATTTTCATTGCTTCATTACTGGGTTATACCTCAATACAGAGTTTCCCAATTTCGTTGTCAGTTCGGTTGCAAGAATCAGTCTAGTTTAATTTAGTTTAGAGATATGGGTCCAAAGGATACTTTCATAGACAAAACTCTGAAAGCAGCTATTTCAACCACAATAAAATGCACAATTTGTGCACTATTACCAAAGCCATTTTCAAAGATCAGAAATGTCGTTATTTTTTATATCAAAGAAAGAAGCTATATTTTTTCATGAATCCAATTCTTACTCTGAATCTACATGTTTGAAAACTCAGAACAAACTATATTTGCAAGCATGATTTCAAGTTGTATCTGATAGCAGTTTTTTCATAAAGCGAAATAGTCATAGTTAAATTGTGCAGAAACAGGCCCTTCGCCTAATTTGTCTTTGCTGACAAGTTGTTTTCCTGAGCGAGACCCATTTTCCGGCGTTTGGCCCATATCCCCCTATTCCTTTCCCGTCCATGAACCTATCTGAATGTCTTTAAATGTTGTAATTGTACTTGATGCTCACACTTCGGACGATAGCTGAAATAAAATAATTCCTCCAATTTGATGACCTCGAAAAGATAATCCACACATTTATCTCCTCCCGCCTAGACTACTGCAACTCCCTTTACACTGGCATCAGCCAATCTTCCCTGTCCCGCCTGCATCTGGTCTAAAACGCCGCAGCGAGACTCCTGACGGGCACCTGAAAAAGGGACCACATCACCCCGATTATGGCCTCTCTCCACTGGCTCCCTGTGCGGTTCTGAATACATTTGAAGGTCCTTCTTTATGTTTACAAACTTGCCCCCACCTACATCAAAAGTCTGCTCACCCACCACACCACCTCCTGGTCCCTCAGATCGGCCGACTTGGGGTTACTGAACATCCCGCGGTCTAGGCATAAGCTCAGGGGCGACCGCACCTTTGCAGTTTCAGCTCCTAGACTGTGGAACAGCGTCCCTCTTCCCATCAGAACTGCCCCATCCATCGACTCCTTTAAGTCGAGACTTAAAACTCATCTTTACTCTCAAGCCTTTCTTGACGTCCTCTGAGCGAGGGCTATATGTATGTATTTATGTATGTACTTAATCTATGAACCGCTGTTGTATAACGTTAGTACCTCCACCACTGTAAAGCACTTTGGTCAACGAGAGTTGTTTTTTAAATGTGCTGTAGAAATAAAAGTGACTTGACTTGAGTTCCTCTGGCAATTAATTCCACATACCCACCAACCTGCACGAGAAAACGTTGCCCCAGGAGTTCCTGTTAAATCATCCCCTCTCCCCATAAACCGATGGCCTCCTGTTTTAGACTTCCCCAGGAAACAGACTGTGACCATCCAAATAATCTATGCCCCTCATAATTTTATCGACCTCATTTAGATCTCCCACATTCCAGGAACATAGACCCAGCCTAACTAGTCTCTCCTTGTAATTCAAGCCCTCCAGCGCTAGTAATATCCTTGTGAATCTTTACTGTACCCTTTCTAGCTCAATCATATCTTTTTGTTTGGCCCATGTCCCCCTAATCTTTCCCTATCCATGAACCTGTCCAAATAGCTGACGTTAAATATTTTGACATCATCTTAGGGTACAGCAACCAGATCTGAAATATCATAGAGACATAGAACATAGAATAGTATAGCAAGGGAACAAGCCCTTTGTCTCACAGTGATGAACATGAAAACAAGTTAAACTAATTTTGTCAGTCTGCATGTGATCCATATCCCTCCATACCCTGCATATCCATGTGCATGTCAAAAGAAGCTTCCATTGTATCTGGCTCCACCACCACCCCTGCCAGCACATTTCAAGCACCCATCACTCTCTATGTAAAGCATTTCCCATGCACATCTATAAACCTTTCCCTTCTCACATTAACTCTATATCCGCGAGTCCTTGACATTTGCACATGACACATCCTTCGTGTTATGGGGCAATCCAAACTGCCAACAATGCTCCAAATGCGACCTAACCAAAACCCTATAAAATTGCAACATACTTCCTGACTAATGCTCAATAACCTGACAGATGAAGGCGAGCATGTTGCTGATCTATATCCCACTGTATACTTTGGCAGTCCTTGATGTCTCCAATTCCACCAATGTGTGTGTGTGTGTGTATGCAAATTATTAACCAACCCACCTATATTTACTTCCAAGTAATTTATATCACAACAAACTGCACAGATCCCTGCAGAACTCCACCAGTCACAGACCTCCAATCTGAATAACCTCTTTTACTAGATTTGAATACAAATGACCAAGTCACCATGAATCCTATGCATCTTAAGCTTCTGTATCAGCTTACCATGAGGCCCTTTATTAAATGCTTACTAAAATCCTTGCACAATGCATTCTGAAAGTATTCAGACCCCTTCACTTGTTCCCCATTTTGTCACGTTACAGCCTTATTTTTAAATGGATTAATTTTTTTTTTTTAAATCATCAATCTACACACAATACCCCAGAATGAAGAAGCGAAAACAGGTGTTTAGAAATTTTTGCAAAGTAATTAAAAACAAATAGCTGAAATATCACATATCACATAAGTATTCAGACCCTTTGCTATGACACTCAAAATTGTCCGTAGACCTCCGAGACAGGATTCTGTCGAGACACGGATCTGGGGAAGGGTATAAAACGATTTCTGCAGCATTGCAGGCCCCGAAGAGCACAGTGGCCTCCGTCATTCTTAAATGGAAGAACTTTGGAACCACCAGGACTCTTCATAGAACTGGCCGCCCGGCCAAACTGAGCAATCGGGGGAGAAGGGCCTTTGGTGAGGGAAGCGACCAAGAACCCGATGGTCACTCTGACAGAGCTCCAGAGTTCCTCTGTGGAGATGGGAGAACCTTCCAGAAGGACAATTATATCTGCAGCACTCCACCAATCAGGCCTTTATGGTAGAATGGCCAGCCGGAAGCCACTCCTCAGTAAAAGGCACATGACAGCCCGCTTGGAGTTTGCCAAAAGGCATGAGAAACAAGATTCTCAGGTCTGATGAAACCAAGATTGACCTCTTTGGCCTAAATGCCAAGTGTCATGTCTGGAGGAAACCAGGTACCGCTCATCACCTGGCCAATACAATACCTACGGTGAAGCATGGCGGTGGCAGCATCATGCTGTGGGGATGATTTTCAGCGGCAGGAACTAGGAGACCAGTTGGGATCGAGGGAAAGATGAACGGAGCAAAGGACAGAGAGATCCTTGATGAAAACCTGCTCCAGAGCATTCTGGACCTCAGACTGGGGCGGAGGTTCACATTTGAGCAGGGCAACGACCCTAAGCACACAGCCAAGACAACGCAGGAGTGGCTTCGTAACAAGTCTGCGAATGTCCTTGAGTGGCCCAGCCAGAGCCCGGACTTGAACCCGATCGAACATCTCTGGAGGGATCTGAAAATAGCTGTGCATCGACGCTCCCCATCCAACCTGACAGAGCTTGAGAGGATCTGCAGAGAAGAATGGAGAAATTACCCAAATACATGTGTGCCAAGCTTGTAACGTCATACCCAAGAAGACTTGAGGCTGTAATCGCTGCCAAAGGTGCCTCAACAAAGTACTGAGTAAAGGGTCTGAATACTTATGTAAATGTGATATTTCAGTTATTTCTTTTATGGCACATTCACATAAGCATTCAGACCTGAATGCTCATTGCTATTGAATGCGCTGTTTCAGTTATTTATTTGAAGAGACCAGTGGAAGTCAGCGGAACCATCTAGGCTACACCAGTACATCAATGACCCCATGGACGTCCCTGGCCAGGACCTGCCCCGAAAGCAGTGGACAACCCTCAACCGCTTGAGGACAGGCGTCGGACGCTATGGAGTAGCGATGAAGAGGTGGGGACCTCGTGGACAGCGAGCGCCTCCTGCGAGTGTGGGAACCCAACACAGACAGTGGAGCACATAGTCACCAGTTGCCCCAAACACCGGCCACCGAATGGTGAACGAGGTCTGATTGACCTGGACGATGACACGTTGGCCTGGCTCGCCTCAACGGAGCTGCAGGTCTAAAAGACACACGACAGAAGAAGAAGGAGTTATTTCTTTTTAATTACTTTGCAAACATTTTTATACACCTGTTTTCACCTTTTTATTATGGGGTATTGGGTGTAGATTGATGATTTAAAAAAAAGAATTTAATCCATTTTAGAATAAGGCTGTAACGTAATATAATGTGGAAAAGTGACGGGGTCTGAATACTTTCTGAATGCACTGTACAGAACAAAATATCTCTATCTTCATCAATCAGGTTCATAAGACGACCTGTGGACACAGCGCTGCTGACTGTCCTTCATTAACCCATACTATTTTAAATGTGTATAGAGCCTCTTCTGAAGAATCCTCACCAATTGCTCCCCTATCATTGACATGATGCTCACCGACCTGTCAAAACATTCAAAACAATTTTTCCCCCAAAACAATACCTGGAATTTTTCCAGAAAATGATCCTGGATTTTTTCAAGGAAAATTTCCAATCCTCTAGGACCTTGCTTGTGGTTAGAGAAGATACAAAGATCTTCATCGGCCCCCTGCAATCTCCTTTCATCCCCCTCTCAATAACCTGCCATGGATCCTCTCAGATACTGAGCATTTTAGTTTTCCCCACACTAATCTCACTGTCCTCTGCGTACTTCACCTTGGTGAATACAGATACAAGGTACTTGTTCAGTAGCATCTCCTGACTCCAAGCAGAAAAATCTCCCATCCTTCTCCCTGATTACCCTCAGATTTTTAATGTGCATATAAAATGCTTTGGGATTGTATTTAATCTGACAGGCCAATTACATTGCATGGCCTCTTTTGACCCCTCTAATTGCCCGCTTATGTTCTTTCTAGCTTGTTTTATATTCCTCCAAGGCTCTGTCTGATTTCATCTTATTAAACATTTTGGACTAAATTTGCAACCTCTTTGGTCATCCAAAGTTCCCTGATTTTGCCATTTTTCCCCCGTCTTCCTTCCTGGAACATGTTAGTTATCAACTCTGATCAGCTGGGCTTTAAGCGACTTCTACATGTTAGATGTGGACTAACCTGATAACAACTACTCTGAAGGTAGACACAAAAAGCTGGAGTAACTCAGCGGGTCAGGCAGCAGTCATAAGTTCTACCTTCCCATCACTTCTTCATTTGCTGCCATTCTGCTCTGGTTCCCACACCTCTTCCAGTCTAGTTTAAACCTTCCCAGGAAACATTAGTGAACCTCCCAGCAAAGGTTATTGGTTCCTTTTCAGTTCAGGTGCAACTCGTCCCACTTGTAGAGGGCAACTCTGGTCCAGGAGTGTTTTATTGTCATATGTCCCAGATAGAACAATTAACTGATGCAGCAGGGCATCTGCTACAGATGTAATCCTCAGGGGAGCTGGAACCCTCCCTGCAACAGCAGCTTCCCATTGCCCGAACTGTCATTGTCACTCACTACTACGAGAGGAACTCATTAAAAAATAAAATAATACCTCATCTTATTTTACTCTCTACCTCTGCTCAGCCTCCTCACCTAAGCCTCCTGAGCCTAACCGAAACACTTGGAACAGCGCTTGCATCTCAACTCGCACTTTCTCCCAACACAGCCACTCTTAATAGTCTGCTCAGCTATACCTTCCCTTGTTCTGATTTGCGGCTGTGCCTCTTTTCTTCTCTGCTCTGCCTCGAGCCTCAACACTGACTGGCTTTCTGATTCCCAAACTGCTCTCTCTTAATTCCCTCGCTGTCTTTCTGCTTTAATCATCCTTGTGCATTGCCAACCAAGATGCTTTGTCTAAGCTAGTCCCATATGCACCGTTTGACCCATTACTGGCTTAACCTTTCTCATCATTAAGTCGTAAACTATGAAATCAAGACTCTCAGCCCACTTGTCTATATTAATCCCGTTGTCGTGAGCTTTTCCCGTGGCCTTCGATGTCATGGCAATTCAAGTACTCGTCTAAATACTTCTCTTTTCAGGAATTACAACAGAAGTACGAACTACATGTTCATACTTTTTTTAGATATTTACAATTTAGAGATTATGTAAAATTACATACGCAAGATTATAGATTTAGGGGCCCAGAAATCCTTGATGAATGTCTGAATCGACATCCCAATACAAATAAATTAATATCTTATATTTATAATACCCTTTTAGATACTGACATTCCGTCATCAGAGTCATATAGGAGGATGAATTGGGAGGATGAATTGGCTCAACCCATAATGAAAGACACATGGGATGAAAGTTTACAATATATACATCATTGCTCGTTAAACACTAGACATTCCTTAATACAGTTTAAAATATTACATAGATTGCACTATTCGAAGACAAAATTAAATATGATTTTCCCAAGCACTTCCCCTCTTTGTGATAAATGCCAATTTCAAGAAGCCAATTTAACTCACACTTTTGTAACGTATAAAAATGCAAAATTTTTGAATGGACATTTAAAAAAATTATCTCTAAAGTTATCGATAATCAACTGGACCCAGATCCAAAATTAATAATATTAGGATTATCAGAACATACCACAAACTTTACGATAAGCCAGAGACACTTTCTTGATTACACTTTCATAACTGCGAAAAAATTCATACTTAAATTTTGGAAAAAACTAACAACCCCCACAATTAATATGTGGATTATGAAAATGACCGAGACCTTGCATTTGGAAAAAATAAGAGTTGTCTTAATTGACAAACCAGAACTATTTTTTTAAATATGGTATCCATTTATTGAATTTTTTAAAAGTAAATTGGTTTACCACAAAATTAAAGTCACAACTTGAGTTTAGGGTTGGATGGACAACTATACTCAACATCTCCCGGATCTATCGCCACAATCTTTACATTTGTAATCTACTTTCTTTCTTGCTCTTCTTTCCTTTCTATTAGTTTACAGTTTCTCTTATCTCTTTCTTCCTCTATTTATTTTCTTTAAAAAAAACATTAAAAATTGAATTCTATATGTAAGAACTCTGTAACCAGTTTGTTGTTTATTATCATTTGTACATATGCTTTTAATATATTCAATATATTAAATAAATAAATAAATACTTCTTAAATGTTACGAGTCACCTTCTCTACTATCTAATTAGGAAGTGACTTTTAGAGTTCTATATCCTGTTTGATCAAAATATCTTGTTTAAATCCATTAAATCTATGATGTCTGATGATAGACATCTCTACTGAGGGGAAATTATTTCTCCATCTATTCTATCAATGCCTTTTATAATTTTGAACACCTCAATTCTGTCCTCAGTCTCCACCACTCCAGAGAACTAATTCCAGTCTACCTGGCCTCCTGATAACTGAAACACATAATCCCAGGAGGGAAAAAAGAGACGTGACATAGATTTGGCAGATAAGGTAAAGGAGAACCCATAGATGTTCTGCAGGGATATTTGGTGCAAAATATGAACCAGGGAGAGAATGAGGTTTATGTGTGGAGGAATAGGATATGGGCGAGGTGTTGAATGAATAGAGACCCAATCATTTCCCTCTCATCACACTCACCTCTGCCTGGTGCAACTTGTCCTCACCCTCAATACCTTTGCTGTCCGGGCGCCTCCATTACAAGAGTGAGGCCGCATGCAAAGCAGAGGAACAGGACGTTACGCTGGGATAGCTTACTATCTAATGGTATGGACACTGAATTCTGCAATTTTAGTTAATTAACCTACTAACAGCCCCCTCTCAATGGAGAAGATAGAATTAGGGGGATATGGGCTATATGCAGGCAGATGGGACTAGTGTAGATAGACTTGTACAAGGCCTTGGTGAGACCACACCTGGAGTATTGTGTACAGTTTTGGTCTCCAAATCTGAGGAGAGACATTCTTGCCGTAGAGTGAGTACAGAGAAGGTTCACCAGACTGATTCCTGGGATGGCAGGACTTTCATATGAAGAAAGACTGGATAGACTCGGCTTGTACTCGCTAGAATTTAGAAGATTGAGGGAGGATCTTATAGAAACATACAAAATTCTTAAGGGGTTGGACAGGCTCGATGCAGGAAGATTGTTCCCGATGTTGGGGAAAATTCACACAAAGAGTGGTTAATCTGTGGAATTCTCTGCCACAGAATGTAGTTAAGGCCAGTTCATTGGCTATATTTAAGAGGGAGTTGGATGTGGCCCTTGTGGCTAAAGGGATCAGGGGGGTATGGAGATAAGGCAGGTACAGGATACTGAGTTCGATGAGCAGCCATGATCATATTGAATGGCGGTGCAGGCTCGAAGGGCCGAATGGCCTCCTCCTGCACCTATTTTCTATGTTTCTATGTTACTTGTTGTTAGGTGTGGGCAAGTTGGGCCAAAGGGCCAGGTTTCCACACTCTGACTCAATGACTCCAAATTCATGGGACCTGATCAAGTGTATCATAGAATATTGAGAGAAGCTGGGGAAGAAATTGTTAGGCTACTGGCAGGGAATTTTGTACCATCGATAGATACTAGTGAGATGCTGGAAGAATGGAGGTGGCTGATGTGCTTCTATTTAAGGAAGGCTGCATGGAAAAACCTGGGAGCTACAGACTGACGAACCTGATATTGGTGGTGGGTATGTTGACATTAAATTATTATTGCCACATGTATGGAGATGGCACATAGAACAGTGCAACACAATGACAGGTCCTTTGGCTCCTATGTCTGTGCTCAAGATGATGCAAAATCAAACAAATTATATTTGCCTGCACGTGATCTGCATCCATATATTCGCTGCATACTTATATTGCCTATGCAAAAACCTGTTAAACGCCTCTGTAGCATATGCTTCCACCACCAGCCTTAGCAGCCCGCTTCAGGGTATAGAATATGGCTTGCTAGCCCAAAATATCAGCGGATACCAAATGTTTTTCAAATACTTAAAGAGTAAAAAAGAGGCAAGTGTGTACATTTGACTACTGGAAAATGATGCTGGAAAAGTAATAATGGGGAACAACGAAACGGCGGATGAACTGAATAATTTTATTACATCAGTTTTCACTGTCGAGGACACCAGCAACATGCCAGAAGTTCAAAAGAGTCAGGGGGTGGAAGTGAGTGCATTCACTACTACTAAGGAGAAAGTTCTTGTGAAGCTGAAAGTTCTGAAGGTGGATGTCACCTGGACTACAGCCCAGGGTTCTGAAAGAGGTAGATGTAGAGATTGTGGAGGCATTAGTAGTGATCTTGCAAGAATCACCAGAGTAGGTAACAGCTCCAGACGACTGAATAATCGCAAATGCAATTCCACTGTTTAAGAAAGCAGCCGGGCAAAAGAAAGGAAGTTATAGGCCGGTTAGACTGACCAGTGGTTGGTAAGATTTTAGTCTATTATTAAGGACATGATTTCTGGGCATTTGGAGGAACATGACAAAAGTGGCCGATGTAAGCCAGCTTTTCTTACGGGGAAAACTTGCCTAACAAATCTGCTAGAATTCTTTGAAGAAGCAAGTAGCAGGATAGACAAAGGAGAGTCGGTGGATGTTGTTTACTTGGATTTTCAGAAGGCCTTGGTGCCGCACATGAGGCTGCTAAACAAGATAGATGCCTATGGTATTAGAGCAAGGGTAGGAATACGGATAGAAGATTGGCAGACTTGCAGAAAATAATAGGAATAAAGGGGGCCTTTTCTGGTTGACTATCTGGTGACCAGTGAGTTGTTGCACAGGGGTCGGTGTTGGGTCCGCCACTCTTCGCATTATGGATGATGGCTTTAACGATATGAAGATAGATGGAGGGGCAGGTCGTGTTAAGGAAGCAGGGAGTCTGCAAAGAACTAGGATGGGTTGGGAGAGTGGGAAAAGAAGTGGCATATGGAATACAGTGTGGCAAAGAGTACAGTCATGCACTTTGGCAGAAGGGATCAAAGTGCAGACTATTTTCTAAATGGAGAGAGTCTTCAGAAATCGGAGATGCAAAGGAATTTGGGAGTGCTAGTGCAGAATTCCCAATATACAGGTGGAGTTGTAGTAAATAAGGTAAATGCAATATTAGCATTCATTTTGAGAGAACTGGAACATACAGTGCCCTCCATAATGTTTGGGGCAAACACCCATCATTTATTTATTTGCCTCTGTACCACACAATTTGAGATTTGTAATAGAACAATGTGTAATAGATCCTGTAAGATGGCGGCGCTGGGTTAACAGCTGCGGCCCACCTGCAGTCTGTCTGTTATTTTATTTTTATGTACTGTTTTTGGTTGGGTTCGTTCGTTTTGTTGGATTGTGTGTGTATGTGGGTGGGGGGGGGGGAGTAACATGTCCGGGTCTCTTCCTTCTGAGGGGGGGGTGCGACTTTCTGTCGTATTCCCCATCTCTGTCTGCGCCGAGGCCTAATGGCGGCGCTGGCGGCCTCGGGCCCGGAGCGGTTCCAGCAGCGGCGGCGGCAGCAGCGGCGGCGGCCCGACTCCCGGAGCGGTTCCGGCGGCGGCGGCCCGACTCCCGGAGCGGTTCCAGCAGCGGCGGCGGCGGCAGCAGCGGCCCAACTCCCGGAGCGGTTCCAGTGACTACCGGAGCGGTTCCAGCAGCGGCAGCGGCAGCAGCAGCAGCAGCAGCGGCCCGACTACCGGAGCGGTTCCAGCAGCGGCGATGGCGGCAGCAGCGGCCCGACTACCGGAGCGGTTCCAGCAGCGGCGGCGGCGGCAGCAGCGGCGGCGGCGGCAGCAGCAGTGGCGGCCCGACTACATGAGCGGTTCCAGCAGCGGCGGCGGCGACAGCGGCGGCGGAAACCCGACTCTGTCCCGGGGCGGCGACCCGACTTGGTCCCGGAGCGGTTGCAGCGGCCCGACCACGGGCCCGGTGGACCCCCCAGGCCGCGGAGTTGAACCGGCCCATTCGTGGAGCTCGGTTGCACCGCGGGACTGACTTACCGTCGCCCAGTGCGGTCGCGGCATCTGAGGCCTGGATCACCTCGGCGCAGAGGGAAACAAAGAGGGACGAGACACAGACTTTAAGACTTTGCCTTCCACCACAGTGAGGAGGTGTTTGGTGAACTCACTGTGGTGGATGTTAAATTTGTGCTTGTTGTGTGTTCTGTCTTTTTTTATTAATTTATTTTCAATTATATGTATGACTGCAGGGAAACAGAGTTTCGTTCGGACCGAAAGGTCTGAATGACAAATAAAGAATCTAATCTAATCTAATCTAATCTTAAAAAAATCACATGTGGTTAAAGTGCACATTGTCAGATTTTAATAAAGGCCATTTTATACATTTTGGTTTCACCATGTAGACATTACAGCTGTGTTTATACATAGTTTCCCCCATTTCTGGTCACCATAATGTTTGGGACACAGCAATGTTGTGTAAATGAAAGTAGTCATGTTTAGTATTTTGTTGCATATCCTTTGCATTCAATGACGGCTTGAAGTCTGCGATTCATGGACATCACCAGTTGCTGGGTGTCTTCTCTGGTGATGCTCTGCCAGGCCTGTATTGCAGCCATCTTTAACTTCTGCTTGTTTTGGGGACTATTCCCCTTCAGTTTTCTCTTCAGCATATAAAAGACATGCTCAATTGGGTTCAGATCGGGTGATTGACTTGCCCACTCAAGAATTGACCATTTTTTAGCTTTAAAACTCCTTTGTTGCTTCAGCAGTATGTTTGGGACCATTGTCTTGCTGTAGAATGAACCGCTGGTCAATGAGTTTTGAGGCATTTGTTTGAACTTGAGCAGATAGGATGTGTCTATACACTTCAGAATTCATTATGTTACTACCATCAGCAGTGAAGATAAGTGAGTCAGTACCTTCAGCAGCCAAACAGAAGGTTAGTGGCCCCCGATCGCTGGAAGACAAAGAAGGGAGGATATTGAAACTTTTTTTCGCCTTCCATCACAGTGAGGGATGTGGAGGAATCACTGTGGTGGATGTCTATGTTAAAATGTATTCTGTGGCCTCTTTATTAGTATGACAGTATGGCAAATCAAATTCTTTGTATGTGGAAAACATACTTGGCAAATAAAGTAAGTATGAGCATGAGTAAAGTGAGCCAGTACCTTCAGCAGCCATACATGTCCAGGCCATAACACCCCCACCACCGTGTTTCACAGATGAGGTGGTATGCTTTCGATCTTGGGCAGCTCCTTCTCTCCTCCATACTTTGCTCTTGCCATCACTCTGATATAAGTTAATCTTTGTCTCATCTGTCCACAACACCTTTTTCCAGAACTGTGGTTGCTCTTTTAAGTACTTCTTGGCAAACAGTAACCTGGCCATCCTATTTTTCAAACTAACCAGTGGTTTGCATCTTGCAGTGTAGCCTCTGTATTTCTGTTCATGAAGTCTTCTGCGGACAGTGGTCATTGACAAATCCACACCTGACTCCCGAAGAGTGTTTCTGATCTGTCGGACAGGAGTTTGGGGATTTTCCTTTATTATAGAGAGAATTCTTCTGTCATCAGCTGTGGAGGTCTTCCTTTGCCTGCCAGTCCCTTTGCTATTAGTAAGCTCACCAGTGCTCTCTTTCTTCTTAATGATGTTCCAAACAGTTTATTTTGGTAAGCCTAAGGTTTGGCTGATGTCTCTAACAGTTTTATTCTTGTTTCTCAGTCTCGTAATGGCTTCTTTGATTGCACCACTTTGGTCCTCAATCAACCAATCAGATTTATTCATCACATACACAAAACAATGCAGTGAAATGAACTTGCCAGCAGCGGTACAATTAAAAAAGAACACACAATACACAATAAAATTGAACACAAACATCCACCACAACATTCTTCACTGTAGTGGAAGGAAGGCACAAAGTACAGTCAGTCCTCCCTCCATTGTTCCCGAGTGGTCGGGGCCATAAACCTCCGCAGTCGCCACTGCGGGCGGCCAGATGTACAGGCCCACTCGTCAGGTCGGTAAGTCCCGAATTAGCGCTTCCCTACGGGAGACCGCGGCTTCAGGAAGTTGTAAGCCGCAGGCCGGCGATCGGAGCTCTTCCCTGGCTGTCCCCGGCAAGGAACCCAGGCTCCAGATGGTAAATCCATGCCGCTCCTCAAGATAAACAGCAATAGAAGTTTCCAAAGGTGATGGAAAGACTAGCGAAAGACTAGGTGCTGAGAACTCTCTTATACCTCCATTAAGGAGGCATTTAAACGCACCTAAGCGATTACAAATTCATGTTAAGCCATGTGTCCCAAACATTACGGTGCCCTGAAATGGGGGGACTGTATAAACACAGCTGTAATTTCTATATGTATAAAAGTATTCAAAATGTATAAAAATATCCTTTAATAAAATCTGACTGTGCACTTTAGAGACTTAAAAGAGTTGATGGAGGGGGCAGTTCTGATGGGAAGTGTGGAGTGTGGCGGTGCCTAACGGCAGCGGCTCGACTGCAGTCCGTGTCTTTTTTTAATTTCTTGTCCCGTTAGATGTATGTTTTACTTCGGAGTCACGTGAGTGACTTCGTGAAGACCCCGCCAGCAGCGACAGGCAGGGAGAAGGGTTGCTCCTCCACCGGACGGACCTCTGCAGGTAAGTTTTTTTCTTTCAGGGAGTCTGTGGGACAGAGTACCCCACCAACGGGCCGCCTCAAGTGACAGACTGCGGACTGCGGGCAGTCAGCAGCAGCAGAACTCTCCACAGAAGTCGGGCAGCCCGTTGACCCGGCAGGGTCCGGGCTCCAAACACGCCGTTCGCAGGCAGCGACGGCAGAGCGGCAGCCCCGACTTAAACACCGCAGCTCGCAGGAACACCGCGGACTGGCGGCTTCAATACACCAGGAAGTCGGGCAGCCCGTTGACCCGGCAGGGTCCGGGCTCACAGACTCGCCGTTCGCAGGCAGCGACGGCAGAGCGGCGGCCCCGACTTAAACACCGCAGCCCGCAGGAACACCGCGGACTGGCGGCAACGCTACCCGGAAGTCGTGAGCTCCGAGACAGAGCCGGGGCCCCGACTCAAACACAGGCGGCACAACGCCTGGAAGTGGGCAACCGTTGACCCGGCGGGGTTCGGGCTCACAGACTTGCCGTTTGGGGCAGTCTTTATTCCCGCATGAGCAGGTGGGGAGCACTACCTCCAACGTGACACACTCCAGCAGGAGTCTGGTCACCATGGGTCTCCGAGCAGACCCATGGCAGTACCCTTTACAGGGCTGCCAAATGCTCAGCCTCTTCGCAGGGGAGCATAAGGAGTCAGGCCTAGGCTGACTCTGAAGGAGGGAATCGCATTACGCAACGTCTGGCTGGGGGGAGCGCGGCTCCAACAGGGGCCAAACCTGACGGAAATATGACCAACAGGTAAGTTGTAATAACCTTGAGTTGGTTGGGTTTCTGTGTTGTTTAAATCCCTTACAGAAACTTCATAATGCAGAGAAGGAGCAAAAAGAAGGCTGCTTCAAGCACGCCATTGAAGACCGCGGGACTTCGGAGCGAAGTCGGTGGCCAACATTCCCGGAGCAGACCGTTGATTTCCGGCAGCACCCGTACCTCGGGCCGGGAAGACAGCGCAGAAGTCGGGGAGCCCCGCTCAGTCGGGACCCGACTCTCCACCGCAGCAGTCCGGGGAGCTGCATACTGGCGGTAGGACTGCGCGGGATCAGGGTAGCCAAGACCCCGACTCCCCACCGCTTCAGTCTGTACGAAAACAAACCAGCGGCAAAAAATAGCGGAAGACGGGGCACGGTAAGGGACACCTCGACTCACCACCACATCAGTTCGCAAGAGGGCGGACCAGTGGCAAAACCGCACAAAAGTCGTGTAGCCCCGTTGGAGCGGCTGGCACCGACTCACCACTGCTTCAGTTCGCTAGATTACGGACCAGTGGCAAAACTTAACACAAGTCGAGTAGCCCCGCAGGAGCGGCTGGCACCGACTTTGTGTCGCATCAGCCCCGAACACACGGGACTGGCGGCAAGCCCGCGCGGATGTAGTGTAGCCCCGCTGGAATGGCTGGCACGACTCCTCACCGTCGCAGTCACAATAGACAGGCGGAAAAACCAACAGGAGGTTGTGTAGCCCCGCAGGAGCGGCTGGCACCAGCTCTCCACCGCTTCAGTCCGGAAGACCGCGGACAAGCGGCAAATCCATGCGGGAGTCGTGTAGCCCCGTAGGAGCGGCTGGCACCGGCTACCTACCCCCGTCCCATAGACATCACCTCGACGAGGTGCGGACTGTTGGTAGAGGCCCCATTTGTTCATCGGAACTTGGGGAAGACGACTTGCCGTCCGCAGATAGCGGCGGCGGTCGCATAGCTCGAATGGAGCGCATGGTTGAGCAGCTGCTTGAAAGGGACCTACTCCATCAGTAGCGTGCGTCCCTAGGATCACGGAGATCCACGGCAGGGCCCATGACAGGGCTGTCCAACATCTCTCCCTCCTCAGTAGCGAGCACCAGAAGTCAGGCACTAGCTGACTTTGAAGAGGGGTTGGCTGAAGACCTACAGTTGCAAGGTTTGCAAGAAGAGTAACTTCTGGGAATGGTGTCTAAGTTCGCTCAACCATCCCAGAAAGGGCAACTTCTTCAGGCAACGCTAGCGGCAAGCATAAACTACCTGACAACACACCAATTACAGGAACGGTAAGTTCAGAGACCACAAGCAAATGCATGGCCCGGAAAATTGCGTGTCGCTGAACGTCCATACCGTGAAGACACCCATATGGGAAACATCAGCCCTGGGATAAGGGCACAGGAATTAAAAATTCAAAAAATCCTGGAACTACTGACCTCAGGCATCACTGCGTTTGCCAGGTCAGTCGACGGTATGGACATGACGGAAGAGCAGCAGGATGCATCCATGAAGCGTATGCTCTGCAATACGCAATATGAGTTCAAATGCTTCGGAAAAGCTCTATCCGTCCTACACTCAACCCCAAAAATTGTGGGTTTGTGTAAGGCCACTGCTACGCCAACACCAAGACAGTTGTTTGGTGATGACCTGCCCAAACAGGTGAAAGACCTAGACGAGGAAGTTAAAGCGGTAGGTTTAATAAAACCGCCTTCCTCTGGCAGACCTCCAGCTTATCATCGGCAGCATCCAGATGCAACATCTAACAGGCCCGGGTTCAACCCGATAGAGTGACGGGAGCAAACCCAAAGGTCGCACCTTATCATCAGAGACCTGTTTAAGCCAAGGCCCACAGCGACCAGCCTGAAAAATGCATCAACCCTACACCACAGCAACCCAAGAAAGGACAGAAACATGTCCGTCTACAGATAGAGTGTTGGCATATTAAACCATATGGGTGGTATCAAGTCAATATATTGAGATGAATTGGCAAAAATAACTTGGCACTGGTGCATTGAAATATTTGGATATCAGCTACATACCTTCCAGGTAAGCTTAATACAGTGGCGGACACCAGGTCACGAGTATTCAATGACAACACCAAGTGGATGTTGAACCCCCAAGTATTTGATAATATTATAGCTAAGTATGGAACACCAGATATCGACCTCTTTGCGTCCAGGTTGAACCATCAGATACCAACATATATCTTGTGGGAGCTAGATCCTGGGGCAGTAGCGATGGATGCGTTCTCGCTACATTGGGGGAAATTGTTCTTCTATGTATTTCCCCCTTTCTGCCTCATCAGTCGTGTATTGCGGTGAATCCAGCTAGGTTCTGCATCAGGGATTCTGTTAATACCCGTCTGCCCCACACAGCCATGGTTTCTGGTGGTTCCTCGACATGGTGAAGAAACCATGGGTGCAGGGTCCTAAATGCCCGAACCTACTGATACATCCCATGTATGGGGTCCCATACATCCCAGGGGAGAGTCATCCGTGCCGTGGTCATCTGAACCTGTTGGCTTGCAGGTTCTGAAGAGACCTTTGCTGGAATTCGGGCTGATGAATAGGACCATGGATATCGTCACGGCATCGTGCAGAGAGTCCACGAGGGAGCAGGAAAACTGCAGGAAAAATGTTCTCAATGTTGGGGGAGTTCAGAACTAGGGGTCACAGTTTAAGAATAAAGGGTAGGCCAGTTGGTCCTAACTAACTGAGATGAGGACAAACTTTCTTCACCCAGAGAGTTGTGAATCTGTGGAATTCTCTGCCACAGAAGGCAGTGGAAGCCAATTCACTGGATGTTTTCAAGAGAGAGTTACATTTAGCTCTTGGGGCCAGCGAAATCAGTGGATATTGGGGAAAAAACAGGAAAGATGTACATATTTTAGATGAACAGCCATGATCATATTGAATGGCAGTGCTGGCTCGAAGGGCCAAATGGCGTATTCCTGCACGTATTTTCTATGTTTCTATGCTTGAGTATATGGCAATAAAACTCGACCACTTGATTTTGAAGCATTCGGGCATGGTGGAGGTACAATGTAGTCATAGAGTGATACAGTGTGAAACCAGGCCCTTCGGCACAACATGCCCACACCCGCCAACATGTCCCAACTACACTACCTGCATTTGGTCCATATCCCTCCAAACCTGTCCTATCCATGTATCAGTCTAACTGTTTCTTAAATGTTGGGATAGTCCCGGCCTCAGCTACCTCCTCTGGCAGCTTGTTCCATACACCCACCACCCTTAAAAAGTTACCTCTTAAAAATACTTAAAACAAAAAATATTGAAATCATACTTCTACAATGCACTAAAACATGATTCTAATACATCAAATTTCAAAAAGTCCCTACTGTGGGAGTGGCGACGCCCCCCTACCACACCCTCTCCCCACTCAGTTGCTTCACTGCCTCACCGGGTACCCCCAAGGCGAGTGATCAGTGATCGCTCAGCCCCCCACTTTGAAAAACGCTCCGTGGCCCCTGGTTCAGACAGAGAACACTGCCATATTTGAACAGGGAACTGAGGCCAGTTTTCCATGATGTCTGGATCCCAATGCTCAGTGCTTCGTGTTTCAGAGTTGGCTAATGTTATTGATTTGTAATTTGCGTGGTTTGTAATTAATTGACAAAACCTTAATTTATTAATCCGGGGGGATGGGATAAGTGTAATCATAAAATGACATGTAAGGTGTGAGGCTGTCTGTCACAACATACAGCCCTGATAACCCATTATTTCCTTCAGTTAAATATTGGAATGGTACCACTAATGTCACTTGCCACTCAACTATTATGTTTGTTTACCTCACTGACTATTTCTACCCCCCCCCCCCCCTCCCCAAATTCCTTTGACAGGTTGAATAGAAATGTCCCCAATCTCATTGTTTTATTAATTGAACAGTAGATGGATGGATGGAATCAGATGGAAACTGATTCAGATGTGATGTTTAAGAGCTTGTTCAAAGATGGGGCATATTTTAAAGGAGTGACAAAGATACTTGCAGGGGAATGTGTGAGGAGGTTATTATTTGTCTTTAGTTTAAACTTGAACCAGGACATCTGAAGATTCAACATTTAATATACTAATTGTGCTGATACTGACTCCAACCAACCACATAATGAATATCATCCACTCCGGAGGTTTTATTTTTCTGATGCCATTTAAACTTCACTTGGATTTCAATCATTTCAATGTAAAAGTAATTGGGAATGGGGAGCTTTGGAACAAAAAATTGCCCTTGGTACATATTAACTGTAATATAATAATATATGCATGTTGGTAGGTGCAATCAAAACAAAGATCTTTTTATCATTGTTATGTTATGAATACCACAGAAAATATGATGTACTCTCAAGATCACATTTAATAGAATAATATTGCTGAAATATATAGTTATTGGACTTTGCATTTCGGAAAAGTCCCAGCTAAGAGGAAGACAGCAAAATACTGAAAATATTGGGTGTGAAAATGACTTCAGGACAGTTTGTTAGGAAAATGAAGGAAATAGTAACAGAATACTTATACAGCTTAGTGAGTTTAGTTTTATGGAAGAGAAATTGTGTTCAACCAATTGATTACTTCTTTGACAAAGTGACTAGCACGTTAGATAACAAGGAAGCCAATGGATGCAGCAAATTTTGTTATTCAAAATTTGGTCCATGAACTGCCCCATAAAAGATTACCGCATTAGATAAGCACGTGTGGACTTGAACGTAATAGGTTAAGTCCAGGGGGTCAGATATGGTGGGCCAGATATATTGTCAGTGCATAGGAGCTAGGAGCAAGGCCAAGTGTGCATCCAGAGTCAAGGTCTGGAATAGTACTAGGTGTGCAGTCAAAGCTGGGACAATGGGAGTGTTCAGCACTGGGACCCTAAGTAGGTAAGCAGCTATGATCAGGGTAGCATAGGGGGCCAGGTGTAGGGCTGGACTCGGGGTCAAGAAAGGGAGATGGTATGCAACTGGAATCAGGGTCAGGGTTAGTGAGAGGTAGTGTGCAGGTTGGGCCAAGTGTTTGATTATAATCTGATTTCCAAACATGAATACACTAAGATCATTCATGTGTTGCACCTGTTGATCAGAGCCTGTCTGTACTGTGGAATGTAATTAGAAGTGTAATTTAGCCAAACCTTATTCATAGCTAATCCAATTTAATGCATAAATATTGCATTCAAGTGTAAGTTAAAAGACTCGCTACCGTATGCACCAGATTGCACAATTTCAAGCTGAAAAGTGCAAAAACTCCGCGCCAATGGGAGGGGGAGGACTAGAGGGTCTGGACTAGAGGGTCTGAGCTATGAGGAAAGGTTGAGTAGGCTGGGACTCTATTCCTTGGAGCACAAGAGGATGACGGGTGATCTTATAGAGGTATAAGATCGGTGACACAGGGGTAGAGCTACTGCCTTACAGCGCCAGAGACCCGGGTTCAATCCTGACTACGGGTGTTTGTCTGTACGGACTCTGTACGTTCTCCTCGTGACCTGCGTGCGTTTTTTCAGAGATCTTCAGTTTCCACCCACACTCCAAAGACATGCAAGTTTGTAGGTTAATTGGCTTTGTATAAATGTAAATTGTCCCCAGTGTGTGTAGGATAGTTTTAATGTGTAGGGATCCATGGTCGGCATGGACTCGGTTGGCCGAATGGCTTGTTTCCATGCTGTATCTCTAAACTAAACTAAATGTTTGGCAGATGCAGTATAATGTGGTAAATGTGAGGTTATCCACTTTGGTGGCAAAAACAGGAAAGCAGACTATTATCTAAATGGTGGCCGATTAGGAAAAGGGGAGATGCAGCGAGACCTGGGTGTCATGGTACACCAGTCATTGAAAGTAGGCATGCAGGTGCAGCAGGCAGTGAAGAAAGCGAATGGTATGTTAGCATTCATAGCAAAAGGATTGAGTATAGGAGCAGTTCTACTTCAGTTGTATAGGGTCTTGGTGAGACCACACCTGGAGTATTGCATACAGTTCTGGTCTCCAAATCTGAGGAAGGACATTATTGCCATAGAGGGAGTGCAGAGAAGGTTCACCAGATTGATTCCTGGGATGTCAGGACTGTCTTATGAAGAAAGACTGGATAGACTCGGTTTATACTCTCTAGAATTTAGGAGATTGAGAGGGGATCTTATAGAAACTTACAAAATTCTTAAGGGGTTGGACAGGCTAGATGCAGGAAGATTGTTCCCGATGTTGGGGAGGTCCAGGACAAGGGGTCACAGCTTAAGGATATGGGGGAAATCCTTTGGGACCGAGATGAGAAGGACTTTTTTCACACAGAGAGTGGTGGGTCTCTGGAACTCTCTGCCACAGAGGGTTAGTTGAGGCCAGTTCATTGGCTATATTTAAGAGGGTTAGATGTGGCCCTTGTGGCTAAGGGGATCAGAGGGTATGGAGAGAAGGCAGGTACGGGATACTGAGTTGGATGATCAGCCATGATCATATTGAATGGCGGTGCAGGCTCGAAGGGCCGAATGGCCTACTCCTGCACCTAATTTCTATGTTTCTAAACTATACTACGCTAAACTAAAATGGATTGGGTCAGGACCCATCTTCAGACTATTTTTAGTGTGTGGGGGGGGGGGGGGGGGGGGATGGGGAAGGGGGGGTGGGGGTGGAAGGGGGGGTGGGGAGGATACTGGAGGCAAGAAAAAAAAAACAGGACAAATGAGGGCTGGCAGCAGAATACCTCGGGCAAGGAGGTTCCCAGATAGTTTAGTTTAGTTTAATGTTACATGTACTGATGTACAGTGAAAAGCTTTTGTTGCGTGCTATCCAGTCATTGGAAAGACAATACATGATTACAATCGAGCCGTCCACAGTGTACACAGGATAAAAGAAATGACCTGAATAACGTTTAGTGCAAGATAATGCCAGTAAAGTCCGATCAGAAAGCCCGAGGGTCACCAGTGAAGTAGATCGTAGTTCAGGACTGCTGTCTAGTTGTTGGTATGATTGTTCAGTTGCCTGATAGCAGCTAGGAAGAAAGTCCCTGAATCTAGAGGGTGTGTTTTCACACTTTATACCTTTTCCCGAGGGGATAAGAGGGAGTGGCCAGGTTGCAACTCGTCCTTGATTATGCTGCTACGCTTGCCGAGGCAGCGTGAGGTGTAAATGGAGTCAATAGAAGGGAGGTTGGTTTGTGTGAAGAAGGGTCTCAACCCTTAACGTCACCAAATTCTTTCGCTCCAGAGATGCTGCCTCACCCGCTGAGTTTCTCCAGCATTTTTGCCTACCTTTGGTTTGTGTCATGGTCTGGGCTGCGTCCACAATTCACTCCAAAACAAGCTGTGATGCATCCTGATAAAATGCATTCTATATTGCATTTGTAAAAGTTGGTGAGAGATTGTTGGTGATTTGCCGAACTTCCTAAGCCTTCTTTCTTGGTCGTTTCTTCAATATGGGCGGTCCGAGAGATGTTGTTGGTGATAGTTACTCCTAGGAATTTGAACTTTTCCTGAAGTCGATCACTATGTCCTGTTTTTATCCACATTCTAAAGACATGCAGGTTTGTGTGTAATTGGCTTCTTTAAATTCACCCTGCTGTGTAGGATGCGCTGGAGTAACATGGGACTAGTGTTGGGATCGGTGTGGACTCAGTGCCCTCATTGACTGCCGACCGCGGGTTGATCCCCGAGGCTTAGTTCGTCATGCGGTTCCAATGCCGCCGCCGCCAAGGCTCCAACGCCACCTGACCAACAGACCCCAATCAGTGAGGATAGGGGATAAATCATTCTCTACGATAATCCTCAACACTGGTGCTCCTCAGGGATGCGTTCTCAGTCCCCTTCTTTACTTGTACAAATCCCATTAAATTTACAAATTCGCAGACGACACCACCCTTGTGGGCTGGATATCAAATAATGATGAGACGGAGTACAGGAAAGAGATTGAGAACCTCATGTCCAGTTTTCTCACAACATCAGCAAGACTTCAGGAAGCGAAGTCGGTGCCAAACTTGAGATGGTTGAAAGCTGCTTCTTCTTCTTCTTTCGTGTGGCGTGCACAGCCTAAAGTTGTTGGACAACATGTTCTATTTGATCTTCCGTTTGTGCACGTCAAGTTGATTGCATTAGTCGAAACAGGGCGGACCACGTGAAGGTTGCAATCTTCCACCCATTGAAAGCTTCAAATTCCTGGGAGTAAATATCACCAACAACTTGTCCTAAACCACCACTATGTAAGCAATAGCCAAGAAAGCACACCAACTCGAAGCCTTAGGAAGTTTGTCATGTCCCCAACAACTCTCACCTTCTATAGATGCGCCGCAGAAAGCATTTTATCAGGATGCAACACAGCATCATTTTGGAACAGCTCCAACCAAGACCACAAGAAATTACAGAGAATAGTGGATGCCACCCAGACCATCACACAAAGCAACCCCCCTTCCATTGACTCCATCGATACTTCAGGCTGGCTTGGCAAGACCAGCAGCATCATCAAGGATCAGTCGCAATCCAGCCACTCCCTCTTCACTCCTCTTCTATGGAGCAACAGGTACTAGTATCTACCTCATTGGAGACCCACAGACTGACTTTGATCGGACTACTGGCTTTATCTTGCACTAAACGTTATTCAAGTTATTCCCTTTGTCACATATCTGTATACTGTGGATGGCCCGATTGTAATCATGTGTAGACGTTACGCCGACTGGTTAGCACGCAACAAAAACCTTGGTGCACATAACATTGAACTAAACTCAAGTGTGTATTTAAGGAATAGCAATCAAAGTTACACACAATATTCAGGTGTGTTCTTGTGAAAGTCCATCAGAACTATAGCAAGATTCTTGTGTAGGAAGGAACTGCAGATGCTGCTTTACATTGAAGATAGACACCAAATGCTGGAGTAACTCAGTGGGAGTAAAGGGCCTGTCCCACTTGGGCGTCATTTGCGGGTCATTTACGCGACAGGCCGGTAGTGACTGACGCGCAACAGTAACGCAAAAACCGTCCAGCAGTACGACAGTCGCGCGTCCTTGAGGGCTCGTGAGGGCCCTGCTTCTGTTGGGAGCCATTTGCGATGTCGTTCATATTTAGTCCTATGCTACAGGACAATGTCCTTGGCAAGGATTTTCCCAGTGAAAATCAAAGATACTATGGTGAAAATTTTTCAAAACTACGCGCGCTTTATACCCGGGTGGTCACGTGGTGCGGCGCTCCAATGACGTGCAATTGGCGCGCCGACAGCGTACGGGCGACGCATGATTACGGACGTTGATGCACGGTGACGCATCATAAATTAGCGTAGGCAATGTTCGTGCGTCACCTTGTGTATCCTCGCGCTACTCGTACACAGTCAGTACGTCAGCGGATGCCGTCAGTACGTCAGCGTGCGCAAGGGATATGTCACGCAGGTGGCGCGCGAGGATTTTGAGCACTGCAAAATCCTGGGGCACCGCGCATTACCGCGCGTCACTGCATACGCCACCATGCTTCACCACACGCCATGCGCGCATCACAATGCGCCAACCAATTTTTAGGATGTCACGTAAATGAGGCACAAATGACGCCCAAGTGGGACAGGTCCTTTACCCTTCTTCAGGCTGAGAGTCAGGGGAGAGGCAAACAAGCAAGATTCCTGTCCGCTATTGTCCTTGCAATAATGAACACTGCATGCTGAATCTGCACTTCCTGTGCAAGCACACTCTGTACACTAACATTTCCTACTTCCAGCCAAGGAGTCACACAGCACGGAATCAGGCCTTTGGCCCAACTTACCCATGCCGACCAAGATGCCTAATCTACACTCGGCTCACTCTAACCATTCACCTGATCTATTGAATCTCATGATTTTAATATCATGATTTTAAGATTCCCCCCCCACAGCCTCCTGCGCTCTAAGGAATAAAGTCCTAGCCAGCCCAGCCTCTCCCTATTGCTCAGGTCCTCAAGTCCTGGCAAACAGCCTCGTAAGTCTGCTCTGCACTCTTTCCATCTTAACATCCTCCCTACAGCAATATAGGACAGCTTCCTGTGGCATAGTTCTCTTCCCGTTCTTTACTTATACTGTTATTACACAGTCCCTAACATTGTTTACATTCCCATCGTGATACCCACTCATCCCATAAACATTCTGCATTCCTTTGCAAGCTATTTCCCTCCACCTCACACCTATCAATACTGTACTTTCATCCAGTAATTCATTCAGATTATAAATAGAGGACATGGTACTGTTCGCATTGGTACCTTTCTGTCCTTTAACCTTATTTATACTGAAATGTTGAACAACTGAAAGTATGAACAGAAGAGTGGAACTTCTATAAGGCCATTCACTGAAACAAGGGCAGTTTTGGTTTTGTAGCTGAAAGCATTTAGCATCCCAGAGCAACTTCAAAACCATGGCCAACAAAGGACACCAATGACTACTGCCTTAGAAGGCTTAGGAAGTTCGGCATGTCCCGTACACCCCTTGCGAACTTCTACAGATGTGCTGTAGAAAGCATTTTATCAGGATGCATTAAGCCTGTTTCGGGATCAGCTCCATCCAGGACCACCAGAAATTGCAGTGAGTTGTGGGCGTAGCTCATCTGCGCTTCACACTGCCTCAGCAAGGCCACCAGCATAATCAAGGACCAGTCTCACCCCAGTCACTCCCTCTCCTCCCCTCTCCCATCAGGCAAAAGGTACAGAAATTTGAAAACACATACCTCCATATTCAGGGACAGTTTCTTCCTAGCTGTTATCAGGCAACTGAATGATCCTGTCAGAGTGTGGTCCTGATCTCCCATCTACCTCATTAGAGACCTTTAAACTATCTTTAGTCAGACTTTATCTTTGCACTAAATGTATATCCTTTATCCTGTATCTGTGCACTGTGTTGATTGTATTCATGTATAGTATTTTCTTTGACTGGATAGCATCCAAACAAAAGCTTTTCTCAGTACACATAACTAATCTATATTGTCTTGTGTACTGAGATACAGTTAAAAAAATAGTTTCGCGTGCCATCCAATCAATTATACCATAGACGCAAGAAATTACAGATTCTGAAGAAGAGTCCCGACCTGAAAAAGTCTGAAGAAGGGCAGATGGAGCTCAAACTGTTGCTTATCCATGTCCTCTACAGATGCTGCCTGACCTGCTGAGTTACTCCAGCTCTTTGTGATTTGCCCAAATTAAGCTATACATGAGTACAATCAAGCCATACACAAGGACAACAGGTAGTGAAGAGAGAAACATAGCCAGACTGCAGAGTGTCGTGATACAGTATTATAGAGTTGCTGCTCCAGAGAAAGTGAAGGTTTTAAAAAAGTGCAGGGGCCACAATGAGGTTGGTTGGGAGATCGGAGACTGCCCTATTAGCTTGTGTGAAGTTCATTCAGTAGTTTGATAGCAACAGAGAATTTTACCTACCTATCAAGTCTCCCCTCAACACCCGGCATTCCAGAGAAAACAATCCAAGTCTATCCAACCTCTGTGTGTAGCTGAAAATCCTCTAATACTGAACCTCCTTTACACCCTCCAAAGCGCTTGCATCTTTCCAGAACTGCACACAATATTCCAAATGTGGCCTCACCAAAGTTCGTGACTTCCTGACTCTTACACTCAATGCTGTTTGTGATACACAGTGCCCTTCATAATGTTTGGGACAAAGACCCACCATTTATTTATTTGTCTCTGTACTCCAGAATTTGAGATTTTAATAGAAAAAATTACATGTGGTTAAAGTGCATATTGTCAAATTTTAATAAAGGTACAGAGGCAAATAAATAAATGATGTGTCTTTGTCCCAGACATTATGGAGGGCACTGGTAATAAATAGCCTGCATGTAAATGTAGATGGGTTGGTGAATATGTTTGCTGATGACACCAAAATTGGATGAGTTACAACAGTGAGGAATGTTATGAGAAGATACAGCGGGATATAGATCAGCTGCAGAAATGGGCAGAGAAATGGCAGATGGAGCTCAAACCGAGCAAGTGCAGGGTGTTGCACTTTGCAAATAAGGAGAGAGTATACAGTTTATGGTTAGTTCCTTAATGTGCAGTTGATGTGCAGGGGGATCTTGAAGTACAAATTTATACCTCACTGAAAGTGGCAGCACAAGTAGATAGGGTGGTAAAGGAGACACATGGTATACCTGCCTTCATTGTGGGGGCATTGAATATAAGAGTCAGGATGCCATGATGCCGCTTTTTAAGGCTTTGGTTAGGCTGCATTTGGTGTATTGTGTGCAGTTCTGCTCTGGTTTCCCTGGAGCCACTAGTGGACATAGCTGTAAGGTGAGAGGGGGAAAGGTTAATGAAGTCGTGCGGGGCAGATGTTTTTACACAGAGGGTGAAGGGGGCCTGGAACGCATTGCCAGGAGTGGTGGTCGAGGCAGATATGATAGTGGCATTTGAGAGGCTTTCAGATAGGTGCATAGAAGTGCAGGGAATAGATGGATATGGATCATGTACAGGCAGATGAGTTCAGTTCAGCTAGGCATCATGTTTGGCACAAACACTGTGGGCTGAAGGGCTTATCCTGTGCTGTACTGTTCTATGTTCTATGTTCTATATTCTATGTTCTTTTAACAAACCATGTGATACTAGGTGACCTAAAGAGATTTTATCTAACAAATGGTCAATAAAGATTTCTCAGGCGTCTCCAAGGTGAGAAATATAGATTCTGAGACATTAAAGGTGACAGTTCCAGGGTATGTAGCTGTTATTGATGAAGCAATCAATAACTTGATTTTGGAAGAAGTCAGAATCAGAGGTGTGTAGAGATGTGAAAGACACGTTTGGTTGCAGATGATTAAGGGAGAGAGAGGATTGAGAGACTTTAAACTGAGGCATCATTGGATCATGAATCAACACTTCAGTGGTACTTAAGCCACTTTGCTCCTTGAAACCATTGCTCGTTTGTACATGTGCAGGAGACGGGTTACTGGTATAACAAGGATTTCCAAAACGTTTCTTTGATCCTAGATTGTAGAGGAGTTATGGGAGGAAGAATTTATCGAGCGCTGTTTTCAGGAAATGCTGGAGGAAGAAGAGGAGCATGAATGGTTTATTCCAGCAAGGGATCTTCCCCAGACCATTGGACAGATCCAGGATCAACTCAGTGGGCTCATGATCAACAGCAGCGGATCACTGGAGAACATCGTGGTAAGGACAAGCTCATATCTGAATGAGAACATGGTGCAGGGCAAACATGGATGACACAGTGTTGTGTGGCTGCTTGACAGGAGAGAGTAATGTCATTTATTTGTTTTAGATAACCTTCACAAAATGGTAGAGGGATCTGTTCCTTGCTGTATGTGGACATTTCTTGGTCACTCGCTCCCTTTTTGTGTCGATGTTGTCCTTGCTCTCACTGGCTCCTTTTGTCTCTCCCTCTCCCTCTCCCTCTCCCTCTCTCTCCCCCCCCTCTCTCCCCCCCCCCCTCTCTCCCCCCCCTCTCTCCCCCCCTCTCTCCCCCCCTCTCCCCCCCTCTCTCCCCCCCCTCTTCCCCCCCTCTCTCCCCCCCTCTCTCTCCCCCCCCTCTCTCCCCCCCCTCTCTCCCCCCCCTCTCTCCCCCCCCCTCTCTCCCCCCCCTCTCTCCCCCCCCTCTCTCCCCCCCCTCTCTCCCCCCCCTCTCTCCCCCCCCTCTCTCCCCCCCCTCTCTCCCCCCCTCTCTCCCCCCCCTCTCTCCCCCCCCTCTCTCCCCCTCCCCTCCCCCCCCCCCAATCTCTCTCCTCCCCTCCCCCCTCTCTCCCCCTCTCTGGGATTATTTTTGTGATCTCCATTGGACCCTCTCGAACACCTGATTTGCAAATTATCTTTTTGAAAATTGCCACTCCCAAGTCCCTTTGGACCAATTTCAGAACTCCCTCCCCCCCCCCCCCCCCCCCCCATTTAGAAAATATTCTATGCCTTTATTTGTACTACTAAAATGCATGACTGCACTTTGCTGTGCTATTTTCCATCTGGCTCTTCTTTGCCCACTCTCCCAACCTGTCCAAGTCCTTTTGCAGAGTTCGTGCTTTCTCTACACTACCTGCCCCTCCACCTATCTTCGTATCATCTTACTGCCATGACATTCTCCTTAATTGATGAAGCAACAATAAAGCAGGTTAATTGGCTTCTGTAGATTTTCCCTGTAGTGTAGGATGCAAAACTGGGATAACATAGAAGTAGTGTACGGGTGATCATTGGTCAGTGTGGGCTCGGTGGGCCGAAGGTCTTGTTTCCACGCTGTATTTATAAAACCTTTTTTTCTACATCTCTATCTCTCATGTAGCACCTGTACCCTGGAACATTATGCTGCCATTCCTGTCCCTCTCTTACCAAGGTTTCCATAATAGCTACAAAATCCCAGTCACACCCTGATTTATCCATCCTGCATGTCAGGACTCTCGCATTGAAATAAATGCAAATCAATCCAACAGTCCTTCCTTGCTCCCGGCTGTGCTCTTGCCTATTCTATGCACTAAACTTTCTTTCATCACTTTCCATACTGACAATCAGTCTCTCACCTTCCTCAGTCTTACACCCCCCCCCCCCCCCCCCCCCCCCAATCTAGTTTAAACCCACCCATGCAGCACTGGCAAACCCGCCGGCCTGAATATTGGTTCCCCTCCAGTTTAGGTGGAACCCATCCCTCGTGTACAGGCCACCTCTGCCTCAGAAGAGATCGCAATTGTCCATACATCTGAATCACTGCTCCCTGCACCAACATCTCAGCCACACTTTCATCTGTCCTATCAACATTATCCAATAGCACCAAGGATAATCTCAAGAAAGTTTATGTAAGTAAAGGAAGAAAATGTAACCAGAGAGAGTGGGTCCCCTCAGGATTCAAAGCGATCACCTCTGTGTGGAGCCACAGGAAATGGGCAAGGTCCTCAATGAGTATTTCTCCTCTGTTTTTACCGTTGGCAAAGACAGGAGGATGGTGGAACTTGGGGCAGTTATTGGAAATGTCTTGAGAGCAGTCAGTATTCGGTCGAGAAGGTGCTGATGGTCCTGATGCGCATGAAGATAGATAAATCTCCCGGGCCTGATCAGATGCATCTGGGGACATTGTAGGAATCAAGAGAGGAAATTGCGGGAGCCCTGGCTGAGATTTATGAGTCGTCATTAAATACATGAGAGGTGCCGGATGACTGGAGGGTGGCGAATATTGTGCCTCTATTCAGGAAGGGCTGCAGGGAAAATGCTGGGAACTGTAGGCTAGTGAGCGTAACATCTGTAGTCGGAAAGTTACTAGAGAGTATTCTGAGAGGTAGGATATACAGATGAATAATGGTCTTGACCCGAAACGTCGCCTATTCCTTCTCTCCATAGATGCTACCTCACCCGCTGAGTTTCTGCAGCATTTTTGTCTACCAGGCATTTAGATAGATAAGGACTGATAAAGCATAGTCACTGGCCGCCAGGCTGGTTTTGTACGTGGGAGATCGTGTCTCATAAATCTGATTGAACCTTTTAATGATGTGATCAAAAAGGTAGAGCCGTAGACGTATATATTGATTTCAGCAAGGCATTTGACAAGGTTCGGTATGGTAGGCTGATCTGGAAGGTTAGATCGTATGGGATCCAAGAAGAGATAGCTGAATGGATAGGATATTGGCTTCATGGAAGGAAGCAGAGGGTGATGGTGGAATGTCGCTTTTCGGACTGGCGGCCTGTGACTAGTGGTGCGCGCAGGGTTTGGTGCTGGGTCCATTACTGTTTGTCATCTACATCAGTGATTTGGATGAGTAAGTACATGGCATGGTTAGTCAGTTTGCAGATGACACAAAAGTTTGTGATTGCAGATAGCGGAGAAGGCTATCGAAAATTGCAACAGGATCTTGATCAGGGGGGTTGAGGAATGGTGGAAGGAATTTAATACTGAGAAATGTGAGAAGCTGCATTTTGGGAAGACTAACATGGGAAGGACATAGTAAATGGTAGAGCTCTGGGAAGTGTACAGCAGAGGGATCTAGGAGTGCAGGTGCATGGTTCATTGAAAGTGGCATTACAGGTAAATAGGGTGGTCATAAAGGCTTTTGGGACATCGGTCTTTCCTTCTCCACCCCTCTCCACTTCCCGCAGAGACTGTTCCCTCCGCAATTCCATGGTTAACTCATCCCTTCCCACCCAAACTATCCCCTCCCCAGGTACCTTCCCCTGCAACCGCAGGAGATGCAACACTTGCCCATTTTCCTCCACCCTCAACTGTCCAGGGACCCCGACAGGTGAGGCAGAGGTTCACTTGCACCTCCTCCAACCTCATCTACTGTATCCGCTGTTCTAGGTGTGGACTCCTATATATCAGTGAGACAAAGCATAGACTGTGCGATCATTTTGCTGAACACCTTTGGCCTATGTGATCTCCCGGTTCCCAAACATTTTAACTTCCCTTCCCATTTCCTTACTGACCTTTCTGTCCTGGGCCTCCTCCACCGTGAGTGAGGCCACGTGCAAACCAACTCATGTTTCACTTGGGCAGGTTCCAACCTAGTGGTGTGAATATTGATATCTCTAATTTCAAGATCTTGCATTTCTTCTCCATCCCTCCCCATCCCAGTCATCCTATCAGTTCCATTGTCCGCATCCCTTCGTCAGCCAACAATGGACCATTGTAGGCTCCACCTTTCCTGGGTCAGCAGTTCTTGCTCTGATTTGTTCTGTACCTTTTTATACCTCTAGAATAGAATAGTAGAATAGTTTCTTTATTGTCATTGTAACGAACCATGTACAACGAAATTTTAAAATGTCAGCCAGTCAGTGCAACATTCAAACCATAAAAGCTAATGATACATGCAAGGTAAAATATTAAAAAGATGATAAACAACTAAAATAAATATGAAATATGAAAACAGCACGCATAAACACCCAACCCTACATCCTTCTGTCGATTTCACAGTGTACCAACCACAGTCCCTTAGTCCCCGCGTTCCTTGGCAGCTACATTTAGTGCCTTTATAGCAGTGGGGTAAAAACTGTTTTTAAGTCTGTTTGTCCTTGTCCTTGTAGATCTGTACCGTCTGCCTGACGGCAACAGTTCAAACAGGAAGTGTCCGGGGTAGGAAATGTCCTTTATAATATTCTGGGATTTTTTGATGCAGCGGGAACTGTGCTGGTCCTCCAAGGTAAGGAGAGGGCAGCCGACAATCCTCTGGGCGTTGTCAATGGCCTTCTGGAGCGCTTTCCTCTGAGCCGCTGTGCAGCTGGTGTACCACACGCATACACAGTATGTTAGGATGCTTTCAATGGAGCACCGATAAAAGGACAGCAGCAGTCTCTGTGTGATGTTATTCTTCCTGAGCACCCTCAGGAAGTGCAGTCTCTGCTGGACCTTTTCAGCAGCGTAGAGGCGTTCACGCTCCACGTCAGGTCCTCCTCAATATGGATTCCCAGGAAGCGGAAATCCGCCACCCTCTAGTTTCCCTCTCCCCTGACCTCCAGTCTGAAGAAGGTCCTCGACGCGAAAAGTCACCTATTCCTTTTTCTCCAGAGATGCTGCCTGAGCTGCAGAATTACTCCAGTAGTTTGTGCCTATTGAGTATAGATGTTGGGAGGGCCTGAGCTATAAGGAGAGGTTGAGCAGGCTAGGACTCTATTCCTTGGAGGGATGATCTTATAGAGGTGTACAAAATCATGAGAGGAATAGATTGGGTAGACGCACAGAGTCTCTTGGCCTGAGTAGGGGAATCGAGAACCAGAGGACATAGGTTTAAGGTGCGGGAGGAAAGATTTAGTAGGAACCTGAGGGGTAGCTTGTTCACACAAAGGGTGGTGGGTGTATGGAAGAGCTGCTGGAGGAGGTAGTTGAGGCAGGCACTATCCCAATGTTTAAAAAACATTTAGACAGGTACATGGATAGACGGGCTTAGAGGCAGGTGCCACGATCATTGATAGGACATGTTGGTCGGTGTGGGCAAGTTGTATCACTCTATGACTATCTTCCTGTTCATACCCTCACTGGTAGGTGGCACTGGGAGTAATCCAGAGATTACTATCCAGCAGGTCTTGCTTTTTAACCTTTTTGTCTCTCTCTTTATATTCATCCCTATTCATACCCATGTCATTTGTGCCAACGTGCACACCAACTAATGGCTGCTCACACTCCCCGCTTGAGAATGTCATGCAGCTGCTCCGAGACATCCTGGACCTTAGCACCAGGGAAGCAACACACAGTCCTGGAGTCTCAATGCTGTCACGGAATCTCCTGTCTGCTCCCCTAACAATAGAGACGCCTACTACTATGGCTCTGCCTGATGTTACACTTTGTTGCTGTGCCTCATAACCAGGCTCAGTGTCACTGCCCTACTGCTGTTCACCCCTTATGGATCATCCCCCCAACAGAATCCAAAAGGGTATGCCTGTATTGAAGATAGATGGTCTCCTGCACTCTCTGCCTGCTCCCTTTCCTCATGGTCACCCACCTACTCTCTTCCTGTACCTTAGGCGTGAACACGTTTCTATAACTGCTCTCCATGAAGCTCTCATTCTCCCCAATGATCCTGGGCCCATCCAACTGCAGCTCCAGTTCTCTATCGTGGTCTGTAAGGAGCTGCACCTTGACACAATAGCCACGGGTGTAGTCATCAGGGACACCAGCAGTTTCCTGACTTACCACATCCTGCAGGAGGAACATGGCACCATTCTACCTGCCACCACTACTGAAAACTACCACCACCAAAGGAAAAACCGCACAATAATCACACACAATAATGTGGAAGAGCAGCACAGGAGTAGAGCTGCTGCCTTACAGGGTTAGAGGCCCGGGTTTGATCCTGACTACAGGTGCTGTCTGCACAGAGTTTGCACGTTCTCCCCGTGACCATGTGGGTGTCCTTTGGGTGTTCCAATTTTCTCCCACATTCCAAAGACATGCAGGTTTGTAGCTTAATTGGCTTCTGTAAAATTGTCCCTAGTGTGTAGGATAAAACTAGTGTATGGGTCATTGCTGGTCGGAACGGACTCGGTGGGCCGAAGGGCCTTTATTGACACTCGTATCTCGAAACTAAACTAAACTAAACTGCAGACTGTACCTTTACGTCTCCTCTGGTGAGCTTCTTTGCCTAAATCTCTTGAGCATCACACTTACCCTCAATGTAGCACTTCACCGCAACACAGCCTCTCTCCCAACATGGCCGCTCCCATTAGCCCCCTCCGCTACAACTTGCCTTTTTATTAGCTGCTCAGTTAGCCAAGTTTGATCACTTGACCAATCCGGCAGCTGCATCTTAAACTCTCCTGCTGTTGCTACAACACTGGAATAGACTCTACTAATCCAATGCCTTTTAATCCAACTACGGTAGTGGTTCATGTTAGTTTTTCAGATTGGAAGCCTGTGACTAGTGGTGTGCATCAGGGATTGCTACTGGCTCATTGCTGCTTGTCATCTATATGGATGATTTGGATGAGCATGGACAAAGCATGATGAATATGTTTGCAGATGACACTGAAGTAAGTGCTATCATAGACAGTGAAAATGGTTGACAGAAATCACGGAGCGATCTTGATCAGCTGTCCAAGTGGGCAGGGGAATGATGAATTGAGTATAATTAAGATAAGTGTGGGCTGTTGTATTTTGTGATGCCAAACCAGGGATGAATGTTGACAATGAACAGTACTGTCCACTAGAGTATTGAAGAGCAGAGGGATTGACAGTTATTTATACAGATCTCCTGTAAAGTGGGATCAAAGGTAGAAAGCGTGGTGAAGTAGGCTTTTGGTATGTTGGCCTTCATCAGTCAGGGAATTGAGCATGGAAGTTGGGTCATTATGTTACATTCATATAAGATGTTGGTGAGGCTGCACCTGGAGCATTAAAGTGTTGAGCTTTAGGGAAAAGTTGGATAGGCTAGGAGTTATTCCTTCGAATGCAGGAGGCTGAGGAGTGCTCACATTACAGTGTATAAAATCATGAGGGGAATAGATAAGGTGAATGCAGAGTATCTTTCTCAGGGTAAGGGAATCAAGAACTAGAAGACATAGGGTGAAGATGAGAGGAGAAAGTTCTAATAGGCACCTGAGGGAGAAATGGTGGGCATATGGAATGAACTGCCAGAGGAAGTAATTGAGGTAGATAAAATGACAACATTTAAAATACATTTGGACAAGTACATGGATAGGAAAATATTTCGAAGGATATAGGTCAAATAGGCAAATGTGAGAGGCTTAAATGGGGCATCTTGGTTGGCATTGGACGAGCTGCGCCTGTTTCCATGCTTGTGGGACTTTGACTTTGGCTCCATTTACCCCTCGTATCCTGATAGTTTTCACATCTCAATCACTCCCCGATCTATTCCTACACTGATGTCTTTGCTGCTGCCTCTCTATGTGTAATTTGACACACTCTTTCCTTTACTCTGACCCTTTATCCCTCCCTCTTTCCTGCCCGTAATTTCCTTTTGCTTTTACTCTTCCACTGTTGACCCACCCCTCCCCTCTTGGATACCAAGGAGAGTACACTATAACAGATAATGCCAGCCAGCATCTTGCAGAAAGCGATAGTGCATATATACAGTGCCCTCTAAAATGTTTGAGACAGAGACCCATCATTTATTTATTTGCCTGTGTACTCCACAATAGAAAAAATCACATTAAAGTGCACATTGTCAGATTTTAATAAAGGCCATTTTTATACATTCTGGTTTCTCATAAGTGTTTACACATAGTCCCCTAGTCTCCCCCCCCCTTTTTTTTTCAGGGCACCATAATGTTTGGGATACAGCAATGTCATGTAAATGAAAGTAGTCATGTTTAGTATTGTGTTGCATATCCTTTGCATGCAATGACTGCTTGAAGTCTGCGATTCATGGACATCACCAGTTGCTGGATGTATTCTATGGAGATGGTCTGCCAGGCCTGTATTGCAGCCATCTTTAGCTTCTGCTTGTTCTGGGGCCTACTACACTTCAGTTTTCTCTTCAGCATATAAAAGGCATGCTCAATTGGGTTCAGATCGGGTGATTGACTTGCCCACTCAAGAATCGACCATATTTTAGCTTTGAAAAACTCCTTTGCTGCTTTAGCGGAATGTTTGGGATCATTGTCTTGCTGTAGAATGAACCGCCGGTCAATGAAAAATTTGAGGCATTTGTTTGAACTTGAGCAGATAGGGTGTGTCTATACACTTCAGAATTCATTATGCTACTACCATCAGCAGTTGTATCATCAATGAAGATAAGTGAGCCAGTACCTTCAGCAGCCATACATGCCCAGGCCATAACACCCCCACCACTGTGTTTCAAAGATGAGGTGGTATGCTTTGGATCTTGGGCAGTTCCTTCTCTCCTCCATACTTTGCTCTTGCCATCACTCTGATATAAGTTAATCTTCGTCTCATCTATCTACAAGACCTTTTTCCAGAACTGAGGGGTGCTGTTTTAAGTACTTCTTGGCAAACTTACCTGGCCATCCTATGTTTGCGGCTAACCAGTGGTTTGCATCTTGCAGTGTAGCCTCTGTATTTCTGTTCATGAAGTCTTCAGTGTTCGGACAGTGGTCATTGACAAATCAACACCCGACTCCTGAAGAGTGTTTCTGATCTGTCGGACAGGTGTTTGGGGTTTTTATTTATTATAGAGTTAATTCTTCTGTCATCAGCTGGGGAGGTCTTCCTTGGCCTGCCAGTCCCTTTGCTATTAGTAAGCTCACCAGTGCTCTCTTTCCTTCTTAATGATGTTCCAAACAGTTGATTTTGTAAGCCTGAGGTTTGGCTGATGTCTCGAACAGTTTTATTCTTGTTTCTCAGTCTCATAATGACTTCTTTGACTTTCATTGGCACAACTTTGGTCCTCATGTTGATAAACAGCAATAAAAGTTTCCAAAGGTGATGGAAAGGCTGGAGGAAAGACTGGGTGCTGAGAGCTCTCTTATACCTGTATTAAGGAGGCAATTAAACACACCTGAACAATTACAAACGCCTGTGAAGCCATGTGTCCCAAACATTATGGTGTCCTGAAATGGGGGAACTGTATAAACACAGCTGTAATTTCTACATGGTGAAACCAAAATGTAGAAAAATGGCCTTTAATAAAATCTGACAATGTGCACTTTAACCACGTGTGATATTACAAATCTCAAATTGTGGAGGACAGAGGCAAATAAATAAATGTTGGATCTTCATTCAAATCAAGGTATGCCAATTAATGGCACACAAGGAATTAAATAGGTTTAAGTGTATTAGCCATTGCAGAATAGTTGCAAAATGACCAAGATTGGAAATTAAGTAAAGCAGGATAATTAAATTTTGGAGGAAATACAAAAAAACATAAAAGGAAGAGTGGCAGCCTGATATAAAAATGTACAGATGAGTAGGAGAATCTCAGCTCAGGAAATGAAATAGTGAAATCAGTTTGAGTAGGTGTTTATTCTGACTGTTTCTATCTGTTGACCAATCACCAGTGCCACTAGTATATTACATTAAAAGCCATGTACACTAATTTTGTGAGAGCGGGAGATGACTAATTGTAGACAGGGCAAACTTTTTGCCGAACACCTTCACTCGATCTGTCTTCACCCACATGATCTCCCAGCTGCCAAACACTTTAACGACCCTTTCCATTCCCATACTGACCCTTCTGACCCAGGCCTCCTTCATTGTCAGAGTGGGGTCCAATGCAATTTGGAGGAACGGCATCTCATATTTGGGCAGCTTACAACCTAGCGTTATGAGTATTGATTTCTCTAACTTCAAGTAACCCTTGCACCCCCCTCTCTCTCCGTCCCTCCCCCACCCTAGTCATCGTACTAGTTTTACTGTCTTGTGTTTCATTGTCTGTATAACTCGTTATCATCTAGCACACAGCCAATAACGGACCATTGTAGGCTCCACCTCTCCTTGATCATCGTAATGTTTTTGCAGATCTTTCATCCATTTGTTCTATATTTCTCTATATCATCGTCTATATTTTGCGGTCTAAAGAAAGATCTTGACCCAAAACATCTCCCATTCCTCCTCTCCAGGGATGCTGCCTGACCCGCTGAGTTACTCCAGCTTTTTGTGTCTGTCTTTGGTTTAAACCAGCATCTGTTCTTTCCTACACAAAACAGAAAGAAAGACAGAAAGAATGAAAGGCATGCATTATGCGTACATGCTTACATACATATGTACATACATGCATATGTTTACATACATACAATAATGGAAAAGCAGTATACCAAGTATTGGGGATATTTCAGTATTCCACTAAAACCGAAGCATTGATAAGGAAAAGGAAAATAGAATATGAATGAAAATGAGCGAGAATCATGAAAGCAACACTAAGAATTTCCATACCTGAGTAAAATGGAAAAGATAAGTGGATCCCCTGCAGACAGAGACAGGATTAATTTTATATGGTGGAATATAGAAACGGTAGAGAAATTAAACAAATATTTTGTATCTGTCTTCAGGGAAGAAGACACAGAAAACCTTCGGAAATATTGGAGAACTACAGGTCTCACGAGAATGAGGAGAAGAAATTAGAATTAGTAATAACCTAGTATTGGAGAAATTAATGGGACTGAAAAGCAATAAATCAGGCATCCTGATTCCATGCATCCTTAATTGTGCAGGAGCTGGTTGTTATCTTCCAAAATGCCAAAGATTTTAGAATGGTTCTGTGCAATTGGAATTTAGCAAAGTAACCTCACTGCTTAAAGGAAAGGAAAGTAGATAGTAGACCAATTAATTTGACATCCAGTACATCAATAGAAAGAAAAATGCTGGAATCTATTATTAAGAATGTGTAGCAGGAGGCTGAGAAAATAAAGATAAGTTTGGACGGGAGCGGTGTAGATTTCTGAAATTTATTAGAAGATTTTTGAGCTAGCAGCAGAATAGGTAAGAAACCGTATATTTGGATTTTAGGAAGGCCTCCAATAAGGTGCACCACAAAGAGGTTTTGGGTGCAAAATTAGAGCGCACTGGATTACGAGTGATGTACTAATGTGGGTTGAGCACTGGTTAACAAACAGAAATGCGAGAGTGGGAATGAACAAGTCATGTTGAGGTTGGAAGGCTGTGACTAGTGGGGCCCAGATACTAGTGCAGGAACCCCAATGGTTCACATCAATGATAGGGGATGAATGAATGCAGGTAATAAAAAGAGGAAGACAGTGTTGACTGTGATGAGGATAGAGAGGCATTAGGGAGATATAGGCAAAGAGAATGGATAAGGTTGTGGCAGATCACACATAATATGCAAAAAATTAGCTAATCTAGTTTTTTTAATGGTGGGAGATGTTTGTGTTCAAGGCACCAGGGTATCCTCATATCACTATAATTGTGTGTGGATTCAGAAAGCAATTAAATTGCAAAGGACACTGTGGTGAAGGCCAGTGTGTCCATGTTGCTTCTTTAATTCCTCACCTCCTGGTGGTGTCATTTTCAAGGAGCTATGGACTTGTACCTCAAGGTAGTTATTTTCCTCTCAGTTTCTCCTTCTCTGCTGTCGCTGTTATCAAAACGAGACCCTCTACTCCTTGTTGATATATCCCTCACCTACAATGTTTCCAGCCTTTATTTTAAGAGTTTATGAGCACAAGAGTGGAGATGCTTTGCTCCAGTTATACAGGGGCCTGGTGAATCTTGTTTACACATCTAGATCATATAACAGTACAGAACAGGAACAGAATGTCTCTGCCAACCATGATGTCAGTTTCAACTGCTCCTGCCTTTATGTGGCTGATATCCATTTCCTGCAAGTTCATGTGCCTGCCTAAATTCCTCTTAAATGTTGTTATCATAAGTAATTACCCCCCACCCCAGCAGTATGTTCTTGGCATCTACCACTCTGTGTAAAATTACATGCCTTGTATATCTTTAAATCCCTTAAATCAAAACCATCTAGAATTTGACACTTCCTTCTTGGGGAACAAATTCTGACCAATATATTCTTTCTTTGCCTCTCATAATTTAATAATTTTTCATCAGGTCTTCCCTCAGCCTCCAACGCTCCAGAGAAAACAATCCAAATCCTTAAACCTAATACACTTTCACCCAGGCAACATCCTAGCGAAACCTTTGCACCGTCTCCAAAGCCTGCACATCCTTATTGTCATGCGGCAATCAGAACTGCACACAATACTCTAAATGTAGCTTAACTAAAGTTTTATACAACTGCAACATGACTTCCTAACTTTTACACTCGACAGCCTGCTGTGTGCCATAGGCCTTCTTTACTTCTATATCTACTGGTGTTTCAAGAAGCAGTGGACTTGCAAACCAAGATAGATCTCTTTCTTCATCTCTGCCTCGGGTGTTATCAAAGTGAAGCTTTCTACTCCAGGTTGATAGAGCCCTCATTCACAATTGTTTTCATTTTCTGCACTTCTGCTCTTCCCTGCATGATTCCTTTCCCTTTGCATGGTTCCCGTTCCTCTGCTCATTTTGCGTCTGACTGCACGTTTCATTTCTTTCTGGACATTTCCCATCTCTCTGCATGCTTCAATGAACATGCAAGGTGAAAAGAACAGATCAAAGCTGACGATGATCAAGGAAATGTGCAATGGTTCATTATTGGATGAAGGGAAGGTAACAATGAGGCATACAAACAGTAACATTATTCAGGAGGGCAGTGAAACTAGTAGGAGAACTAGGGTGGGGGAGGGACAGAGAGAGAGGGTTGCTTGAAGTTAGAGAAATCAATATTCATACCGCTGGGTTGTAAGCTGCCCAAGTGAAATATGAGGTGTTGTTCCTCCAATTTACGTATGGCCTTACTTGCACCTCCTCCCAACTCACTTACTGTTCTAGGTGTGGACACCTATATATCGGAGAGACCAAGCGCACACTGGGCGATCGTTTTGCTGAACAGTCTGCCCAGGCCTACGCAATCTCCCAGTTGCTAAACACTTTAACTCATCCTCCCATTCCCACACTGACCTTTCTGTCCTGGGCCTCCTCCACTGTCAGAGTGAGGCCCAACGTGAATTGGAGGAACATCATTTCTGCAGGTAGGAAAGGCCTGTTTCCGCGCTGCATAAACTAAACTAAATAAACTAAACAAAACCACTTGACCGACTGCCATAACTGTTTCTTTTAACAATCGAAGGATAATAGAATATCCTACGTTGCCTTGCCGTGTTTCTGCTCACCTTCTTCTTCAAAGCCTGCACTTTGCCCTCTACTGACATTTCCAACTTCAAAACAAATCTTCTCAAAATAGCTGCAAGAATCTCCCGCGCAGTGTTATAGTCAGAGTAGTACAGGATGAAACATGCCCTTTGGCCCATCATGCATATGTATGCTAATGGTGTGCCGACCAGATCAGTGTGGTTTAGTCAATGTGTTGTACAAACTTTAACATGACATCCCAACTCATATACTCAATGCCTCAGGAGATGAGGGCAAGCATGTCATCCAGGTACCTCACTACCCTGTCCCCTACCCTGGTTTAACTTCCCAAAATGCTTTTCACTTGACAAAAATGGATTCTTTCCTCTGACTGGAAGAGTGAATCACATCACCGTGTCTAACGTATCAGTTATACTGCCTCCTCGTGGTATTTTATGTAAGATTCCAGCCAATTTACATCTGGTTGAAACTGTTAACGTCGTTCACTTGGGAACTCCTCCACCTATGGACGGGTTGGTTGCTCAAACAGCTTTTACACAGATTAGTTTCAAATTCAAATTAAATTCCATCAAGAATCAATTCCATCTGAGAAGCAAGCTAAAAATCAGCAGGGCAAAAAAGGGACAGGATCCTTAATGCTCGGGCAGATAGCATTAAGGATCATCCCAAGAGATTTTATGTATATATAAAGGGGAAAGTTGTAACAAGGGAGAGAATAGGACACGTAAGGAATCAAAGCGGTCAACAGAGCAACAGGAGATGGGCAAGATCCTCAATGAGTATTTCTCCTTTTACTGTGAACAAAGCCCTGAGGACTGGGGAACTTGGGGCAGTCAATGGAAGTGTCTTAAGAGCAGTCATTATTACGGCCAAGAGGTGCTGAAGATCCTGATGTGTATGAAGGTAGACAAATCTCCTGGACCTGATCAGATATATCCGAGGACACTGGGAAGCTAGAGAGGAGATTGCAAGTGCTCTGGCTGAAATGTATGAGTCGTCATTAAATATGGGTGAGGTGCCAGAAGACTGGAGGATGGCAAATGTTGTGCCTCTTTTCAAGAAGGGCTGCAGGGAAATTGCTGGGAGCTACAGGCCAGTGATCTGTAGTCTGAAAGTTACTAGAGAATATTCTGAAGGATAAGATAAACATGCATTTAGATGGACAAGGGCTGATTGGGGATAGTCAACATGGTTTTGTATGAGGGAGGTCGTGTCTCACAGACGTCATTGAGTATTTTGGAGATATCACCAAAAAGGCTGATGAGGGCAGAGCCGGAGATGTATATATCGACTTCGGCAAAGCATTTATAACCATATAACAATTACAGCACGGAAACAGGCCTTCTCGGCCCTTCCAGTCCGTGCCGACCATTTATTTTCCCCTAGTCCCATCTACCTGCACTCAGACCACACCCCTCCATTCCCTTCCCATCCATATACCTATCCACTTTACTTTTAAATGTTAAAATCGATCCTGCCTCCACCACTTCTGCTGGAAGATCATTCCACACAGCCACCACTCTCTGAGTAAAGAAGTTCCCCCTCATGTTACCCCTAAACTTCTCTCCCTTAAGTCTCATGTCATGCCCTCTTGTTTGAATCTTCCCAACCCTCAATGGGAAAAGCTTATCCACGTCAACTCTGTCTATCCCTTTCATCATTTTAAAGACCTCAATCAAGTCCCCCCTTAACCTTCTGCGCTCCAAAGAATAAAGACCTAACTTGTTCAACCTTTCTCTGTAATTTAGTTGCTGGAACCCAGGCAACATTCTAGTAAATCTCCTCTGTACTCTCTCTATTTTGTTGACATCCTTCCTATAATTAGGCGGCCAAAATTGTACACCATACTCCAGAATTGGTCTTACCAATGCCTTGTACAATTTTAACATTACTTCCCTACTCCTATATTCAATGCTCTGATTTATAAAGGCCAGCACACCAAAAGCTTTCTTTACCACCCTATCTACATGCGATTCCACCTTCAGGGAACTATGCACAGTTATTCCTAGATCCCTCTGTTCCACAGCATTCCTCAATTCCCTACCATTTACCATGTACCATCTGCCATCTTTCAGCCCACTTTTCCAAATGGCCCAAATCTCTCTGTAGACTTTGAAAATCTACTTCATTATCCACAGCACCACCTATCTTAGTGTCATCTGCATACTTACTTATCCAATTTTCCACCCCATCATCTAGATCATTGATGTACATGACAAACAACAGTGGACCCAACACAGATCCCTGAGGCACCCCACTAGTCACCGGCTTCCAACCTGACAAACAGCCATCCACCATTACTCTCTGGCATCTCCCATTTAGCCAAAGCAACCTCATATCTTCTTTTAGCTTTTCTTATTTCTTTCTTAAGATTCTTTTTACATTCTTTATACTCATCTTGACAAAGGTTCTGCATGCTAGGCTGCTCTGGAAGGTTAGATCGCATGGGACCCAAGGAGAGATAGCTGAGTGGCTTTATGGAAAGAAGCAGAGGGTGATGGTGGAAGGATGTTTTTCGGACCCGGGGCCTGTGACTCAGGGTTCAGTGTTGGGCCCATTGCTGTTTGTGATCTACATCAAAGATTTGGATAAGAATGTACATGGCATAATTAGCAAGTTTGCAGATGATGCTAAAGTGGGTGGTATTGTAGCTAGTGAAGTTGGTTATCATAAGTTACAGCAGGATCTTGATCAATTCGACAATTAGGCTGAGGAATGGCTGATGCAATTTAATACTGTACAGACAAGTGTGAGGTGTTGCATTTCTGGAAGTCTAACATGGACAGGACCTACACGGTGAATGGTAGGCCTCTAGGATTGTTGTAGAGCAGAGGGAACTAGAATTGTGGGTACATAGTTCCTTGAAACTGGCATCACAGGTAGATAGGGTGGTCAAAAAGGCTTTCGGCACATTGGCCTTCATCAGTCAGAGTACTGTGCATAGAAATTGGGAGGTCATGTTACAGTTATATAAGACATTGGTGAGAACAATGTGATTGAAGATGATGCCTGAATGTGGCAACATGTTGCAAGCTGCACAATAGCAAATAATTAAATATAGTAGTTCTGAGCTTAGCAGATAAAAGAAACAGCAAACATTAGTGCTGTGACTAACAAGCTGCTAATGCATTTGAACGCAATAGCGCTATTGCGATCAACCGACAGCGACGAGAATTCACGATCGCAGGGGAATCCCCGACCTCGTGGAGGATCGCAGGAACAGTACAGTACCTGGAAACACCAGGGAGGCCTCTAGTGTGTGTTTGGAAACATGGCCAACGGGCAGGACTACGTCAGACTGAAGCACGGGATTTACAACCCCCCTCTCCTACCAGTCTACTGGCCAATGTTCAGTCACTGGCAAATAAAGTGGAGGCCATAAGGTCAAGGCTGCTTTATCAAAGGAATACTGTCCGCTCTGTTTCACAGAGACATGACTCACCCGAGCTCCCCAGATTCAGTCGTCCAACCTGAAGGTTTCTCCATCCATCGTATGAACCAAACGCAGGCATTGGGGAAAGGGATAGGCAGGGGAGTCTGCCTCATGGTCAACTCTGCGTGGTGCTCAGATGTGGCAGTCCTGTCTAACTATCTGGCGGTGAAGTGCCGCCCCCTTCTAACTCCTGACAAAATTCACCATTATCATCATGACCGCAGTGGACACCCCACCCCGGGCAGATGTCCGTCTAACACTGGAGGAGCTGCACACTCTGGTCAACAAGCACCAATTTGAACATTGACATCTCCAATTTCAGATAGTCTTTACTTTCTCCCTCCTTCCCTTCCGCTTCCCAGCTCTCCTACAAGCCTACAGTCCTCGCCTCTTCCATTCTTTTTCCCCCATTCCCCCCACCCCGACATCAGTCTGAAAACAAGGGTCTCGACCCGATACGTCACCTATTCCTTCTCTCCATAGCCTCACCCACTGAGTTTCTCCAGCATTTTTGTCTTCCTTTGATTTTTCCAGCATCTGCAGTTCTTTTTTAAACAAGCACCAGACAGCGTAACCCGAAGCCTTTACCATCAACATAACCGGGGATTTCAACAAAGCCAACCTGAAAAACCACTCTCGAACTCCCACCAACATTTTTCCTGCAGCCACAGAGGATTAAACACCCTTGACCATGCGGCCATCAGAGATGCCTATCGCTCCATCCCTCGCTCTCACTTTGGGAAACTGACCATTCAGCAGTGCTGCTTCTTCCTGCATACAGGCAGCAACTGAAGAGCACACCCCCGGCAGTGAGGACTGCACGGATCTGGTCAGGGGAGCAGAGGAACAACTACAGGTCTGCTTGGAGTCAGTAGACTGAGCATTGTTGAAGGACTCAGCAACGTACGCCACAGTTATTACTGTCTTCATAAGGAAATGTGTGGAGGAGGAGTGTGTTCCTACAAACACCATCTGAGTGGTTCCCAACCAGAAGCCTTAGATGATCCAGGAGATCCGCATTCTTCTGAGGACCAGATCCCAGGCATTCAAGTCTGGCGACGCAGAGGTATACAAGAAGGCCAGATATGACCTTGACAAGGCCATAAAAAAAAGCCAAAAGGGACATCCGCTCAACGCTGTAGGATGAGACGGATGTTCAGCAACTGTGGTAGGGCTTGAATGCCATCACTTCCTACAAGGCAAAATCAGGAAGCAGCTCAAGCGACAGCGAAGCATCACTCCCTGACAAGCTCAAAGCGTTCTACGCACACCTTGATTGGGAGAACACTGATGTACCTTCCCCCAAGATGGTATTACAATCTTAGTCATAGAGGCCGATGTCAGAAGATCCTTCGGCGGGGTGAACCCCCAGTAGGCGTCTGGACCTGATGGTATAACTGGTTGTGTTCTTAAAAATCCCGCAGGCCAGCTGGCTGCAGTTTTTGCAGACATTTTCAACCTCATTACTGAAGTCTGAGGTTCCCTCTTGCTTTAAGAGGGTATCAATAAGAGTATTGCCCAAGCAGAGTAAGGTAATGTGCCTCAATGACAATCGACCGGTGGCACTAGCGTCTGTGATGATGAAGTGCTTTGAGAGGTTATTTATTGCACATATCAACAGCTACCTCAACATGAAGGCAAATGCAATGCAAGCATTTAGTTCCAGAGGACTGGAATACAAAAACAGGGGTGTAATGCTGATGCACTGAGGTGCTGGTCAGGCCACATTTGAGGTATTGTGAGCAATTTTGGGTCCCATTATCTGAGGAAGGATGTGCTGGCTCTGGAGAGGATCCAGAGGAGGTTTACGAGAATGATCCCAGGAATGGACTGAAATTAACTGAAAGGAATGTTGTGCAAAAACAGATACTTTTGCATATTTTACTTGGATTTTATCTATTGATTGGCTGTTGTGTGAAATCTTTCCTTTTTTTAAAATACTTTTGGTTTAGATATGTGAAGACTAGATTTGTGAAGACTGAGTGGGTTAACACATGATGAGTATTTGACGGCATTGGCCCTCAACCCGCTGGAGTTTACGATGGGGGACCTCATTGAAACTTACCGAATAGTGAAAGGCCTGATAGAGTGGATATGAAGAGGATGTTTCCACCAGTGGGAGAGTCTCAGACCAGAGGCCACAGCCTCCGAATTAAAGGACGTTCCTTTAGGAAGGAGATGAGGATGAATTTCTTTAGTCAGAGGGTGGTGAAACTGTGGAATTCATTGCCACAGAAGGCTGTGCAGGCCGTCATAAGGTCATAAGCCAGGTCATAAGTGATAGGAGTAGAATTAGGCCATTCAGCCCATCAAGTCTACGCCTTTCAATCATGGCTGATCTATCTCTCCCTCCTAACCCCATTCTCCTCATAACCTCTGACACCTGTACTAATCAAGAATCTATCTCTGCCTTAAAAATATCATAGACATAGAAACATAGAAAATAGGTGCAGGAGGAGGCCATTCGGCCCTTCGAGCCAGCACCGCCATTCATTGTGATCATGGCTGATCGTCCCCTATCAATAACCCGTGCTTGCCTTCTCCCCATATCCCTTGACTCCACTAGCCCCTAGAGCTCTATCTAACTCTCCATCGTGATTTGGCCTCCACTGCCCTCTGTGGCAGGGAATTCCATAAATTCACAACTCTCTGGGTGCAAACGTTTTTTCTCACCTCGGTCTTAAATGACCTCCCCTTTATTCTAAGACTGTGGCCCCTGGTTCTGTACTCGCCCAACATTGGGAACACTTTTCCTGCATCTAGCTTGTCCAGTCCTTTTATCATTTTATATGAGAGTCCTCTCATGAGAGTCCCCTCATCCTTCTAAACTCCAGTGAATACAAGCCTAGTCTTTTCAATCATTCCTCATATGACAGTCCCGCCATCCCAGGGATCAACTATATCCACTGACTTGGCATCCGCATTAAAAGAACGTCCTTAAATTCTGATGCTATGACCTCTAATCCTAGACTCTCCCTCTAGTTGAAAGATCCTCTCCACATACACTCTATCCAGGCCTTTCACTATTCTGTACATTTTTAATGAAGTCCCCAGCCTCATTCTTCTAAACTCAGCTAATATAGGCCCAGTGACGTCAAACCCAGGGAGAGTTAGCCAACTGGATATAAAATTGGCTTCATGAAGGAAAGTGGGTGAGGTGGAAGGGTGATAGGTTTAAGGTGAGGGGGAAAAGATTTATTAGGAACCTGAGGGTAACTTTTTAACACAAAGAGTGGAGGGTATATGGAATGAGCTGCAGGAGGGGGTAGTTGAGGCAGGTACTAACACAACATTTAAGGGACATTTGGACAGGTACTTGGATGGGCACGGGTAGGTAGGTGGGACTAGTGTAAACAGGCCATGTTGGTCGGCATGGGTAAGTTTGGCTCCATGACTATGACTATATAACACGATGTAGAGAAGAATGTGAGACTGAGGCTATTATCAGATCATCCTCTCCACATCCACTCTATCCATGTCTTTCACTATTCTGCATGTTTCAATGTGTCGTCGTGCCCCCCCCCCCCCCCCCCCCCCCCACCCCGCTGTCCAACTCCAGTGAGTACAGGCCCAGTTCCGACAAATGCTGATCATAGGTTAACCTACAAATGGATATTTTTAAGGCAGAGATAGATACATTCTTGATTAGTACAGGTGTCAGGGGTTATGGGGAGAAGGCAGGAGAATGGGGTTAGGAGGGAGAGATAGATTAGACATGATTGAATGGTGGAGTAGACGATAGGCCGAATGGCATAATTTTGCTCCTATCACTTATGAAGAACCTAGACCCATTACAATTTGCCTACCACCACAACATGTCAACGGAGGATGCGACCTCACTGGCTCTTCACTCTGCAAGTGAATCATTTGGACAATAAAAACACATATGTCAGGCTGTTGTTTATAGACTACAGCATAGCTTTCAATTCTATCACCCCCAAGCTACTTACAGTATCAAGCTCACCGAACTAGGTCTCTGCGCATCCCCCTACAACTGGATCATCAACAGGCCATAGTCTGAATTGGCAGCAACTCTTCTTCCACAATAACCATCAGTACGGGAGCACCTCAAGGCTGCGTGCTCAGTACCCTGCTCTATACTCACAACTGTGTAGCCGAACACAGTGCGAAGTCCATCTTCAACTTCGCCGATGATACCACTGTTGTTGGACAAATTACAGATGATGATGAGTCAGAGTATAGAAGTGAGATCGGCCGACTGACCAAATGGTGCCAGCACAACAACCTGAATGAGGACACACAAACCTGTCTATATCAACGGGATGATATGATGGCGAAGAGAGTCAAAAGCTTCAAATTCCTGAGCGTGCATATTTCCGAAGATCTTTCCAGGACCCAGCACACTGATGCAATTATAAAGAAAGTCCATCAACGCTTCTATTTCCTGAGAAGATTGAAGAGATTTGGTATGTCAGAGAGGATTCTCTTGAACATCTACAGGTGTACAGTAGAGAGCATATTGACTGGTTGCATCACGGCCTTGTTCGGCAACTTGAATGCCTAGGAGCGAAGAAGACTGCAAAAAGTGGTGAACACTGCTCAGTCCATCACGGGTTCTCATCTTCCGACCATCGAAGGAATTTACAGGAGTCAGAGACTCATCATCATCAGAGACCCTCACCACCCTGGCCACACACTCTGATCACCCCTGCCATTGGGGAAAAACAGCCTTAAAACTGTAACATCCAGGTTCAGGAACTTCTTCCCCACAGACATCAGGCTATTAAACACTACAAACTCCCTATAAGCTCTGAACTAGACACAAAGTGCTGGAGTAACTCAGCGGGGCAGGCAGTATCTCTGGACAGAACAAATGGGTGAGACCCTTTTTCAGACTGTCTCAACCCGAAACATCACCCATTTCTTTTTCCAGAGATGCTGCCTGGCCCGCTGAGTTACTCCAGCATTTTGTGTCTATCTAAACCAACATCTGCAGTTTTCTTCCTACCCAAGCTCTGACCTACATAGACTTGGGGGCATTGGTTTTGCACTATTATTGTTTATTTGTTTTTAAGTGTATGTATATATATTGTTTATAGAACACTATGTTTACACATTCTGTTGTGCTGCTGCGAATAAGAATTTCATTGTTCTATGTGGGACATACAGGGCCCTCCATAATGTTTGAGACAAAGACCCATCATTTATCTATTTGCCTCTGTATTCCACAATTTGAGATTTGGAATAGAAAAAGTCTCATGTGGTTACATTTGTCAGATTGTAATAAAAGCTGTTTTTATACATGTGAAAATTACAGCAGTGTTTATACATGGTCCCATTTCAGGGCACCATAATGTTTGGGACACAGCAATGTCATGTAAATGAAAGTAGTCATGTTTAGTATTGTGTTGCATATCCTTTGCATGCAATGACTGCTTGAAGTCTGCGATTCATGGACATCACCAGTTGCTGGATGTATTCTATGGAGATGCTCTGCCAGGCCTGTATTGCAGCCATCTTTAGCTTCTGCTTGTTCTGGGGCCTACTACACTTCAGCTTTCTCTTCAGCATATAAAAGGCATGCTCTATTGGGTTCAGATCACGTAATTGACTTTGTCACTCAAGTATTGACTATTTTTTAGCTTTGAAAAACTCCTTTGTTACTTTAGCAGTCTGTTTGGGATCATTGTCTTGCTGTAGAATGAACCGCCGGCCAATGAGTTTTGAGGCATTTGTTTGAACTTGAGCAGATAGGGTGTGTCTATACACTTCAGAATTCATTATGTTACTGCCATCTGCAATTGTATCATCAATGAAGATAAGTGAGCCAGTACCTTCAGCAGCCATACATGCCCAGGCCATAACACCCCCACCACCGTATTTCACAGATGAGGTGGTATAGACAATACGTGCAGGAATAGGTCATTTGGCCCTTCGAGCCAGCTTGGATCTTTTGCTATGTTTTGGATCTTGGGCAGTTCCTTCTCTCCTCCATACTTTGCTCTTGCCATCACTGATATGTTAATCTTTGTCTCATCTATCCACAAGACCTTTTTCCAGAACTGTGGTTTCTCTTTTATGTATTTGGCAAACTGTAACCAGGCCATCCTATTTTTGAGGCTAACCAGTGGTCAGTTTTGAGGCTAACCAGCCTCTGTATTTCTGTTCATGAAGTCTTCTGCAGACAGTGGTCATTGACAAATCTACACCTGATTTGGGGATATTTCTTTATTATAGAGAGAATTCTCCTGCCATCAGCTGTGGTCTTCCTTTGCCTGCCAGTCCCTTTGCGGTTAGTAAGCTCACCAGTGCTCTCTTTCTTCCTACTGATGTTCCAAACAGTTGATTTTGTAAGCCTAAGGTTTGGCAGATGTCTCTAACAGTTTTATTCTTGTTTCTTAGTCTCATAATGATTGCTTTGACTTTCATTGGCACAACTTTGGGCCTTCATGTTGATTAACAGCAATAAAAGTTTCCAACGGTGATGGAAAGGTTGGGGGAAAGACTAGGTGCTGGAAACTCTCTTATACCTGCATTAAGAAGGCAATTAAACACACCTGAGCAATTACAAACGCCTGTGAAGCCATGTGTCCCAAACATTATGGTGCCCTGAAATGGGGGGACTGTATAAACACAGCTGTAATTTCTACATAGTGAAACCAAAATGTATAAAAATTTAGTAAAATCTGACAATGTGCACTCTAACCACAAGTGATTTTTTCCTATTACAAATCTCAAATTGTGGAGTACAGAGGCAAATAAATAAATGATGGGTCTTTGTCCCAAACATGGAGGGCACTGTATAAATAAAACACTAGAGAGTATTGACCATTTTTTAGCTTTGAAAAACTCCTTTGTTGCTTCGGGATGTTTGGGATCGTCTTGCTGTAGAATGAACTGCCAGCCAATGAGTTTGAGGCATTTGAGGGCGGTGGAGGCAGGTTCTCTGGATGCTTTCAAGAGAGAGCTAGATAGGTCTCTTAAAAATAGCGGAGTCAGAGGATATGGGTAGAAGGTAGGAACGGGGTACTGATTGGGGATGACCAGCCATGATCACATTGAATGGTGGTGCTGGCTCGAAGGGCCGAATGGCCTACTCCTGCACCTATTGTCTATTGTGTTCAGTTTTGGTCAGCATGTTTTGGGAAAGATGTTAAGTTTCAAATGGTTGGTTCAGAGAATATTTACCAGGATGTTTTCAGAACCCTATAGGGAGAGGTTGAGCAGGCTAGGGCTTTATCCTAGAGGTGTACAAAATCATGAGAGGAATTGATTAGGCAAACGCACAGAATCTCTTGTCCAGAGTCGGGGAATCGAGAACCAGAAGACATAGGTTTAAAGTGAAGTGGGAAAGATTTAGGAGTAACTTTTGTACATAAAGGGGTGTGGTTGCATGGAAGGAACTGCTGGAGGAACGTTTAAGAAACATTTGGACAGGTACACGGATAGGGTAAGTTTGGAGGGATATGGGTCAAAAGTAGGCAGGTGGGACTAGTGTAGATGGGGGCATGTTGGTTGCCGCGGGCAAGTTGGGCCGAAGGCATATGCTGTATGACTCGAAGAACAAATTTAGTATTCTGCACAAGTTGAAGTTTGTTCTAGACATCCTTCTCCCTTTAGAATCATAAAAGCTTTCCTCCTTAATGTTTGCACCTTGTAGGTTGCTCCCAATACAATCCACTAATCATTCTGGTCGCTCTGTCCAGCAGTTTAATCCGTCCTGTGTGGCTGCAGTCAGTATTATAACCAATCCCTCAGTGGGAGGTCAAGGTGAGCTGCCACCTTGAACCACTGCAGTCCATGTTGTGAAAGTACTCCACAGGTAAGGAGACCCAGGATTTAGACCCAGCAGCAGCAATGCATTTCCCCGTCAGGATTATTTATGAAATAGAATCAGGGAGTGATGTTCCTTCTGCCCTGCTGCTCTTATACTGCCTTGTAGTGGACATTTAGGGTTTGGCAGGAAATACCAAATTAAGCCTGGGCATATCTCTGCAGTGCTCTGTGCAGGTATACAATATGATCACAGTGCATTGATGGTGCATCGGGGTGGGGGGCGAGGGCAGAAATTAAGGAAAGGGTGTGCAGTGCCATTCAAACACACTGCTTTTCCCAAAAAGTCCATCCCTACCTATTTGAATTTCTGCAAATATCACCCATTCCACAATATGTTTATTACAATGGTTTTTCATTAATTAGAGATTCACCACCTCTAGGGAAGTGGAAACAAAATCAGTTGGGCTCTCCTGAAGAGAATCAGAGGGGCAACGGAGCAAAAGTAATCGGCCTGGATTGGCAACAGCTCTGCTGAAGACTGTAATTAATTGCAGAGAGTTATGCATGTAGCCCAGTCCGTCAGACAGGCCAGCCTCCCGACCATTAACTCCATCTACACTTTCATCTATGCCTCAGGAAAGCAGTCAACTCAATCAAGGACTTTTTTCAGTACAAGGTTTACACAAACGAACACAAAGTGATGGATAACTCAGTGGGCCAGACAGTATTTCGGTAAAAATGGTTAGGTGAAGATTCAGGTCTGGACCCTTCTTCAGACTGATCGTAATGGGGGTGGAAGAATTTTTCGGACACTTTTTTCACCGCGCACATTGACTTCTGTTGGACAGAAGATGCAAAAGCTTGAAAACACAAAACCAACAAATTCCAAAATAGTTTCTTCCCCGCTGTTATCAGACTACTGAATGGTCCTCCCCTGAGCTAGGGTATAGTCCCAATCTTTCAACCTACCTCATTACAAACCGGGGACTTTACTCTGCAACTATAAACTTTCTCCTTGCCCCTCCTGTACTTGATTATACTCCTGTAATGAATGATTTGACTGGATAGCACGCAAAGCAAGCTTTACATTATCTGGGTACTCCTGACAATGATCAACACAAACCCTCTCTGTGACACCAGCACGGCAGTTGTGGGCTACCTAACGACTTGTGGCTGAATATATCCCAATATTCCCTGTGTTTTATATCTGCTGCTGCCACAGCTTCAGCTTCTGCTCCCAGGTCCCCCTCATTTAGAACATGCCTTTTCCTTCCATTCAACCTCATTTGGAATTTTTTTTTTGCCAATGGGAATTAATTTAGTTTAGTTTAGAGATACAGTTTGGAAACAGGCTCTTCGGCTCACCGAGTCCACAGAAACCAGCTATCCCCGTACATTAACACTATCCTACACACTAGGGACAATTTCCAATTGTACCAAAGCCAATTAACCTACAAACCTGCACGTCTTGTAGTGTGGGAGGAAAGGACCCGAGAGCCAGCCCCACGCAACATGAGCTGCCTTTCTTAGATGCCCAGCGTGCCGTTACGTAACGCTGAGAGGCGTATACTGTACAGGCTGCTCCTGCACACTCTATATTTCCTCGCCCTCGTCTTCCCTCCGGACACGCCCTGGCGGCCTGTGTTACCACCTGACGGCGGGAGCGGTCCTCAGTGGAGTATAAGGGAGTCCTCCCTCCTACACCGGGGACCTGGGGTGGAGAGTGCTGCACATGGCTGTGGCCTGTAACAGGTACTTAAGCCGGTTCACGGACTCGCCAGCCGCCTGTCACTTCAGCGGCGAGGAAGAGACCATGTTCCACGTCTATATGCAGTGTGTGAGGTTGCTGCCCCTGTTCAACTATCTGAAGGGTCTGTTCCTCAGGTTTTGGCTACATTTTAGCCCCACGCTCCTGATATTTGGGCACCCAGTACAGAGGGAGGGAGGTCGGGAGGGATCTCCCTGTCTCTGCTCCTGGGCCTGGCCAAGATGGCCATTTGCGGGTCCAGGCAGCGGGTAGTCGACGGCCACACCGGAGTTGACTGCCTGCCCCTTTTCCGGGCCACATCCGTGCCCGTGTGTCCCTGGAGAGGGAACACGCGGTGTCCAGCTGGACTCTGGAGGCCTTCCGTGAACGCTGGTCGCCGCGGGAGCTCGAGTGTATTATTGATAGACTTGCCGATATATTCACTTGATGACTGTTTGTTTGTAAACTGCCAGTATAGGCAGCCTTTGATCAACCCCTTAATGTCACCCATTCCTTCCCACCAGAGATGCTGCCTGCCCCGCTGAGTTACGGCAACATTTTGTATCTATCCCTGTCACATAAATGTATCTTTTGAATATAACTTACTATTTAGAAGTTTAAAATATTTTTGATAAGAGTATTGAATGATCTGATGAAGAAACAGGTGTGGATTCCATCTAAGATATGATCAGCTGTGATGTTTGAATGACTATGGACAATGCTTGTGTTAGAATGAGGTGGAATTATCAATGTGCAAAAATGCCAAAGTGATGCAGTAGCGTTTTCACTGAGTTGAAGTGATTGACTTATACTTTGTTGACTTTTTTGTTTGCAGACTGGAAGCAATTTGAACCCCAATGCGAAGGAGTTTGTCCCTGGGATAAAGTACTGACACTGATAACCTGCGGTGAATGTAGCACAATCTCCACACTGCAAAGTCAGTAACAGAGCAATCAAAAATAGAAGCTCCCTTCTATATCACTGTGTTACACTCATGCCTTGCCAAAGTTTTCACTTGCTGTTGCATGCTAAATAAATGTACCAAGACTATTATTATTCAATAACATGGTTCTAGTTGTTGATGAAAACAATCCTCATACAAGTGCCACGTACTGAAAGGAATAGTCAACGTGGAACAGAAATCCTGTCTGGACTCATCCAGGTGGACTGTCTCTTTGTTGCACGTTGCCCAGGTGAAAGATGAGATTGGCATTTGCCTGTGACTGAAGTGGAGCCGGAACTGGTCAGCTAATTCCACAAATTTATTCTAATAAGAAAGGTCTCAACCCGAAACGTCACCCACTCCTTCTCTCCAGAGATGCTGCCTGTCCCGCTGTGTTACTCCAGCTTTTTGTGTCAATCCTTGGTGTAAACCAGCATCTGCAGTTCCTTCCTACACAGCTGTTTTTTTTCTTTCAACATGTTGGAATCTCTGACTTAATTAACTTGGCATACTTACATCGTTTCCCTCTTTTTCATGATCTCTCTGTCTTCAACCAGAGGAAAAATCATCAACTGGCTTTTATGCAAAACCACTGACTCCCACAGCATCCGCCTTTTACAGGAAACAAGGCTCCTTTCCACTGTGGTTGATGGAGCCCTATATTGCATTTGCTCTGTGTCATGTACTTCTGCTCTTACACAACACCCTCTGCAAAGACATAGAGTTCCTCTCATCCTCACCTTTCACCCTATGAATCTCCAAGTCGAGCACATCATTCTTCATGTAAGAACAAGGAACTGCAGAAAGTAGTTTATATCAAAAGTAGACAATAGACAATAGGTGCAGGAGTAGGCCATTTGGCCCTTCATGCCAGTACCGCCATTCAATGTGATCATGGCTGATCATCCCCAATCAGTACCCCGTTCCTGCCTTCTCCCCATATCCCCTGACTCCGCTATTAGTGCCAAAATAACTCGCAGGTCAGGCTGCATCTCTGAAGAAAGTGGTTAAGTGACTTTTCATGTCAGCACTCTTCAGTTCGACCTCAGACGTCAGCGGTCCATTTTCTCCAGATATGCTGCCTGACTCCAGTTACTCCAGCAATTTGTGTACATCATTCTTCATCTTTTACGTCAGCTGCAATGCAATAGCTCCACCCATGACTGTCTGTTCCGATCATGACTGTGTGTTCCAGATCCCACCCCTCTCTGACCCATGGCACTTTCTCCCACAACACCAGGAAGTGCCACACAGGTTCTTGCACCTTCACTCTCACAATCATCCAGTCGCCTATACAGCTGTTCCAGCTGAACCAACATTCACTTGCAGCTCATTCATCTTCAGTTACTGCATCCTGTGCTCCTAATGTGGCCTTCTCTGCATCACGAGACAAAGTGCAAACCAGGCAACCGATTTGCAGAGCTTTTGAGTTCCCAGTTGCAGGCATACGTAGGGAGTGGATGAGAAAGTGGGATAACATCGAACTAGTGTGAACAGGTGATCAATAGTAGCCGTGGAGATGGTGAATCTAAGGACTTGTTTCAATGCTGTATCTCTAGATTAAAATGCTGTTGTAGTATCTGTTTCCTTAAACACGTCCTCTGGCAGCTCGTTACATATAGTCACCATCATCTAGCTGAAAACATTTCCCCTCAGGTTCCTATTAAATATTGCCCTGCTCACTTTAAACCTATGTCTTTGGTTCTTGATTTCCCTACTCTGGGTAAAAGACATTGTGTATTCACCCTATCTAATCCCCTTTTAATTTATACACATCTATAAGATCAGCCACCTGTGCTCCGTGGAATAAAGTCCTACCCTGCCTAACCATTTCTCACACCTTAGGCCCTCGACTCCTGGCAAGACTCTTCTCTGCACTCGTTCCAGCTTAATGACATCCTTCCCAAAGCAGGGTGACCAAACTGCACACAGTACGCCAAGTGCGGTCTCACCAACGTTTTGTACAACGATAATACAGGAAGGAGATCAAGAACCTCATGGTTCACCACTTGGTGTAGCAAGATATCAGCAAGACAAAGGAGATAATGATCAGGAAGTGAAGCGGTACACATACACCGTTTTGCAACTGAGGCCCTGAAGTAAAGATGGTTGAAAGCTTCAAAAAAGCTTTTCACTCTACCTCGATACTCGTGACAATAAACTAAAACCTAAACAGTCTACATAGATTTAAGGTGACAGGGGAAAGGTTTAATAGAAACCTGCAAGGCAGCTTTTACATACAGAGTGTGGTGGTTGTATAGAACCAGCTGCCAGAGGAGTTCGTTGAGGCAGGTTCTATATAAACAATTAGTAGGCATTTGGACAGGTACATGGATAGGAGGTGGAGAGGGATATGGGCCAAACACAGCACTAGTGTAGATGGGGCATCTTGGTAGGCATGGGCTAGTAGAGCTGAAGGGCCTGTTTCCATGCTGCAGGACTCTGTAACTGTTAGAACATAGAACAGTATAGGAACAGGCCCTTTGGCCAACAATGTCCATGCTGAACATTTAAACTAATCTCCCTGGCTGCAGATGATTCATAACCCTCCATTCCCAGCCTACCCATGCGCCTCTTAAACATCACTGTCATATCCGCTTCTACTACCACCGCTGGTAGTGTGGTCCTGATACCCACCACTCTTGAAAAACCAGTCCCACACATTGTATAGCCGTGGGGTCTTACAGCATGGAAACAGACCTTTGGCCCAACTTGGCCATGCCACCAAGATTCCCTACTCTGGGTAAAAGTATCTACCCTATCTATTCCTCTCATGATCTGATACAGCTCTCTAAGATCACCCGTCATCATCCTCCATTCCAAGGTCTAAAGTACTAGCTTGCCTAACCTCTCCCTATAGATCAGGCCCTCAGATTCTGGCACCATCCTGTTGAATCTGCTCTGCATCCTTTCCAATTTAACAACATTCTTCATACAGCAGGATGATCAAAACTGAATTCAATTCTCCAAATGTGGCCTCACCAGTGCTTGTACAACTATAAAATAGCATCCCAATTCTTAATACCCTGATTGACGAAGGCCAAGGTGATGAAGGCCTTCTTGCCCATGCCATTTGGCTGCGACACCACTTTCAAAGAACTATATACAATATCTGCACTCCTAGATCCCTCTGCTCCACAACACTCCCCAGGGACCAGCCATTCAATGTGAAGGTCCTGCCCAGTTTGACTTCCCAAAATGGAACACGTCACACTTATCTGCATTAAATAACATTAACTATTCCTCAACCCACATGCCCAACTGATCAAGATCCTGCTGTAATTTTTGATAACCATCTATCTACAATACCATCCACTTTAGTGTCATCTGCAAACTCACTAATCAGTGTAGGAAGGAACTGTTGATGTGGGTTTAAACCGATGATAGACATATAAAGCTGGAGTAACTCAGCGGGACAGGCAGCATCTCTGGAGAGAAGGAATGGGTGACGTTTCGGGTCGAGACCCTTCAGTCTCGACCCAAAATGTCACACATTCCTTCTCTCCAGAGATGCTGCCTGTCCCGCTGAGTTAGTCCAGCTTTTTGTGGCAAACTCATTAATCAGACCTTGTGCATTCTAATCCAAATCGTTGATATAAATCAAAAACAGCAATGGGCCCAGCACAGATCACTGAGACACACCACTAATCACAGGCCACCCGGCCAAAACACAATCTTCCTTCTCCGTTTCCTCCATGAAGCCAATTTTCTATCCAGTCGGGAAGTTCTCCCTGGGTCCCATGCAATCTTCCAGAACAGCCTACTATGTGGAATGTTATTAGATGCCTTGCTGAAGGCAACGTCTATGGCTAGACACCATCTATGGCTTTGCCCTCATCAACCTTCAAAAAATTACTTCAAAAAAGTAAATCAGATCTATGAGACACAAACTCTCATGTAAAGGACCATGCTGACTATCCCTAATCAGCCCTGTCTACTCAAATGCATAAAAAGGTCCACCACCGAGTTTCTGGCAACTGGTAGTCCAACATCTAAACCATACTGGGACCAGGATCCTGGTGCGTCGCATAACAAGGGCTTTAAAGTACATTTTTGGGGGGAGGGGGGAGGGGGGGGCTACAACAGATTGGAAAAGTATGAATAAAGATACAGGGAAGGAGAGTGCAGGAGAGGTTACCAAAGTTTTCAGAATTACACTGGGACTCGTCAAATGGGACAATAAAGTATGCATTCATTCAGAATGAGAAATCGGACAGGAAGTTTTGAGAGTCTAACGTCAGGCAACATGGGACCATTTTGAGGGTGGTAAATACAGAATTGAAGGTGCTATATCTAAATACAAGCAAGATACAAAACTAGGAGGATGAGATTGTAGCGCAGTTAAAAATTTGCAGGTAGAACATTGTGGGCTTCAGAGGGTCGTTGCTGACAGAGGGTCACAGCCGGAAGCTGAATATCCACAGGTACACGTGCTATTGAAAAGACAGGCAGGTAGGCAGAGGGGGTGGGGGGGGTAGCTCTGTTGGTAAGGAATCCAATCATCAGCAAGAAACAATGGAGGATCAGAAGATGTAGAATCTTTGTGGGTAGAGTTAAGAAACTGCAAGTGTAAAAAGACCGAAGGGAGTTATATACAGTCCTCTGAATGGATGCAAGACACAAATTAATCCGGAAATAAAAAAGGCATGTAAGAACGACAATGTTACAGCGGTCATGGGGGCTTTCAATATGCAAGTTGACTGGGAAAATCAGGTTGGTATTAGATCCTAAGTAAAATAATTTGTAGAATGCCTATAAGACGGTTTCTTAGAGCAACTCGTGGTCGAGCCCTCTTGGGAAAAAGTATTTTGGGATTTTATGTTGTGCAATGAACCAAACTTGAATAGGAAGCTTAAAGGGCCTGTCCCACTTACGCAATTTTTTCGGCGACTTGCTGGCACCCATCAAAGTCGCAGCAGGTTGCCGAAAATTTTCAACATGCTGAAAATCCAGCGGCTACCAGAAAAAGGTATGACTCTTTGGGTGACTACTCACCACCAAACAGGCGTCACCCCGCGACATGTTGAAAATTTGCAGCAACCTTTAGCGACTATGACGTGTGCCGGCAATACCAGCCAACATGGGCAACTGCGCTGGTCCCACCTGCCTGAGTTTGACAATAGACTATAGGTGCAAGAGTAGGCCATTCGGCTCTTCGAGCCAGCACCACCATTCACTGTGATCATGACTGATCACCCACAATCAGTATTCCGTTCCTGCCTTATCTCCATATCCCTTGACTCCGCTATCTTTAAGAGCTCTGTCTAACTCTCTCTTGAAAGCATCCAGAGAATAGGCCTCCATTGTCTTCTGAGGCAGAGAATTCCACAGATTCACGACTCTCTGGGTGAAATAGTTTTTCCTCACCTCCGTTCTAAATGGCCTACCCCTTATTCTTAAACTGTGGCCCCTGATTCTGGACTCCCCCGACATCGGGAACATGTTTCCTACCTTTAGCATGTCCAATCCCTTAATAATCTTATATGTTTCAATAAGATCCCCTCATCCTTCTAAATTCAGTGTGTATAAGCTCAGTTGCTCCATTCTTTTAACATATGACAGTCCCTCCATCCCGGAAATTAACCTTGTGAACCTACTCAATAGCAAGAATGTCCTTCCTTAAATTTGGAGGCCAAAACTGCACACAATACTCCAGGTGTTGTCTCAGTAGGGCCCTGTGCAACTGCAGAAGGACCTCTTTGCTCCTATACTCTTGTAATGAAGGCCAACATGCCAGTAGCTTTCTTCACAGACTGCTGTACCTGCTGTACATCAGCGACTGATGAACAAGGACACCTAGATCTCGTTGTACTTCCCTTTTTCCTAATTTGACACCATTCAGATAATAATCTGCTTACCTGTTCTTGCCACCAAAGTGGATAACCTCACATTTATCCACATTAAACTACATCTGCCATGCATCTGCCCACTCACCCAACCTGTCCAAGTTATCCTGCATTCTCATAGCATCCTCCTCACAGTTCACACTGCCACCCAGCTTTGTGTCATCTGCAAATTTGATAATGTTACTTTTAATCGCTTCATCTAAATCATTAATGTATATTGTAAATAGATGCGGTCGCAGCACTGAGCCTTGCGGTACCCCACTAGTCACTGCCTGCCATTCTGAAAGGGACCTATTAATCCCTACTATTTGTTTCCTGTATGCCATCCAATTTTCTATCCATATCAGCACTCTACCCCCATGTGGGCTCTAATTTTGCCCAGTAATCTCCTACATGGGATTGTCCATTTTCTGAGTTACATCCCCAAAAAATACCAAAAGATCAGTCAAGCATGACTTCCCCTTCGTAAATCCTTGCTGACTCGGACCAATCCTGTTACTGCTATCCAAATGTGCCGCTATTTCATCTTTTATAATTGACTCCAGCATCTTCCCCAAAACCGATGTCAGGCTAAATGGTCTATAATTCCCTGTTTCCTCTCTCACTCATTTCTTAAAACGAGGGATAACATTAGCTACCCTCCAATCCACAGGAATTGATCCTGAATCTATAGAACATTGGAAAATGATCACCAATGCATCCACGATTTCTAGAGTCACTTCCTTAAGTACCCTGGAATGCAGACCATCAGGCCCTGGGGATTTATCAGCCTTCAGTCCCATCAGTCTACCCAAATTCCTGCCTAATGTGAATTTCCTTCAGTTCCTCCATCACCACAGATCCTCTGGCCACTACTATATCTGGAAGATTGTTTGTGTCCTCCTTAGTGAAGACACATCCAAAGAACCTGTTCAACTCGTCTGCCATTTCCTTGTTCCCCATAATAAATTCACCTGTTTCTGTCTTCAAGGGACCCACATTTGTCGTAACTAATTTTTTCCTCTTCACATACCCAAAGAAGCTTTTACTATCTTCCTTTATATTGGCTGGTTTACCTTCGTACCTCATCTTTTCTCCCTGTATTGCCTTTTTGGTTACCTTCTGTTGCACTTTAAAAGTTTCCCAATCCTCTGGCTTCCCGCTCATCTTTGCTATGTTATACTTCTTCTCTTTTATTTTTATACTGTCCTTGGCTTCCCTTGTCAGCCACGGTTGCCTCTTACACCCCTTAGAATCTTCCTTCCTCTTTGGAATTAACTGATCCTGCACCTTCTGTATTATTCCCAGAACTACCTGCCATTGTTGTTCCACTGTCATCCCTGCTAGAGTTTCTTTCCAGTCAACTTTGGTCAGCTTTTCCCTCTTGCCTCCATAGTCTGGTCCATGTCGCGCCAAACCTGACCTATCCATGCACCCGTCTAACTGTTTCTTAAAGGCATCCGTTTCTTGAAGGCAACGAAAAAAACAATAAGGGGAGAATAGATATAACCATATAACAATTACAGCACGGAAACAGGCATTCTTGGCCCTTCCAGTCCGTGCCGACCATTTATTTTCCCCATGTCCCATCTACCTGCACTCAGACCATACCCCTCCATTCCCTTCCCGTCCATATACCTATCCACTTTACTTTTAAATCTTAAAATCGATCCTGCCTCCACCACTTCTGCTGGAAGATCATTCCACACAGCCACCACTCTCTGAGTAAAGAAGTTCCCCCCCATGTTACCCCTAAACTTCTGTCCCTTAATTCTCATGTCATGCCCTCTTGTTTGAATCTTCCCTACCCTCAATGGGAAAAGCTTATCCACGTCAACTCTGTCTATCCCTTTCATCATTTTAAAGACCTCAATCAAGTCCCCCCTTAACCTTCTGCGCTCCAAAGAATAAAGACCTAACTTGTTCAACCTTTCTCTGTAACTTAGTTGCAGGAACCCAGGCAACATTCTAGTAAATCTCCTCTGTACTCTCTCTATTTTGTTGACATCCTTCCTATAATTAGGCGACCAAAATTGTACACCATACTCCAGAATTGGTCTCACCAATGCCTTGTACAATTTTAACATTACTTACCTACTCCTATATTATAAAGGCCAGCACACCAAAAGCTTTCTTAACCACCCTATCTACATGCGATTCCACCTTCAGGGAACTATGCACAGTTATTCCTAGATCCCTCTGTTCCACAGCATTCCTCAGATGAAATACAAAGTTAGGGTAGCCAATAATATAAAAGCTTTTGCAGAGGAAGATCTAACAGGGCCAAGACCTACACAGTGAATGGGAGGGCTCTGGGGAGTGTTGTGAGCAGAGGGATCTGGGTGTGCAGGTACAGAGTTCCTTAAAAGCGGCATCACAAATAAAGTGATCAAAAAGGCTTTCGCCATATTGGCCTTCATCAGTCAGAGTATTGAATAAAGACGTCGTATTCGACATTGATGAGGCCTCATTAGGAGCATTGAGTTCAGTTCTGGTCACCCTGTTATTGGAAATATGCTGTTAAGCTGGAAAGGGTGCAAGGAAGATTTACGAGGATTTTGCCAGGACCAGAGGGCCTGAGCTAAAGGGAGAAGTAAGCAGGCTGGGACTATTCCTTGGAGCGCAGGAGGATGAGAGGTGATCTTATAGAGGTGAACAGGATCATGAGAGGAATAGATCAGATAACGGCACAGAGTCTTTTGCCTAGAGTAGGGTAATGGAGAACCACAAGACATAGGTTAAAGGTGAGGGGTGAAAGATTTAATAAAAACTTGAGGGGTAACCTCTTTTTTACACAAAAGGTAGTGGGTATATGGAACAAGTTCCCAGAGGAAGTACTTGAGGCAGGTACAATCATAACATCTCAGAGACATTTAGTGGTACATAGGTCAGGTTTTGAGGGTTATAGGCCAAGCATGAGCAGGTGGGACTAATGTCGATGGGGCGTATTGGTCGGTGTGTGCAAATTGGGCCAAAGGTCCTGTTTCCATGCTGTAATACTGTATAACTTTATACATTTACATACTAGACCAAGTGGGATCCATTGAGTCCCTGTCAAATGGGAGAACTGGTCTCTGAACGCAATATTCCACCACTCAGCCATAGCCCCCAACAGCGCAGGGAAAGTTGACAGGCTCCCGTTGTGACACGAGTCAAGGCAACCCTCTCCAAGTGCGCCTCGCCATCCCTCTTCCTACCCATATACTCCTCCATTCCCCCTAATCCGCAGCACTTCCAACCCCTCCTCTTCACCCTCCCACTTCTTTCCCCTCTCCTCCTGCCCTCCCCACTCCCTCCCTCACCTCTCCCAACCTCTCCTTTCCCCTGCCCTCGGTGACTCCCTCCCTCCATAACCCCTCTCCCCTCCTTACCCTCATTGACGTCATTGTGAGGTGGAAGCTGCTGTATTTTTTTAACTGTCTTTTTTTAATGTAAATGAGATCCCATTGTGATGTCATTGTGGGGTGGAACACTGCTGACAGGCAGTTTATGTAAATGAGATCCCATTGTGACTTCATAAGCTGCTAACTTCCTGTGCAGATGGAAGAGATTTTTGTCAATGTTGTCATTGTAAAGTTTTAAATGTGAATAACTTGTAAAATATATCATCAATCTGAACGAAACTTGATACAGCACACCACAGGACAGTGGTGAGTAAGGTGGGCCAAAGGGCGCAGAGACGGAGGGAGTTAGAGTCTGAGGGGTGGGGGGGTGGGGGGCGCGTCATCACATCTCTAGCAGAATATTTAAACATTTTAATGTTAGGGTGTCATTTTTTTCAAGATGTGATTATACACAAACAAACACACACACGAACAAACACACAAACATCCAAGATCAGAGTTTTAATAGGTACTAAACTAAGTGAGCTCTGTTGCATCCCAGCATCACACGGGAGGGCTGGTCCCCCAACGCAATATTCCACCTCTCCACCATTTCCAATATTGATGGCCAGTGGGGGGGGGAGGGCTTTCTGAAGCTCTAGTATGGGTGTTGTGGGCTGAAGGGATTGGTTTCCAGAGTGCTAGTACGGACATTGTTGGCCGAATGGATTCTTGATCTGGCGGTTCAGTCACTCAAGCCTCAATTCCATTTCAAGCAGGGTGCAAGGCCATAAAATTCACGTGCAGTTTCTTACCACTTCAAGCAGGGTGCAAGGCCACTAAAGACAGCTAGTCGTGACCTCTCCCTCCTCCATCTTGCAGAGACTGAGCCACGTCCACACTTCTGGGTTTTATAGTCCCTCCCCCCCCCCCCCCCCCCCACCTATATAGTAATATAGATATGATATGGATACCAGTGCATTCAGAAAGTATTCAGATCCCTTCATCTTTTCCACATTTAACGTTACAGCCTTATTTTTAAATGGATTAAATTCATTTTTTTTTAATCATCAATCTACACACAATACCCCAGAATGAAGAAGTGAAAACAGGTGTTTAGAAATTTTTCCTAAGTAATTAAAAATAAATAACTGAAATATCACATTTACATAAGTATTGAGACCCTTTGCTATGACACTCACAATTGAGCCTGTTCAACTTGTTTCCATTGATTATCCTTGAGATGTTTCTACTACTTGATTGGAGTTGACTGGTGGAAAATTAAATTGAATGGACATGAGTTAGAAAGGCACAGACCTGTCTATAGAAGTGGCAGTGAATGTCAGAGCAAAAACCAAGCCATGAAGTCAAAGGAATTGTCCGTAGATCTCCGAGACAGGATTGTGTCAAGACACGGATCTGGGCAAGGGTATAAAACAATTTCTGCAGCATTGCACATCTCGAAGAACACAGTGGCCTCCGTCATTCTTAAATGGAAGAACTCTGGAACCACCAAGTCTCTTCATAGAGCTGGCCGCCCGGCCAAACTGAGCAATCGGGGAGAAAGGCCTTGGTCAGGGATGTGACCAAGAACCCGATGGTCACTCTGACAGAGTTCCAGAGTTCCTCTGTGGAGATGGGAGAACTTCCAGAAGGACAACTATATCTGCAGCACACCACCAATCAGGCCTTTATGGTAGAGTGGCCAGACGGAAGCCACTCCTCAGTAAAAGGCACATGACAGCCCGCTTGGAGTTTGCCAAAAGGCATGAGTAACAAGATTCTCTGGTCCAATGAAACCAAGATTGAACTCTTTGGCCTGAATGCCAAGCATCACGTCTGGAGGAAACCAGGCACCGCTCATCACCTGACCAATACCATACCTACGGTGAAGCAGGGCGGTGGCAGCATCATGCTGTGGGGATGTTTTTCAGCTGTAGATACTGGGACACTAATCAGGATTGAGGGAAAGATGAACGGAGCAAATTACAGAGAGATCCTTGATGAAAACGTGCCCCAGAGCGTTCTGGACCTCAGATCGTGGCAGAGGTTCATCTTCCAACAGGACAATGACCTTAAGCACACATGCAAGACAACGCAGGAGTGGCTGTGTGACAAGTCTGCGAATGTCCTTGAGTGGCCCAGCCAGAGCTCAGACTTGAGCCCAGTCAAACATCTCTGGAGGGACCTGAAAATAGCTGTGCATCGACACTCCCCATCCAACCTGACAGAGCTTGAGAGGATCTGCAGAGAAGAATGGGAGAAATTACCCAAATACAGGTGTGCCAAGCTTGTAGCATCGTACCCAAGAAGACTTGAGGCTGTAATCACTGCCAAAGGTGCCTCAACAAAGTTCTGAGTGAAGGGTCTGAATACTTATGTAAATGTGATATTTCGGTTATTTCTTTTTAATTTGCACATTTTTCTAATCACCTGTTTTCACTTTGTTATTATGGGGCATTGTGTGTACATTGATGCTAAAAAAAAGAATGTAATCAATTGTAGAATAAGGCTGTAACGTAACAAAATGTGGAAAAGTGGTCTAAATACTTTCTGAATGCACTGTACTAGACCAAGTGGGACCCATTGGGCCACGTTCCCTCAATGCAACATTCCACCAATCACCCGTTCCCCCAAAGCAATATTCCAGCACTCACCCATAGCCCCAACTGCGCAAGCGCGGCTCATTTTCCCTCATCCCCAGCACTTCCTTCCCCTCTTCACACTCCCTCTTCTTTCTGCTCTCCTCCTACCCTCACCCACTTCCCCCTCACCTCTCTCGCCCTCTCTTTTCCCCTATCTCACTCTCCCTGCATAACCCCCCCTTCCTACCCTCCTCCTCTACATCTATGTCCCTGCTCCCCCACACCTCACCTCATCTCTCCCCTATCTCACTCCCCCACTGAACACAATGTTTAAATAACATTTCTCCTCCTCCCCTTTCCCTCCCTCTCCTTTTCCCTACCCACACTCCCCGGAGCCAAACAGTCATCCCCACATGGGGGCGGGGGGAGGTGGTGGGGGGAGGCGGCGACCCTCATCTACCCCCCCATCCCACACCGCCACAATGAACTAATTTTTTTTAATTTTTTTTTTAAATATTTTTTTATTAGACGTAACCAATTTACAAAGTTAAAACAAGTTTACAAACATCAGCTTAATTCGGTATTTATACAAATAACACATTGATAATTATTATCTTCTATTTTTTTAGAAATAAAGACAGGAAGAAAATAGAGCAGTTGTAAATCAAAAAAGTTGTGATTAAATAATAATTTGATTATATATAAGAAAAGAGAAAAAAGGAAATAATAAAAAAACACCACAAACAAAAAAAAATGTGAAAATATATATATATATAAATGAAAAACAACAAAATATATTGTAAATAAAACTATTACAACTCATAATATCAATAGAGACATGCATATTAATCCTAGTTTGAAAATGAATTATTTTCTTCAAATCCCGTAGGGTACCCGTCGAGCCGTGATGCCAAGAACAGCTACTTCTCTAAATACTGTATATATGGAGATCATATCTGTTCGAAGGAATTATATTTATCCAATAGGACAAATCTAATTCTTTCCAAATGTAATGTCTCCAACATCTCTGCTGTCCACATTTTAATTGTGGGGGATAATGTTCCCTTCCAAAATTTCAGTATAATTTTTTTCCCTATTATCAAACAATAATCAAATAAATTTCTTTGATTTGCTGTTCGTACCAAATTTGAATCCGGAATTCCGAATATTACTAACTTTGGGTCTGGGTCCAGTTTAACTCTAAGAACTTCAGAAATAACTTTAAAGATTTCTGTCCAATAATAATTCAATTTAGGACATGTTACAAAACTATGTATTAAATTTGCTTCTAAATTCTTACATTTATCACAAATAGAGGAAACATTAGGAAAGATACTATTTAATTTAGTTTTCGAATAATGTAATCTATATAATACTTTAAATTGTATCAATGTGTGTCTAGCATTTAACGAACACCGATCTATTCCACCGCCCCCCCCCCTCCCCCTCACAATGAAAACCATGAAAATTTTTTGTAAATTACACCTCATGTTGGGGGCGGGGCCGGCGCTCCACGGAGCCAATCAATCATCCCCATGTGGGGGGCGGGCGGCATCGGCACTCATCTCCCCCCCCCCCCCATCCCACTCCCCTACAAGGAAGATTCTAAATTTTTCTTGTAAATTAAACCTCTCTCCTATTCCACCACCCACCCACAATGAGAACCACTTTTCTTTTGTAAATGAAACCTCCCCCCAAGAATTTGATTAAAAGTGACTTTTAAATCTCACTCGATCCCTCCCTCCATAACCCCTCTCCCATCCCTAGCCCCCACCTTGATGTGGAAGCTGTTGATCACATTGTGATGTCATTGTGGGCTGGAACACTGCTCTCAGCCAGTTTGTGCAAATGAGATCCCATTGTGATGTCATTGTTGGGTGGAGCCCTGCTCACGGGCAGTTTATGTAAATAAGATCCCATTGTGATGTCATTGTCTGGTGGTGCACTGCTCACGGGCAGTTTATGTAAATAAGATCCCATTGTGACCTCATAGCTGTAACTGCCACTGCAGTGTTCAAGTGATTCTTTCTCAAACTGGATTTTGTAAAGTTAAAAATGTGAATAACTTGTAAAATATAACATCAATGTGAACAAAACTTGATTTTAAAAAAAGACAGCACAAGACAATTGTGAGTAAGGTGATCCAAAAATTATAGCGCTATACTGTACAATTTTGGCGTAGTTCCAGGATCACATACACACACACACATAGAAACAAACAAAATGAGAGTTTCAGTAATATATAGAGATAAATGAACGGTAAAAGAAAGGCAAGAGTGGACATTGGACCACTGGAAAATGATGCTGCACAAGTAGTACAGTGAGGGGTGGCAGAGTGACACAGTGGTAGAGTTGCTGCCTTACAGCGCCAGAGACCCATGTTCGATCCTGACAACAGGTGTATGGAGTTTGTACGTTCTCCCTGTAACCTGCTCTCTCTGATCTCCAGTTTACTCGCACACTCCAAAGGCATACAGGTTTGTAGGTTAATTGGCTTGGTACATTTGTAAATTATCCCTAGCGTGTGTAGGATAGTGTTAGTATGCAGAATGCATGGATCCAGCAATCGGCGCATACACGGTGGGCCAAAGGGCCTGTTTCCAGGCTGTATCGCTAAACTAGTCATGGGGAACAAAGTTTGTGGAGTGCCATGGATTGCCATGAATGATGGATTCTTAGAGCAGCTTGTATTGGAGCTTAGCAGGGAGAAGGCATTTCTAGATTTAGTGTTATGTAATGATGGTCATAATACAAAAAATATGGTCAGGTTTAATCTGCAATTGGAGAGGGAGAAAGATACCAGTCAACAGGGATGACAATGGAACAAAAATGGCAGGTATTTCTAGGAATAATACAGAAGGTGCAGGATCAGTTAATTCCAAAGAGGAAGAAAGATTCCAAGGGGAGTAAGGGGTGACGGTGGCTGACAAGGGACGTTAGGGATAGTATAAAAATAAAAGAGAAGAAGTACAACATAGCAAAGATGAGCTGGAAGCAAGAGGATTGGGTAATATTTAAAGAGCAACAGAAGATAACTAAAAAAATACAGGGAGAAAAGATGAGGTACGAAGGTAAGCTAGCCAAGAATATAAGGGAGGATAGTAAAAGCTTCTTTAGGTATGTGAAGAGGAAAAAATTAGTTAAGACCAAAGTTGGACCCTTGAAGACTGAAAAAGGTGAATTTATCATGGGGAACAAGGAAATGTCAGATGAGTTGAACAGGTACTTTAGATCCGTCTTCACTAAGGAGACACAAACAATCTTCCTGATATAGTAGTGGCCAGAGGATCTGGGGTGACGGAAGAACTGAAGGAAATCCCCATTAGGCAGGAAATGGTGTTGTGTAGACTGATGGGACTGAAGGCTGATGAATCCCCAGGGCCTGATAGTCTGCATCCCAGGGTACTTAAGTAGCTCTAGAAATCGTGGATGCATTGGTGATAATGTTCCAATGTTCTATAGATTCAGTGTTAAAGAAGGAACTGCAGATGATAGAAAATCAGGGGTCCATAAAAGGCTGGAGAAACTCAGCCGGTGCAGCAGCATCTAAGGAGTGAAGGAGATAGGCAACATTTCCATCCGAAACCCTTCTTCAGACTTCTATAGATTCAGGATCACTTCCAGTGGATTGGAGGGTAGCTAATGTTATCCCACTTTTTAAGGAAGGCGAGAGAGAGAAAACAGGGAATTATAGACCAGTTAGCCTGACATCAGTGGTGGGGAAGATGCTGAAGTCAATTATCAAAGATGAAATAGCCGCACATTTGGATAGCAGTAACAGGATGGGTCTGAGTCAACATGGTCAACACGAAGGGAAAATCATGCTTGACTAATCTGGATTTTTTTGAGGATGTAACTAGGAAAATGGACAAGGCAGAGCCAGTGGATGTAGTGTACCTGGACTTTCAGAAAACATTTGATAAGGTCCCACATATGAGATTAGTGGGCAAAATTTGGGTACATGGTATTGGGGGTAGAGTGCTGACATGGATAGAGAAGTGGTAGGCAGACAGGAAACAAAGAGTCGAGATTACACAAAATGCTGGAGAAACCCAGCGGGTGCAGCAGCATCTATGGAGCGAAGGAGATAAGTAATGTTTCGGGCCGAAACCTTCGTCTGAAGAAGGGTTTAGGCCCGAAACGTTACCTATCTCCTTCGCTCCATAGAGGCTGCTGCACCCGCTGAGTTTCTACAGCATTTTATGTACCCTTGATTTTCCAGCATCTGCAGTTCCTTCTTTAACAAAGAGTAGGGATTAATGGGTCGCTTTCAGAATGGCAGGCAGTGACTAGTGGGGTACCGCAAGGCTCGGTGTTGGGACCGCAGCAATTTACAATATACATCAATGATTTGGATGAAGGAATTCAAAGTAACATTGGCAAATTTGCAGATGACACAAAGCTGGGTGGCAGTGTGAACTGTGAGGAGGATGCTATGAGAATGCAGGGTGACTTGGACAGGTTGGGGGAGTGCGCAGATGCATGGCAGATGAAGTTTAATGTGGATAAATGTGAGGTTATCCACTTTGGTAGCAAAAACAGGAAAGCAGATTACTATCTAAATTGCGTCTAGTTGGGAAAAGGGGAAGTACAACAGGATCTGGGGGACCTTGTTCATCAGTCTATGAAAGTAAGCATGCAGGTACAGCAGGCAGTGAAGAAAGCCAATGGCATGTTGGCCTTTATAACAAGACGGGTCGAGTATAAGAGCAAAGAGGTCCTTCTGCAGTTGTACAGGGCCCTAGTGATACCACACCTGGAGTATTGTGTGCAGTTTTGGTCCCCTAATATACCATACTATATGCAATATTTTATTCCATGTAATTTGAACTTCAGTGAGGCTCAAACGAAACTCTGTTTCCACAGCCATACAAACAAAGATAATTCCTAGAAGACATACAAACAATTCAATTCACACAAACATCCATCACAGTGAATCTCCTCCTCACTGTGATGGAAGGCAAAGTCTTTTCCCTCCCCTGCACCATTTCTCTCCTGATGTTGAAGCCCCAGGCGGGCGATGGTAAGTCCCATGGCCATTTTAGGCCGCGCCGGGCGATGTATGGCCCCGCTCCAGGTCCAAAAGTCACAAAGTTGGAACCCCCGGTGGGCGTTGGAATGTCCCGCGGCCGTTAAAGCCGCGCCAGGCGATGTACGGCCCCGTTCTGGGTCGTTCCAAATCCGCAACACGGGCTGGAGAAGTTGCTTTGCGGAAGCTCCGAAAAGCGGTCTCCCACGCGGACCCGCGAGCTCCCGATGTTCTGTCCACCGGTCTGCAGCTGGAACCTCCGAGCCCCAGATTTGGGCCACAGCAGCGAACCGCCACCGCTCCCCATGCTCCGAGGCCGGCCAGCCCCACGACGGTGAGTCCCCAGCTCCGCACGCTCCGCGACTGGAGCCCCCAGGTCATTCCGGCTGAAGGCCGCTGCACGGTGCTAGGCCTCATCGACAACGGAGACCCAACAGAAAAAAGGTCGGGTCTCCCATACAGGGAAGAGATTTTTTTTAAAGTTTACCCCTCCTCCCCACCCCCCGCCCCCCACATAATACAGTCAAAAACAGTATTAAAAAACACAAACAGCTACATTTAACTAGACAAAATTTTTTTTAAAAGAACAGGCTGTAGGGGCCGCTGCGGCGTGAGTCGCGCCACCGCCCGAGTACGAGGAAGGACATTCTTGCTATTGAGGGAGTGCAGCATAGGTTTACAAGGTTAATTCCTGGGATGGCGGGACTGTCATATGCTGAGAGAATGGAGCAGCTGGGCTTGTAGAAGGATGAGAGGATATGGCGTTTAGAAGGATGAGAGGATATCTTATTGAAACATATAAGATTGTTAAGGGTTTGGACACGTTGGAGGCAGGAAACATGTTCCCGATGTTGGGGGAGTCCAGAACCAGTTTAAGAATAAGGGGTAAGCCATTTAGAACGGAGATGAGGAAACACTTTTTCTCACAAAGCATTGTGAGTCTGTAGAATTCTCTGCCTCAGAGGGTGGTGGAGGCCGGTTCTCTGGATACTTTCAAGAGAGAGCTAGATAGAGCTCTTAGAGATAGCAGAGTCAGGGGATATGGAAAGAAGGTAGGAACGGGGTACTGTTTGGGGATGATCAGCCGTGATCACCTTCTCGCTGGCTCGAAGGGCCGTGTGGTCTACTTCTGCACCTATTGTCTATTGTCTATTGAATGAACTGTTGTTTGCATCAATCTTCCAAGGGGAAGACACCAGCAATGTGCCAGAAATTCAAGAAGGTCAGGTGACAGAAATGATTGTAGTCACTATTACTGAGGAGAAGGTGCTTGAGAAGTTGAAAGGTCTGAAGGAGGAAAAGTCACCTGGACCAGATGGACCTCACCCCAGGTTCTCAAAGCGGTAGCTCATGTAGGCATTAGTGGTGATCTTTCAGAATCACTAGAGTCAGGAATGATTCCAGGGTACTGGAAAATCACTGTTTGAGAAGAGAGCAAGGCAAAAGAAAGGAAATAATGGGCCAGTTAGTCTGACTTCAGTGATTGGTGAGATTGTAGATTCCATTATTAAGAATGAGGTTCAGAAGTACTTGGAAGCACATGATAAAATAGGCCAAAGTCAGCATGCTTTTGTTAAGGGGAGATCTTGCCTAACAAATGTGTTGAATATTTTGGAAGAGCAGTACAGACAAAGGGGAATAGTGGATAGACACAAAATACTGGAGTAACTCGGCGGGTCAGACAGCATATCTCTAGAAAAGGAAGAGGTGAAGTTGGGTTAAGACCCTTCTTCAGACAGCCAGGGGGAAAGGGAAATATAGACAGTGATGTAGAGTGTTATAGAACAATTGAACGAAATACAGGCAAAAAATTAACGATGATGAACCAAACAGGCCATTGTTAGCTGTGTGTTAGAACAAATTAAAGTCAATGAAACGCAACAAGACAATTTTGAAGCTGGTACGACTTGGGTGGGGGAGGGATGGAGATGTAGTTTACTTGGATTTTCATCAGGCCTTTGATTAGGTACCAGGTGCCACACATGGGACTGCTAAACAAGGTAGGAGCCTATTGTATTGGAGGCAAGGTACTAGCATGGATAGAAGACTGGCTGACTAGCAGAAGGCAAAAAGTGGGATTGAAAGGGGCCTTTTCTGGTTGGCTCCCAGTGATTAGTGGTGTTCCACAGGGGTCGGTGTTGAGTCCACTACACTTCACATTATATGTTAATGATCTTAATGGTTTTATGGCCAGGTTTGTGCATGATCTGAAGATAGGTGGAGGGGCAGGTGGTGGGGAAGCAGGGGGGCTGCAGAAGATTGGGAGAGTGGGCAAAGAAGCGCCACATAGAATACAGCGTAACAAAGTGTATGGTCATACATTTGGTAGAAGGAATAAAGGTTTTTAGACTACTTTCTGAATGGGAGATAATTCAGAAATCAGAGGTGCAAAGGGACATGGGCGCGCCGTTGCAAGATTCCAAAAGGGAAGGCAAATGCATTTATTTCAAGGGGGTAGAAATATGAAAGCAAGGATGTAACGCTGGAGCTTTGTAAGGCTCTGGTGAAGTCACATTTGGAATATTGTGAGCAATCTTGGGCCCCATATCTGAGGAAGGATGTGCTGGTTTTGGAGGTGGTCCAGGTGAGGTTTACGAGAATGATCCCAGGGATGATTGGGTTAATGTATGAGGAGAGTTTGAAGGTGCTGTGACCTGTAGAAGGAAGACTTTAGAAGGAAGAGGGGGATCTCATCTAAATCTACTGGATAATGAAAGGCCTAGATAGAGTGATGTGGAAAGGATGTTTCCAGCCGAGGCAGTCACAGGATGGAAAAAATAAAATAATAAAATGACTTGCCTTAGAATGGAGATAAGGAGGAATTTCTTCAGCCAGAGCGTGGTGAATCTGTGGAATTCATTACTACAGATGGGTGTGGAGATCAAGACTATTTTTAAAGCAGAGATTGATAGGAAAGGCGTCAAAGGTTACTGGGAGATGGCTTAAGAATAGAGTTGAGAGGGAATAATAGAACAGCCATGATTGAATGGCGGAGCAGATTCAATGGGCTGCATAGCCTAATTCTACTTCTATGTTCTATGGTCTTAAGCTTGTCATGTACCTTCTTACCGCTTTATGTACTTATGATGCCCTTTTCATCGGGCAATGGAATCGGACCCCAAGAGCCTTCTCTACATCAACGCTGTTAATGTTTTTTCATATCTAGTCTTATCTATTTGCTTGTTACAATTAAAAAAATGAATACATTTTTCACAATTCCCATTCATAAATCCTTGCTAACAGCCCAATTCCACATTTATTTGTAAATGCATCGTTTCCAATTACAGGCACCTCGTGTTTTATGTAGGGTTAAGTGCTTGAAAAACAGCGCGTAATTCAAAACGACATAGATTAAACATATATATGCACTATATATGTATATATGCAGTCACCAGTAAATTTGAGTATGTCATTGTGAAAATACAAGTGTGTAAATCAAGTTTTGGTATTAAAGAAACAAGCACATTATTTCAAAAATGCATTACTCAAACATGCGTAAAACACATTCTATTGTATGAGTGGCGCAATGGCACAGTAGCAGAATGGCACAGTACAGGCCCTTCAACCCAACTCGCCCACACCGACCAACAATGTCCCAGCTACACTAGTCCCACTTACCTGCCCTTGGTCCATATCCTTTCAAACCTGTCCTATCCATGCACCTGTTTAATTGTTTTTAAACGGTGGGATTGTCCCAGCCTCAACTACCTCCTCTGGCAGCTTGTTCCTTACACCCACCACCCTTTGTGTAAAAATGTTACCCCTCGGATTCCTATGAAATCTTTTCCCCTTCACTGTGAACCCATGTCCTCCAGTCCTCGATTCCCCTACTCTGGGAAAAGACTATGTGCATCTCCCCGATCTATTCCTCTCATGATTTTGTATGTATACTTAGGTTTCGTTCCGATCAGTGGTCTAGTGTAAAAGTCAGCGAGGTTTAAATACCGCGCACGCGCAGATCAACCTACTCTCCGATCAGTCACGTGGATTGGTCTTTTCTCCTGTCACTCCGCGGGACGGCCCGCCCCTTCCGCGCCATCGCGTCTTTACTGGAGCTGAGGGAGGCGCTGGATGGCCGGTGGAGGTCTCCAACCAGACACAATTTTTGAAGGGACCGGAAGCGGCCCGGCCCGGCGTGGAGTGGAGTCGGAGATGTCGCCCAACGGAAAACGGAGACTCTGATCCCGGCAGAGGAGAACATCCAGTGACCAGCGCCCACTGTGAGTCCACATCGCCCGCTGTAAGTCCTCCAGCCCCTTCCCCTCTGGTCCTCCTCACTGGCTCCTGCACCCCTCCCCCGTGATACTCCCCCACAACCCCCGCCCCACACCTCCCCCACCCTCCCCTCCCGCCTCCACACAACCCTCTCCCCCCCGCCTCCACTCCCCCCTCCCCCACACCCCCCTGCTCCCCACCTCACCTCTCCACAACACTCACTGCCCGCACACCCCCACCCCTCCACTACGCCCCCTTGCCCCCACAACTCCCCTCCCCCACCCACACACCCCTCCCCCCCGCAAACCCCCTCACACACCCCCCAACCCCCCACCACCCTCTCCCCCTCCTACACTCCCCGCCCACACACAACCCCCCTCCCCTCCCACGCTTCCCTCCCCACCTCCCCTCCCACATATGAAGAGGAGAAATTAGCCATGCCTGCACAGTTAGGGGCTATTGGTAAGTGGTGGAATATTGCATGTGGGGAACTGATTAGTGGTGGAATATTGCGTTTTCGGGAATGGGTTGCTTTGGGGGATCAGGCCTCCCGTGTGACTGTGATCCAACGGGTCCCACTTAGTCTAGTACCACTATAAGATCTCCCCTCATCCTCCTGCGCTCCATGGAATAGAGACCCAACCTACTCAACCTCTCCCTATAGCTCACACCCTCTAGTCCTGGCAACATCCTCGCAAATCTTTTCTGAATCCTTTCAAGCTTGACAATATCTTTCCTATAACATGGTGCCCAGAACTAAACACGATACTCTAAATGTGGTCTCACCAACGTCTTAAACAACTGCAACATGACCTCCTTACTTCTATACTCAGTATTCTGACTGATGAAGATCAGAGTGCCAAATGCCTTTTTGACCATCTTATCTACCTGTGACTCGACCTTCAAGGAACCATGCACCTGTACTCCTAGATCCCTCTGCTCTACACACTACCCAGAGGCCTACCATTTACTGTGTAGTTCCTGCCCTTGTTCGACGTCACAAAATGCAACACCTCACACTTTTCTGTATTAAATTCTATCAACCATTCCCCCACCCACCTGGCCAAGCGATCCTGATCCTGCTGCAACCTTTCACAACCATCTTCACGATCTGCAAAAACCACTAACTTTTGTATCATCAGCAAACTTGCGAAATATGCCCTGTATGTTCTCATCCAAATCATTGATGTAGATGACAAAGAGTAACGGTCCCGGCACCGAACCCAGAGGCACAACACTAATCACAGGCTTCCAGTCCGAGAAGCAACCTTCCACCATCAACCTCTGCTTCCTTCCATGGAGCCAATTTGCTATCCATGCAGCTATCTCACCTTGGATCTCATGTGATGTAACCTTCCAGAGCAACCTACCATGCGGAAAATTGTCGAACGCCTTACTGAGGTCCGTGTACACATCTACAGCTCTGCCCTCATCAACTTTTCTATGTAACCACGCCTGGAAAGTTTCCATTATTGTTGGTTTTGCTTTAAAGATTGTAGCAATTTAAGATTGCCTTTCCTTGTCAATTGTGTATTCTTCAAAATGTCTATTGTCCCTATAGAATGGTTTATTGTTAGCAGAGGAGAAGGTGACAATGCAGTATACTATCAGTAATATTTAATCAGGACAGTAGAACTAGTCGGAGAACTAAGATGAGGGAGAGACGGAGTAAGAGGGAAAGCAAGGGTTACGTAAAAGCAGGCAATGAAGAAACCAAAAAGCATGTTGGTCTTCATAGCAAGTGGACGAGTATAGGAGCAAGGAGGTCCTACTGCAGTTGTACAGGGTCCTGGTGAGACCACACTTGGAGTATTGTGTGCAGTTTTGGTCTCCTAATTTGAGGAAAGACATTCTTGCCAATGAGGGAGTGCAGCGTAGGTTCACCAGGTCAATTCCCGGGATGATGGAAGAATGGATTGACTGGGCTTATATTCACTAGAATTTAGAAGGATGAGAGGGAATCTTATAGAAACATATAAGATTCTTATGGGATTAGGCAAGCTAGATGCAGGAAAAAATATTCCTGATGTTGGGGGAGTCCAGAACCAGTGGTCAGAGTTTAATAATAAGGGGTAATAATAAGGTAATTTAGGACTGTGATGAGGAAAATCTTTTCACCCACACAGTTGTGAATCTGGAATTCTCTGCCACAGAACATAGTGGAGGCCAATTCACTAGATGATTTCAAGAGAGTTAGAGCTCTTAGGGCTAATGGAATGAAGGTATATTGGGAGAAAGCAAGAATGGGGTAGTGATTTTGAATAATCAGCCATGATCATATTGAATGGTGGTGCTGGCTCGAAGAGCCGAATGGCCTACTCCAGCACCTACTCTCTATGTTGCTACACAAAACTGGATCTAACATAACCAGTTTCCTGTTGTTTCTTCAGGATTCTAATCTAGAATGGTGCTCCCATTCTAAGTGTGGATTAAAGTCCTCGGTGATCATTGTATCATCCTTGTGCAGACACTTCTACCGTCCCAATTTATACTACACTTTCTATTTCTCTTTTGGGGACTGTAGACAATTTCCACCAATGCTTTGTTTCTTAACTCCATCAATGAATTAACGTTCTTTTTGTGGTCGTATCTCATATGGCTTCCCCCTACTCCTTTTCAATTTGACTACTTCTTCCAAAAGGTAAATATCCTGGACACTCTAATTTCATGCGTCCATCACTTTTCAGCCATATCTTTGTAATAATCATGAGCTTATACAAGGTTATTTCCATTAGTGCCAATAATTCATCTGTTTTATGCCAAACATATTGTGTAATTGAAGAAAGTGTCTTTGATGTTATCTTTTCAACAATTTTCCTTTAGAGTCTGATGGAAGATATAACCTTCTGTTTGTACTGTGTCCATTCCTCTTCCAGATTGACTGCATTCTTGTTACCTGTTTCACTACTGTGTGTTATCCTTTGCCCTTTCTCATTAACTTTATCAGTTCCCCCTCACCAGAGACCACCTCCTCACCAGTATTTACACAGAATCAATCAGCATGCAAACCGCCCCTTTGACCCAGCTTGTCGAAGCTGACCAATCTAAACTAGTCCCATTTACTCACATTTTATCCATATCCCATCTGAACCTTTCCTATCTATGTAACTATGCAAATGACTTTTAAATGTTGTAATTGTACCCGACTCAACCACTGTCTGGCAGCTCGTTCTATACACATATCACCCTCTGCGCGAAAAGGTTGCCCCTCAGATTAAAACCTAAGACTTTTTCCACACAGAGAGAGTCTGTGGAATTCTCTGCCTCAGAGGGCAGTGGAGACCGTTTCTCTGCATAGTTTCAAGAGAGAGCTAGATAGAGCTCTTAAAGATAGCAGAGTCAAGGGATATGGGGAGAAGGCAGGAAAAGGGTACTGATTGTGGATGATCAGCCATGATCATATTGAATGGCGGTTCTGGCTCGAAGGGCTGAATGGCCTATCCTGCACCTATTGTCTATTGACCTCCTGTTCTGGATTCGCCAACACCGGGAGAAACACTGTGTTCATTCACCGTGCCAATAAGCAAGTTCGGTATTCCGACTGCGCATGCCCACTATGCATAAACAGCCCTGGAAAGCAGTGGAGTAATGAACCTTCATTTCTTCCGTTTTTCCAGATTTGATTCTTCTAGGTAAGAAAATACTGCTTTCAAACTATGACATGGTTGTACTTATTGTTTTTTTGTTAAAAGCTAAGATTATTTTGTCGTTTTTATTGCTTTATGCTTAGGTGAGTGAGCGAGATCGTGCTCGTCCGTGGTCGGTGTCGGGCCCGGGTCTGTTGAGTTGCTGCTGGGCCGTCCCCTCCCCTCTCGGGTGGTCTGTCCCTGTCCGGGGGCGGGTGGAGCTGTCGGGCCGGGCTTGAAGCCGGCGCGGGGAGGAGGCCGAGTTTCTGCAGCGCTTTGTGTGTATGGCTGGAGCTCGGCTTTCGCCGGCGCCGGGGAGGGTTGGCCGCTGGTCCCCGGCCCGTCGGGAAGCGGGGTTGGGCTGGAGTTGGCGCTTCTTCTTCACGCTGACTGTGGGCCCGAGGCCGCTGGTGTCGTTGATCGGGGCTGTTGGTTGGCCCGGCGGGCGTTGAGCTGGGGTTGGCTGAAGAATTCCATTGCCTTGAAATGAGCAGAATAGTGAAAGGCAATGGAATGGAATGGAATGGAATTCTTCAGCCAACCCCGGCCCAACACCTCCGGCCGCCCCCAGACAGGGACAGAACACCCGAGAGGGGAGGGGAGGGGACGGGACGGCCCAGCAGCAACTCAACAGACCCGGCCCCGACCCCGGACGAGCACGATCTCGCTCACTCACTAAAGCATAAAGCAATAACAACGACTAAATAATCTTATCTTTTAACAAAAGTACAACTATGCCGTAGTTTGAAAGCAGTATTTTCTTACCTAGAAAAAACGGATGTAATGAAGGTTCACTGCTCCACAGGGCTGTTTATGCATCGTGCCCTTTGACCTGGGCATGCGCAGTCGGAATACACATCTTGGTTTGATTTTCCAAAATGCAACACATTGCAGTTATCTTAATTTAATTTGCTATTCCTCAACTCACTTACCCAGCTGATCAAAATCTCATTGTAATCTTGACAATCTTCTTCACGGTCTATGATGCCATCTATTTTAGTGCTATTTATTAGAAAATGTACTAACCATGCCGTGTACATTATCCAAATCATCGATATACTGTACCTCTGTCCCATCAACTGAATACATTTCTCCCGCTTTGAGACACATTCAAGTCTCTGACTAACCTGATGACTGTTCCCTCCACAGCTTTACGTTCAATTTACAGCTGTCTGTGTTCTCTCACTGGGTCGACCTTGCTGGACTAGATCGATAGACTTCCCACTGGGATAACTGGATCTTTTGCATGGGTCTGAGAACACTGGATTCCCTTGCTCTGAGAACACTGGATCCCCTTACTCCGGACCATTGGATCCCCTTGCTCTGAGAACACTGGACCCCCTGGCTCTGGGCCACTGGACCCCCTGGCTCTGAGAACACTGGATCCCCTTGCTCTGAGAACACTGGATCCCCGTGCTCTGGACCACTGGATCCCCCTACTCTGGGAACACTGGACCCCCCCCCCCCCCCTGCTCTGGGCCACTGGATCCCCTGGCTCGGGGCCACTGGATCCCCTTGCTCTGGGCCACTGGACCCCCGTGCTCTGGGCCACTGGATCCCCTGCTCTGGGCCACTGGACCCCCCCCCCCCCCCCCTGCTCCGGGCCACTGGGTCCCCATGCTCTGGGCCACCGGATCCCCTTGCTCGGGGCCACTGGATCCCCTGGCTCTGGGCCACTGGACCCCCTGGCTCTGGGCCACTGGACCCCCTGGCCCTGAGAACACTGGACCCCCTTGCTCTGAGAACACTGGATCCCCGTGCTCTGGACCACTGGATCCCCCTACTCTGGGAACATTGGTCCCCCCCCCCCTGCTCTGGGCCACTGGATCCCCTGGCACTGGGCCACTGGACCACCGTGCTCGGGGCCACTGGATCCCCTGCTCTGGGCCACTGGACCCCCGTGCTCTGGGCCACCGGATCCCCTTGCTCGGGGCCACTGGATCCCCTGGCTTGGGACCACTGGATCCCCTTGCTCTGGGCCACTGGATGCCTCTGGACTGGGCCCATTGGGACCAACCGTTGCTGACACTGCTCGTGCACGGCGTGCTGGTGCTGGTGCTCGTGGCCGTGACGCTGCCCTAGCGGTGCGCGCGCGCGCTCGCTCGCGGCCGGAGAGTGCGAGGCGCGCGGCCGCGGGTCCCCGGCCATCGATGGGTTCACCGTCCACTCGCGGGCCCGCTGCTGCCACCGGGAGCCCGGGCCGAGCGGCGGCGCCGCCAGACGGCGAGAGCCCAGAGCAGCCGGTGAACTATTTCTGGGGCATTCCCTTCTGCCCCGCCGGCCTGGACCCCGACCAGTACACCCGCGTCCTGCTGTGCCAGCTGCAGGCGTACGAGCGCTGCCTGAAGCGGGCGCAGAGCCGCTCCCTGGTCAAGGCCGACTTCGGGCCGCCGCTACTACCCGGGCCCGGCTCGGCCCCGGCTCGCCACGGAGCGCAGCTGGACAAGGCGGACTGGGGGAAAGACGACTTGGCCTCGGGGGACAAGGACACGATCAAAACTCGCCCGGACGCCGGCGGTGGTCGGACACAGGTGCACTGGAATAAAGCGAGGGAGGGACGCGGTGTGGGCGGCCTCGGGTTGTGCTTGTTTATAAGGTCAGGCTATTCGGTTCATCAAGTCTACTCCACCTTTCAATCAGAACCATATAACAATTACAGCACGGAAACAGGCCTTCTCGGCCCTTCCAGTCCGTGCCGACCATTTATTTTCCACACAGCCACCACTCTCTGAGTAAAGAGGTTCCCCCTCATGTTACCCCAAAACTTCTGTCCCTTAATTCTCATGTCATGCCCTCTTGTTTGAATCTTCCCTACCCTCAATGGGAAAAGCTTATCCACATCAAATCTGTCTATCCCTTTCATCATTTTAAAGACCTCAATCAAGTCCCCCCTTAACCTTCTGCACGCCAAAGAATAAAGACCTAACTTGTTCAACCTTTCTCTGTAACTTAGTTGCTGGAACCCAGGCAACATTCTAGTAAATCTCCTCTGTACTCTCTCTATTTTGTTGACATCCTTCCTATAATTAGGCGACCAAAATTGTACTCCATACTTCATAATTGGTCATACCAATGCCTTGTACAATTTTAACATTACTTCACTACTCCTATATTCAATGCTCTGATTTATAGAGGCCAGCAGACCAAAAGCTTTCTTTACCACCCTATCTACATGCGATTCCACCTTCAGGGAACTATGCACAGTTATTCCTAGATCCCTCTGTTCCACAACATTCCTCAATTCCCTAGCATTTACCATGTACGTCCTATTTTGATTTGTCCTGCCAAGATGTAGTACCTCACACTTATCAGCATTAAACTCCATCTGCCATCTTTCAGCCCACTCTTCCAAATGGCCCAAATCTCTCTGTAGACTTTGAAAATCTACTTAATTATCCACAGCACCCCCTATCTTAATATCATCTGCATACTATGGCTGATCTATCTCTCCCTCCTAACCCCATTCTCCTGCCTTCTCCCCATAACCTCTGACACCCGTACTAATGAGGAATCTATCTATCTCTGCCTTAAAAATATCCACTGACTTGGCCTCCATAGCCTCTGTGGCAAAAAAAATCCACATGTTCACCACCATCTGATTAAAGAAATTCCTTCTCATCTCCTTCCTAAAAGAACACCACTTTATCCTGAGGTTATGATCTCTGGTCCTACTCTCCCACTGGTGGGAACATCCTCTCCACATCCACTCCATCCAGGCCTATCACTTGGAGGAGAGAAAGGAAATCAAATCATAAGGAAGGAGCATGGGGAAGAAAAAGAGGTGCTGATTACAGGAGGCACTGGGTGCACAGGTGCTGAGGAAGGAAAGTGAGGGAAGGAGGGTTGACAGCACTGGGCCTGTACTTGCTGGAGTTTGGAAGGATGAGGGGGACCTTATTGAATCTTACTGAATAGTAAAATGTCTGGATAGAGTGGATGTGGAGAGGATGTTTCCATTAGTGAGAGAGTCCAGGAACAGAGGCCATAGCCACAAAATAAAAGGAACAGTCCCTCAGGAAGGAGATGTGGTGAGTCAGTGCAATCCATTGTCACAGAAGGTATTGCAGCTGAGCAAAGGGGACTAGAGGCATGAGGGAGGAGCTGGCCAAAGTTGACTGGAAAGGGGCCCTAGGAGGGTGGATCAACATAGAAACATTGAAATCCAGTGCAGGAGGAGGCCATTTGGCCCTTTGAGCCAGCGCCATCATTCATTGTGATCATGGCTGATCGTCCCAATCAATAACCTGTGCCTGCCTTCTCCCCATATCTCTTGATTCCACTAGCCCCTAGAGCTCTATCTAAATCCATCCGGTGATTTAGCCTCCACTGCCCTCTGTGGCAGGGAATTCCACAAATTCACAACTCTCTGGGTGAAAACGTTATTTCACACCTCAGTCTTAAATGGCCTCCCCCTTATTCTAAGACTGTGGCTCCTGGTTCTGGACTCGCCCAACTTTGGGAACATATTTCCTGCATCTAGCTTGTCCAGTCCTTTTATAATTTTATATTTCTATAAGATCCCCCCTCATCAAAGAGTTTGGACACGCTAGAGGCAGGAAACATGTTCCCGATGTTGAGGGAGTCTAGAACCAGGGGCTACAGTTTAAGAATAAGGAGTAAGCCATTTAGAACGGAGACGACGAAACACTTTTTCTCACAGAGAGTGGTGAATCTGTGGAATTCTCTGCCTCAGAGGGCGGTGGAGGCAGGTTCTCTGGATACTTTAAAGAGAGAGCTAGATATGGCTCTTAAAAATAGCAGAGTCAGGGGATGTGGTGAGAAGGCAGGAACGGGGTACTGATTGTGGATTATCAGCCATGATCACATTGAATGGCAGTGCTGGCTAGAAGGGCCGAATGGCCTACTCCTGCACCTATTGTCTATTGTCATCCTTCTAAACTCCAGTGAATACAAGCCTAGTCTTCTCAATCTTTCCTCATATGACAGTCCCGCCATCCCAGGGATCAATCTTGTGCAGGGATCAATCCTACACAGCACAACCTCAATCACAAGGATGTCCTTCTACAAATTAGGAGACTGAAATTGTACACAATACTCCAAATGTGGTCTTACCAGAGCCCTATACAACTGCAGAATGACCTCTTTACTCCTATACTGAAACCCTCTTGTTATGAAGGCCAACATTCCATTAGCTTACTTCACTTCCTTGCTGTACCTGCACACCAACTTTCAGTGACTGGTGTACAAGGACACCCAGGTCTCGCTGTACCTCCCCCTTACCTAACCTAACCCCATTGAGATAATAATCTGCCCCCTTGTTTTTGCCGCCAAAGTAGATAACCTCACATTTATCTATATTATACTACATCTGCCCACTCACTCAAACTGTCCAGGTCACCCTGCAACCACCCAACATCCTCTTAACAGTTCATGCTGCCACCCAGCTTTGTGTCATCTGCAAACTTGCTCCTAATTCCCTCTTCCAAATCATTAATATATATGGTAAACAGTTGCGGCCCCAACACCGAGCCTTGCGGCACTCCACTCGCCACTGCCTGCCATTCTAAAAAGGACCCGTTCACTCCTACTCTTTGCTTCCTGTCTGCCAGCCAATTTTCTATCCACGTCAGCATCCTACCCCCAATACCATGTGCTCTCATTTTAGTCACCAGTCTCCAGTGCGGGACCTTATCAAAGGCTTTATGAAAGTCTAGATCAGCGGTGGGGAACCTGCGGCCTTCTAGGTTATTAAGTGCAGCCTTTTGAATGAATCAAAATTTTGTAGAACAAATCCTTTTATTTTCATTAATATGTTTTTGTCCGTCTTTTATTATTTTTATTTTTATTTTAAAATGAACGTATTTAAAATACCAAAGAGTAAAAGAAGATTCAACTAAATTATCCTCCCTGACTGACGGCCACGATGAAAACATTAGTAAGTCATGAGGGCTATTTTATTGCTATGAAGAGTTACTCGCATTGGGCACTCTTACGAGTAGAACACAAGGAATAGATTTCTTCAACAGCTTTCAAGATAAATGTTGTGAAGTATATCTATTTGACGTTTCTTGGATACAGCCTTATTAGATTACAGCTAACATAATGAGGCATTCCAACATGAAAAGGTTCCCCACCCCGGGTCTAGATACACTACATCCACTGGCACCCCTTCATCCATTTTACTTGTCTCATCCCCAAAAAATTCCAGAAGTTCAGTCAAGCATGATTTTCCTTTCATAAATCCATGCTGATTTGCACTAATCCTTCTACTGCTATCCAAATGCCCCATTATTACCTCTTTAATAATTGACTCCAGCATCTTTCCCACCACCGAAGTCAGGCTAACTGGTCTATAACACCTGTTATCTCTCTCACTCCTTTCTTGAAAAGTGGATAACATTAGCTATCCTCCAGTCCACAGCAACAGATCCTGAATCTATTGAACATTGGAAAATGATCACCAATGCGTCCACTATTTCTAGAGCCACCTTCCTGAGGACCCTGGGATGCAGACCATCAGGCCCAGGGGATTTACCATTCTTCAGTCCCTTTAGCCTACCCAATACTATTTCTCATCTAATGAAAATTTCTTTCAGTTACTGTACCCCCTTAGATCCTCTGTCCTCCAGTACTTCTGGGAGATTATTTGTGTCTTCCTTAGTGAAGACAGGTCCGAAGTACCTGTTTAACACTTCTGCCATTTCCTTGTTCCCCATAATAATTTCACTTATGTCTGCCTTCAAGGGACCCACATTTGACTTTGCTATTCTTTTTCCATTAACATATCTAAAGAAACTTTTACTGTCCTTCATTATATTCCTGGCCAGCTTCCCCTCGTGCTTCATCTTTTCAGTCCATATTGCCCGTTTTGTTTCCTTCTGTTGTCCTATATAGGTTTCCCAATCCTCTGGCTTCCGGCCATTCTTTGCTGTGTTATACATCTTTTCTTTTAGTTTTATTCTATCCCTAACTTCTCTTGTCAACAACAGCAAGAATTTCTGGAAATCATTTGGAAGATGCAGGATATTTCATTCCAAAGAGGGTGAAAGATTCTTGAGGGAGAATGAGGCGACCATGGCCCGCAAGTGAGGTCATGGGCAGTATATAAGTGACTGAATGGGAGATGCCAGAGAGTAATGGTGGATGGCTGTTTGTCGGGTTGGAAGCTGGTGACCAGTGGGGTGCCTCGGGGATCTGTGTTGGGTCCACTGTTGTTTGTCATGTACATCAATGATCTAGATGATGGGGTGGAAAATTGGATAAGTAAGTATGCAGATGATACTAAGATAGGGGGTGCTGTGGATAATGAAGTAGATTTTCAAAGTGTACAGAGAGATTTGAGCCATTTGGAAGAGTGGGTTGAAAGATGGCAGATGGAGTTTAATGCTGATAAGTGTGAGGTGCTACATCTTGGCAGGACAAATCAAAATAGGACGCACATGGTAAATGGTAGGGAATTGAGGAATGCTGTGGAACAGAGGTATCTAGGAATAACTGTGCATAGTTCCCTGAAGGTGGAATTGCATGTAGATAGGGTGGTAAAGAAAGCTTTTGGTGTGCTGCCCTTTATAAATCAGAGCATTGAATATAGGAATAGGGAAGTAATGTTAAAATTGTACAAGGCATTGGTGAGACCAATTCTGGAGTATGGTGTACAATTTTGGTCGCCTAATTATAGGAAGGATGTCAACAAAATAGAGAGAGTACAGAGGAGATTTACTAGAATGTTGCCTGGGTTCCAGCAACTAAGTTACAGAGAAAGGTTGAACAAGTTAGGTCTTTATTCTTTGGAGCGCAGAAGGTTAAGGGGGGACTTGATTGAGGTCTTTAAAATGATGAAAGGGATAGACAGAGTTGACGTGGATAAGCTTTTCCCATTGAGGGTAGGAAAGATTCAAACAAGAGGGCATGACATGAGAATTAAGGGACAGAAGTTTAGGGGTAACATGAGGGGGAACTTCTTTACTCAGAGAGTGGTGGCTGTGTGGAATGATCTTCCTGCAGAAGTGGTGGAGGCAGGATCGATTTTAACATTTAAAAGTAAAGTGGATAGGTATATGGACGGGAAGAGAATGGAGGGGTATGGTCTGAGTGCAGGTAGATGGGACTAGGGGAAAATAAATGGTCAGCACGGACTGGAAGGGCCGAGAAGGCCTGTTTCCGTGCTGTAATTGTTATATGGTTATAAAACTAAAGGAGAAAGAATAGACTGAAGGTACACAAAAGGCTGGAGAAACTCGGCGGGTGCAGCAGCATCTAAGGAGCGAAGGAGATAGGCGACATTTTGGGTCGAGACCCTTCTTGGGTCTCGACCCGAAACGTCGCCCATCTCCTTCGCTCGTTAGATGCTGCTGCACCCGCTGAGTTTCTCCAGATTTTTGTGTACCCTCGATTCTCCAGCATCCGCAGTTCCTTCTTTAACAAGAATAGACTGAAAAAGTGTCTCGACCAGAAACGTAACCCATTCCTTCTCTCCAGACATGTTGTCTGAAACATCACCTATTCCCTTTCTCCAGAGATGCTGTCTGGCCCACTGAGTTACTCCAGCTTTTTGTGTCTCTATCTTGTTTACAATCTCCTTGTCCATCCATGGTTTCTTTATCTTGCCATACTTATCCCCCCCTCCTTGCTGGGACATGCTGGCCCTACACTTTGATCACTTGGCCTTTAAAAGACTCTCACATGTCAGCTGTGGATTTACCCAATAACAACTGCTCCAATCTACTTCCCTTGCTCCTGCCTAATGTGCCTAAAGTTGTAACAAATTGCTCATTGTAATTTGTAAAAAAAAAATTGCAAATGCTGGTTTAAACCGAAGATAGACACAAAAAGCTGGAGTAATTCAGCAGGACAGGCAGCATCTCTGGAGAGAAGGAATGGGTGACATTTCGGGTCAAGACCCTTCTTCATTTTAATCTTCTTTGCCCCAATTACGTACCTTCCCCCAACATCCCGACCTATCCCTATTCAAAACAATCTTAAAATATATGGAGTTGGGATCACTATCTCCAAACTTTTCTACCACCGTAAACCAGTCACCTGGCCAGGTTTGTTTCCAAAAACAAGGTCAAGCATGGTCTCTCCTTTAGTTGGACTATCCATATACTCTTTTAAGGAAACCTGCTTGGATATACTTAACACATTTTGCTTCATCTAATTGATGGAGATGAGGTATTTACCTACCGGAAGAATGGAGGTCGGTTGTGGGAGCACAAGGTATTTAGAGAGAGTCCCCTTGTCGGTCATTCTGTCGGAAGGTTTACCACTATGCACATCTTTCTTCATTGCTCTTCTTCTTTTGTTTTCAGTCATTAAATGTTTGTGCTGAAGAAATCCTGGAGGATGGTGGAGAAGAGATCAGGTACAAGGAGATTGATTGATGATTGATGATTGTGGGGATTGACTGCAGGAATCATTGCCCTGAAATAATTCCTACTGCTAATATTCCATGTGAACACTATTCAGAGCACTATGATTGCAAGGACTGCAGCCTATCGATGCACATTCTGGTGTGCTTTTTACAGAATACCAGTTGTAACTGATGGGACGGAAAGTGAAGGAAAGTGTTATTTATCCGGGTGCCACAATTAGATGGGTTGCATGAGTGTACGGAGCAGAGGGATGATACTGAGTTAGTTGCAATACTTGGTGGGTGAGGATGGTGTTACCTAAATCTGCAGAGGAAGAAGAGTGTTGTGTGGAGTGTATGTGTAAAGATGGTGCTGTGTGAGTCCTGTGTGAATGCAGGCAGTCGTTAGATTTCCATGGTAGAAACGTAGTGCTGGGTGTGCATGTGCAAGCTGAGTAATTGGTGGTCACAGATGCATGTGCTCCATTGGAAAGATCTTGTGCAAGTGTGTGCATGCTTGGAGGAAATGGTCCTGGGAAGTAAGTGCACAGAGTTAGGAGAGGAGATTTCCCAGAATGAAGACGTAATCATGGGGTATTAACTACTGGGAAAGGTTGGACAGAAAAAAAACACAAAGTGCTGGAGTAACTTAGTGGGTCAAGCAGCATTTCTGGGGACGATGGATAGGTATCGTTTCAGGTCAGTACCCTCCTTCGGACTGATCATAGGGGGAAGAAACAAGTTGGAAGAGACGAGAAGCAAGACAAAACCTGGAGAGTGATGGGATGGGGTTGAGGTGGGGTTGGCTATTACCTAAAATTGGAGAATTCAATGTTCATACCACTGGTATACCACTTATATGCTACCCAAGCGGTATACGAACTGCTGTTCCTCAAGTTTGCATGTGGCCTCGCTCTTCATTGGAGGAGGCAGGGAAATGAAAGGGAATGGGAAGGGGAGTTAACACGGCTAGCAACCATGAGATCCAGTAGGCCTTAGGCAGACTGAGGACAAGTGTTTAGCGAAACTCCCTTCTCTTCCTGCCCGCCCCCCTCCACTTCCCTCCCCCACGGATCCGCTACCATTTCTACCCACCCCTCTCACATGCATTCCTTTCCTCTGGCTTCACAATTCACACTTTTCTATCTTTATATATGACACAATATATATGCATTAAGATAGACAAAAAAAAAACCCTTACATGTATCCACCTATCACTTGCCTGGCTTTGTCCTGCCCCTTCTCTCTTCCTCCCTACCACCGCAACAGTCTGAAGAAGAGTTACGACCCGAAACGTCACCAAGCGGCCGTATATATGTGGAGCTGAAGGAGATAGGCAAGGCCCTTAATTAGTATTTCTCCTCTGTGGTTACTATGGAGAAAAATGTGAAGATTGGAGAACTGCCAAGTGTCTTCAGGACAGTCAGTATTACAATCAAGGAGGTGCTGAATGTTTCAGGGAATATGATGGTGCATAAATCTTCCAGGCCAGATCAGATATATCTGAGGACATTGGGAAACTAGAGAAGAAATAACAGGCGCCCTGGCTGAGATATACAAATCATCGTTAGATACAGTTGAGGTGTCAGAACAGATGGCTAATAATGTGCCTTAATTTAAAAAGAGTTGATGGAAAAGCCTGGGAACTATAGACCAGTGAGCC